>OZ026596.1:29889021-29919021 GCA_964020085.1 Micromussa lordhowensis | reverse complement strand
TAAATGTGTTGGATAAAATTTGAACGTCAAGAATCACGACCAAATATTGTAAGACATTTGCTCGTTTGGACGGTGATTAAACATAGTTGGAACCGTTTAGCCACTCAGTGCAACACAACATGTTTTTGTTTTGTTTACCAAAACAATATTTTGATCTTGTTTGGTCGCCAAGCTCTCCCGTTTGGACAGCCCTTGTATTCCCCATTGGCTGACTTTGACTAAATGTTTTGTCATCTCTTGTCTGTTTGCAGAATTTTGGTTTAGATGAGGAAAAATTCCGCAAAGAGTTTTGCGATGGATGTCCTGAGTTATTTTACAGAATAGCATTCCTCTGCTGTGATTTGGACTCTGATAAGAGGTGCAGATGTCGCTTTGCTGTTTATGAATGTTGACACAGAAATTAGCACACGAAAATTATTTTTGCACCAAATTATCTTGTTGTTTAGGAAACTTCACTGTGAAATTTTTTGTGGTCAGACAATTCTAATTGTGGATTTCTTGTGGTATTCTCCTCGTACATGTATACAAGAGAATTGGGGGTAGTTTTCAACATTGGTGATCTCCACTGTAAATTGGGTAAAGTTCGTGCAAAGTGTTTTAACCAATTAGAGTTGATGTACTGTTTTTTAACCAACCAGAGATCACATGCGGATTTTAACCAACCAGAGTTCACGTACTGTTTTTAACCAACCAGAGTTTGCGTACTGTTTTTTAACCAACCAGAGTTTGCGTACTGTTTTTTAACCAACCAGAGTTCACGTACTGTTTTTTTAACCAACTAGAGTTCACGTGATGTTTTTGAACCAACCAGAGTTCACGTGCTGATTTTGAACCAACCAGAGTTCACGTGATGTTTTTTTAACCAACCAGAGTTCCCGTACTGTTTTTAACCAACCAGAGTTCACGTCCTGTTTTTAACCATTCAGGGTACACCTGCGTCTTTTTTTCTCAACGATCAGAATTCACGTGCTGTCTTATTAACCAATTAGAGTTCGCGTGCCGTTTTTCCACCGACAATTATGACCTGGGTCACTGGCTTTCTCGCGCTTGGCACTGGTCACGTATCCTGAATTCTAATTACTTCACTTTGGCTTCTATTTAGCGCTGAAAGTCCACAGAAAACCGCACCTGGAAACCTCAAAGATTAACAGTCGTTTTTTTTTATAGAAATTTTTGTGACGCGTTTGTAATGAAATATTTCTTCTCGTTTTAAACAGACCCGATTTTTGCGACCTGGAAAAATGGCTGGAGTCGCTACTGCTTCACCTTGAAGTTGGTCTGCCATTGCTATCTGACATGACGTTTACTCTTCTTCCCGGAACTCTTATGAGGAAAATCAGCGAGACTAGCGATGACTAAACGCACCGAGAGCGGGGACACAAGCTTCAGATAAGCACATAGAAGCCTGCCCTGGCACCAGCAGTCCTTGAAGGACGCAAAAATTCAGACAAATCGCACCTTTGAGCGGTTTTTCGTTCAAATAACGGCTACAACCTGGTTCCAGTCTTCGCAAGGAATTTTGTTTTCGATCATATTTTGGGAGTCTGGGACCAAACCGGCTTCCTTCTTGACGGCATACTCTTTTCCAGACTCCCACTCATGGCTGAATCCAGTTCCTTTGCGTATTTTTCATACGGCGTAGCTCCAGTAAAAATGTAAAGTTTCTCTGTTGCGGAAAACCGTTGAAATCGGAAGCACCTTGGAAACAGTTAGAACACAAATATAATTTGCCTTTCACACGTAAGTGTGGAACACTTACACGCGAATGCAGTTGTGCTATGCGTACAACTGCTCTAAATTTGTACACACTCTATCATAAAAGAATTCAAGATAAATATGGAGTCACAAGGTATCAAGTTTAAATCATACGTACGCATTTCGCACAAGCACACACGCTGACGATTAATCGTAGTAACAGGAACAGCAGGTCTTTTAAAGGTCAGGTCTTTAAAAAATACGTTAGGTTACCAAGTCATCTAAAAATTTTGTACGATATTTTTAGTTTTGATACTCTACGTTCTTGAATCACCGGTTATGAACTACCGAAAGTCAATAAAATGAAGTTAACTCTGTTTGTGCAGTGGCGTTCTTATCGAAAGCGCAAAGCGGAAAACCACGAGAGTAATCTTTTAGTCACGTCTGTTTTTTCGGTAAAAAATTCCCAGTCACTTCTCACTAGCAAGAAACCACAGTAAAACTCTCTCTTCTCCAGAGGCTAGGATGGGGAGAATCCGCTAAACGATATGAGTGCAGGCGCAGGGTTCGCCATTGCGCCTGCACTCAGCTCGCACAGCGGTTTTCTATAACGAACGTTTCGAACTTCAGCGGAGGAGAGAGGGTAAAAGTAACGTTTTATACATAAGAGTAGAAATAGACCAAATTCATACTCTCGGTATAGGACTGGAACTAGCTCGCTGCTGGGACTGATGCAGGAATCTTTTCAAATGTAAATGACATAAAATCTCTTTAATGATATTCCCACGCATGAGACTCCATTGCAAGCCTAGTTCCAGTCCGATACCGAGAATAAGAATAAGGCCTATTTAGACGGAACACCAACCACTCATATTCGCCCTTGGCCCCAGTGTAATTCAAGGTCCCGTCAGGAAAAGATTTTCCTGAAAGTGGACGTCAGGAAAACAATAGACCATTTCCGAGTTACCTTAAGCCTCTCTTTCAAAGCGAGGCTTGGTGCACAACCATTCATATGAAAATGAGTTTAATTTGCATGTGAATGAAATCTCATTTTCATATGAAAGGATGAGCACCAAGACTCGCTTTGAGAGAGAGGCTGAAGGTAATTCGGAAATGGCCTATTAAAGTGGGAGTGTCTGAGAGAAACCTTAGAATCATGGTCTAGTTTGTTGAAAAATTCATTTAAGTGCACTAAAGCCATAAAGGGAGTGTTACCATGTGCTAGGCAAGTACAAGGTTGACCCTTTCGAAAGTAACGAGGTCCGTTACCTTCGGAATTACCAGCCTTTTGGTCTCGTTGCTTTCGAGGGGTCGTTACTTTCGGCCAGCAACTACCCCATATTCCTGTCACGGCGTTTTCACAGACCTGTCTATTTTTAGCTTGAATTTACCGCGAATTCAGACTCCCGCAGGGACAACAGTGACAAATCATAACAAACTGTCCAATAACAAACTGTCCGATAACAAACTGTCCAATAACAAACTGTCCAATAACAAACTGTCCAATAACAAACTGTCCAATAAGCTGTCCAATAACAAACTGTCCGATAACAAACTGTCCGATAACAAACTGTCCAATAACAAACTGTCCGATAACAAACTGCCCGATAACAATTTGGCAATTAAATTAGTGGAAAACAGAAGTTTTTGAAACCCATCACAATCGAGGAAATTGTAATTTTTATGATTATAATGGTTATTCAAAAACGTTTACTATAATATTGTGGTTATGTTTTCAGGTATGACCTACAACGAAAAGGTTGATGTGTTTTCATTCGGGATTGTCATGTGTGAGGTAGGGTGGTAATTTGTCATACAATTATACAGCAAAAGCATAGTGGTGTTGTAAAGCCGGGACTGGAAAACTAGAGTTGGTAGGTTGGTAGGTTTCGTGTGTTTGCTTACGCAAAATTTTGTGATTTTTTTGCCTCAACAATCTCGTGTGAATGCTCTAATCAAGGCCATGCTGTCTTCCTAGTGCTAAACCGGGGGGGGGGGGGGTACGGGTAGGAGTCTGCGGCCAGTTTCCCAGAACCCTTACCCTATTTAAGACCAAAATCAATCATCAATGAATCAATCTTTATTTGAAACACGAAATCTGTCTTTTATCCAAGTACAACTGGTATGCACGTTTTTGCTTTGAGCTGCTTGTTCTCGGAGAGGTTTGGTCTTAAAACTCTCTGTTTAATTAATCTGGCTTGTGTTGGTTTGCAGATTATTGGCCGAGTAAAAGCTGATCCTGATTTTCTTCCTCGCTTGTCAGTGAGTACTCAGTAGTCATTCATTTTTTGCTATCAAATCAAACGCGTAAGAATGTACTTTCAGATGTCACCTTAAAGGAGCTCAGTCACAGTTTTTTTTAGTTATTGTGGCCTTGTACAAAATTACCTGTAAATTGAAGGAAACCTGAAAATAATAGTTTATTAACGTAGAAAAACACCAAAGAGATAATAATAAACCATAAAGGAACAAGAAGGGTTGAAGATGGAGAAGAATAACAGGGATTACAAACGAGGAACTTGAAAAATTTTGACTTCATTTTTCAAGATGCGCAAACCGTGACGCTGTAGCTTCTTTAATGTTTGTTTATTTATTTGTTTATTTATTTATTTATTTAAACTTTATTTGCTTCAAAACTATATAAATATCTACATGCAAATAGGGTGCTAGCAGGGAAGAAGTTAATCCTCATATAAAGTGGCCACCTCAATTAAGATGTATAAACTACATTTACAATTCTAAAGAATTCTTTCACAAATTTAACAAATAAATCTGTTAATAAAATATATTTATTATATCTCTCAGTTAGTACGCGCGCTGTGATTGGTCAATTTAGCAAGGGTTAACTTTTCTAGCAAGTAAAAGTTTAAAACTTTCTTTTACTTCTGAAATTGCTAACGACTTAAGAGTCAATTAACGATTTTTTAAATTGACTCGTTTGCTTTCGAGGTGCGTCAGACACACAGTAGAGATATAATAAATATCTTACTAACCTCGTTTTCTCGGCCCGCACTATAAGGTACGGATCCTCGTTTTTCCCCTTCGATTTATGGCCCGCACGCTTCGCGTTTGGGCCATAAATCGATGGGGGAAAAAACTCGGTCCGTAACTTACAGTGCGGCCCTCGAACTCAGTTAGTAAGAGGTATACAAAATACTATGTTCTTTATTTTTTACCTCTAAAGGCCTATCCAAACTGGAAATGTTTGGTGATCAAACATTGTTTGGTGTCCAAACATTTTACCGTTTAAATGTGTTGGATAAAATTTGAACGTCAAGAATCACGACCAAATATTGTAAGACATTTGCTCGTTTGGACGGTGATTAAACATAGTTGGAACCGTTTAGCCACTCAGTGCAACACAACATGTTTTTGTTTTGTTTACCAAAACAATATTTTGATCTTGTTTGGTCGCCAAGCTCTCCCGTTTGGACAGCCCTTGTATTCCCCATTGGCTGACTTTGACTAAATGTTTTGTCATCTCTTGTCTGTTTGCAGAATTTTGGTTTAGATGAGGAAAAATTCCGCAAAGAGTTTTGCGATGGATGTCCTGAGTTATTTTACAGAATAGCATTCCTCTGCTGTGATTTGGACTCTGATAAGAGGTGCAGATGTCGCTTTGCTGTTTATGAATGTTGACACAGAAATTAGCACACGAAAATTATTTTTGCACCAAATTATCTTGTTGTTTAGGAAACTTCACTGTGAAATTTTTTGTGGTCAGACAATTCTAATTGTGGATTTCTTGTGGTATTCTCCTCGTACATGTATACAAGAGAATTGGGGGTAGTTTTCAACATTGGTGATCTCCACTGTAAATTGGGTAAAGTTCGTGCAAAGTGTTTTAACCAATTAGAGTTGATGTACTGTTTTTTAACCAACCAGAGATCACATGCGGATTTTAACCAACCAGAGTTCACGTACTGTTTTTAACCAACCAGAGTTTGCGTACTGTTTTTTAACCAACCAGAGTTTGCGTACTGTTTTTTAACCAACCAGAGTTCACGTACTGTTTTTTTAACCAACTAGAGTTCACGTGATGTTTTTGAACCAACCAGAGTTCACGTGCTGTTTTTGAACCAACCAGAGTTCACGTGATGTTTTTTTAACCAACCAGAGTTCCCGTACTGTTTTTAACCAACCAGAGTTCACGTCCTGTTTTTAACCATTCAGGGTACACCTGCGTCTTTTTTTCTCAACGATCAGAATTCACGTGCTGTCTTATTAACCAATTAGAGTTCGCGTGCCGTTTTTCCACCGACAATTATGACCTGGGTCACTGGCTTTCTCGCGCTTGGCACTGGTCACGTATCCTGAATTCTAATTACTTCACTTTGGCTTCTATTTAGCGCTGAAAGTCCACAGAAAACCGCACCTGGAAACCTGAAAGATTAACAGTCGTTTTTTATAGAAATTTTTGTGACGCGTTTGTAATGAAATATTTCTTCTCGTTTTAAACAGACCCGATTTTTGCGACCTGGAAAAATGGCTGGAGTCGCTACTGCTTCACCTTGAAGTTGGTCTGCCATTGCTATCTGACATGACGTTTACTCTTCTTCCCGGAACTCTTATGAGGAAAATCAGCGAGACTAGCGATGACTAAACCCACCGAGAGCGGGGACACAAGCTTCAGATAAGCACGTAGAAGCCTGCCCTGACACCAACATTCCTTGAAGGACGCAAAAATTCAGAAAAATCGCACCTTTGAGCGGTTTTTCGTTCAAATAACGGCTACAACCTGGTTCCAGTCTTCGCAAGGAATTTTGTTTTCGATCATATTTTGGGAGTCTGGGACCAAACCGGCTTTCTTGTTGACGGCATACTCTTTTCCAGACTCCCACTCATGGCTGAATCCAGTTCCTTTGCGTATTTTTCATACGGCGTAGCTCCAGTAAAACTGTAAAGTTTCTCTGTCGCGGAAATACCGTTGAAATCGGAAGCACCTTGGAAACAGTTAGAGCACAAAGATAATTTGCCTTTCACACGTAAGTGTGGAACACTTACACACGAATAGAGTTGTGCTATGCGTACAACTGCTCTAAATTTGTACACTCTATCATAAAAGAATTCAAGATAAATATGGAGTCACAAGGTATCAAGTTTAAATCATACGTACGCATTTCGCACAAGCACACACGCTGACGATTAATCGTAGTAACAGGAACAGCAGGTCTTTTAAAGGTCAGGTCTTTAAAAAATACTGATGTTAGGTTACCAAGTCATCTAAAAATTTTGTACGATATTTTTAGTTTTGATACTCTACGTTCTTGAATCACCGGTTATGAACTACCGAAAGTCAATAAAATGACGATAACTCTGTTTGTGTAGTGGCGTTCTTACCGAAAGCGCAAAGCGGAGAACCACGAGAGTAATCTTTTAGTCACGTCTGTTTTTTCGGTAAAAAAATTCCCAGTCACTTCTCACTAGCAAGAAACCACAGTAAAACTCTCTCTTCTCCAGAGGCTAGGATGGGGAGAATCCGCTAAACGATATGAGTGCAGGCGCAGGGTTCGCCATTGCGCCTGCACTCAGCTCGCACAGCGGTTTTCTATAACGAACGTTTCGAACTTCAGCGGAGGAGAGGGTAAAAGTAACGTTTTATACATAAGAGACCAAATTCATATTCTCGGTATAGGACTGGAACTAGCTTGCTACTGAGGCTGATGCAGGGATCTTTTCAAATCTAAATGACATAAAATCTCTTTAATGATATTCCCACGCATGAGCCTCCATTGCAAGCCTAGTTCCAGTCCAATACCGAGAATAAGAATAAGGCCTATTTAGACGGAACACCAACCATTCATATTCGTCCTTGGCCCCAGTGTTATTCAAGGTCCCGCCAGGAAAAGATTTTCCTGAAAGTGGACGTTAGAAAAACAATAGACCATTTCCGAGTTACCTAAAGCCTCTCTTTCAAAGCGAGGCCTGGTGCACAACCATTCATATGAAAATGAGTTTAATTTGCATGTGAGTGAAATCTCATTTTCATATGAAAGGATGAGCACCAAGACTCGCTTTGAGAGAGAGGCTGAAGGTAATTCGGAAATGGCCTATTAAAGTGGGAGTGTCTGAGAGAAACCTAAGAATCATGGTCTAGTTTGTTGAAAAATTCATTTAAGTGCACTAAAGCCACAAAGGGAGTGTTACCATGGGCTAGGCAAGTACAAGGTTGACCCAGAAGTACATCATACGAAGTATACGGCCCGAAAGTAACTTTCGAAAGTAACGAGGTCCGTTACCTTCGAAATTACCAGCCTTTTGGTCTCGTTGCTTTCGAGGGGTCGTTACTTTCGGAGAGCAAAACTCCGTTATCCAAAGTTACTTAATTGGTAGGACAGCTCTTTTTATTACGAAATAAAGACGGAAACCGTGAAAACAGTTCTTTTAACATGAGATTGGGGCTGGGCTCGCTACTTTCAATCTTTATTAGCGGCCGCAATTTTTTTGACTTTGCCTTCAGGCCTCGCTACATTCAGAAGTTTACGGTATCACCCGAAGAATACCGCCCGGAATCCACCGCCTGAAGTCTATCATTCGAAGTGTATCACCCGGTATACCGCCCCTCAGTATATCACTCCAAGGTAACAAGCCCGAAGTATACCGTTCGAATGTTGCAATCCGTATACAATCTCTTTCCGCCCTCCCGGAGCGAGAGGAGGGCGCGCGGGAAGATGGGAGACCCTGGGAACGAAGTTGAATACCCGAAGTATATCGCCCCGCATTCCCAACCTCGTTCCCAGGGCTTTTCCCTTTATGAAATTGGGAGGGGCAGGAAAAAGGGAAAAGGGAAAAGCCCTGGGAACGAGGTTGCCGCAAATCCACCTCAATTCCGAACGCCCAAAGCTTTCCACACGACTTATACCATTCGGAATCAGGAATTCCAGCCTTTTAATGGCTAATGCTTCATGGCATTTCAGAAGCCAAAAGTCTTTATCGGAAATGTTTGGAAAAATAATTAAATTAAAAAGGCTGTTCGTCTTACCGAGGCTGCAGTCTAGAATGTTCCTGATTTTTTTTTGTCAAACAGTCAACAGGTACCTGCGGCCTGTTGCTGTTAGTTCTTCACAAACATGAACTCTGTTAATATAATCATGTAACGTTTATTTAACTGATTGTGCTATAAACATTAGTCACGCGCGAGTAGACATGAACATTTCTAGAACCTGCCCCCCGCTTCGAAAAGTCCATCCCTCATTAAAATTGAATGATCTTCTACAAAAAAATATGGCGGATTGAGATCACATTCGATTAGAGACACGGATACTCATTTTGCTGTAGTTTTTAAACGCAGATATTGAAATATCTTTCGACGGAAGTGGGTGAATAGACCTTAACTACTAATGGGTTAACCATTTAAGATCGAAGTTCAAGGATGAAAGAGCTGGACCATAAATTAAGGTAAGATGGACTGTCAACAAGTTGTTTCGCGATAGCATACTTTTAACATCGTTCAAGGACGTGGTCTTTGTCAAAGAATCAGACAAACTGGTCGTCTATTGATTCTCTGCACAATTATACAGAAGATTTAAATTTGAATAATTCTTCAAAAGACATTTTCAAGGTTGTGGTGATTTATTTGCCTTTGCGCGGACCGTACGAGACATGAGTAAGAGAGAGACTCTCTTGACAGGTGTCCATTCATGTAGTGTTTACTGTATCCTTTTGATAATACACTCCTGTGTTCGTCTGTTTAACTCAATAACGGAACCTTTTGTAAATAGCTTGTACGCGCTCTCGAGTCGTCGATTTAAAGAAGCTAAGAGGATGGGTGTGGTATTGTGGAATACTTGATCAATCGAGCGCATACTGGAGCAGTGGAGGAGATCAGAGCAGTGAAGTGCTTTGATAGTAATAGATCGTGCCCGCAAAAAGTGATAAAACGAAAAGAATTTTCTGTCAGATCTGCATATATCGACTTGACTTGTTTCAGTCCAAAACCTTATATTTCACCACATTGATAGGACACTAGTGAATATCAGAATGAGTAGTTATCAGAAGGGTGTATATGTAAATATCTTATTAATCAAGCGCGAGGGCCGTACTGGGAGAATATCGGCCCGAGGTCTTCACAGTACGGACCGAGCGCAGCGAGGTCCGTACAAAAAAGACCTCGGGCCGATAACCTTGGTTAATGAGAGAGTTATTATACGACTGAAGAAAGCTTTGAAGGTTTTTCACAAACAATGCCCGGTCCAATACTTAGAGAATATTGGACCTGTAATAGAGCATTTTGATTGGTTGATTTTAGTTATTGGCCCTCTGACTGCCTGAGTCGTGTAATAAATGAGATTTAACTGATAGCTGAGAATCAGTCAGAGTTCTAACTGTCAACACAGCGAATACGCAAAAAACTTTAATTGATAAATGGAAATCCAGCACTCTTCACAAGACCCTCTATTACTAAATAGAGCCGCGCGTTTTTTCTTTTTCAGATTAACCAGTATTTTCGTCAAGATTTGAATCGGGGTAATAAGTTCTTAGAAACTTGATCTTGTTTGATTGTTGCATGGTCTTGTTACCACGAACAGTACCATTGAGATCTTTGAACATATACCCTGCCTTTTAGTTCATAATATAATCTTCTGTGCTAGGTTTCCCTAAAGAAGCTTACTATCCTCCAATTTCAGTATCTTTAATTTTTTTTTCCTTTCCCCATCTAGATTTCAAGGAACACATTAATAAGCCAATATGGAAGCAAAAGATCTTATAAAATGGTCGATCCTTGGATTTTTCACTCTTTTTCTTCTAACTGGCCTCTCGTTGATCATTTTTGCAATCACTGTACCCACACCATTTGGAGACTATCTAACTATGAAGGGAGCCGCCTTCCCCGTCAACTATGGACTCAGAATCGGTCTGTTGCTTCTTCTTCTTTTCATGGCAGCGCTGAGCTTCTTTGCCATATTGAAGGAAAACAACAGACTTTTAACCCTACTGGCGATTCTGTTCATCATATTATTTCTGGTCGAGTTCATTATGGGAATCGTTTATTTCACAATGAAAAGTGAAGTGAAGCTTTATAAAAAGAAATTTAGCAATGGACAGCAAATGATGGCCGAGTATGGAAAAGATGAGAAAGTCACAAAGGCCTTGGATCAAATCCAGCAGACGTACGCCTGCTGTGGAATTGTGGACTATCGAGACTGGTTCACTTCAAACTGGGCGGCTAGTCAGGTTTGTGAAATGTCATAAAGCTGAAATGCTGTAAATGGCTAGTAAGTCCTCGCTCACTATCGTAACACGAGCGTTTTGTAATATACCCCTTCCAACCCAACTGACTTCCTCTAAATTACACCTTATCCCTGTCACCTCTTTCCTCTAACTGACTCTGCCTTTGAAAAGATATTCCTTCTCCTTCCGGGGAAGAGCATTTTGTTAACGGGTTGTTTTCTTGTTTCCTCAGGGAAAAAATAACATAGTGCCAACTTCTTGCTGCAAGTACCCGAACGAGAATTGCGGTAAAGACATGGACACAAAAAACCCCATGGACTTCATAAATATATTAGGCTGTACGGGTCTCCATTTCTCCTATGATGACAAAATCAAAGCGGTGGGAGGGGTGGGTCTGGCACTTGGCTTCCTCAACCTGTTTGCTTTGTTATGTTCAATCATATTCTGTTTCTGCTTCAACGCCGCGCGGGGACTGAGTTCAGTGGACGCTCTCAAGGGAGAGGAACCTGATGACGAGCCGTCTTCGAGTTCAGCGAATAAGGGCCGTCGACCTCCCTCTGCGCAAAGTACGCCTGGGTCCGTACGGCGTCAGCGCTCGAAAAAAGCTCCGCGCGCGTCAAGGGAAAAACTTAACGAGGACGATAATGATGATGATGACCTGCCTCCTGATGCTTATAAAGATTTACTTGATAAATCACAATCCGGGCGTCAATCCCAGAACTGAAAAAAAAAAAGAATTCGAAAACTGGCGATTTTTCCCCCCCCAGCCGGACTTCACTCGTCCCAAATTCAAAATGGTTGGGCCGATAAAGATGGCGTATATTCCATGCCATCGATACTGGGCATGCCCGGAAAATAGCGGTATTTTGTATGACCGTTACTTCTGTATCAAAGAGAAAAGTACATCCTCAAAGCAGGAGCTGAAAGGGCATTTATTTACAGGCTTATACTGCACTAAACCTATAAAGCAGTGATCGGATTTGTAACACTCCACTAACTCCAGCAAAGGGCAATGACGTTATGGAAAAATAACAAATATCGTACATGTATCAGGATTGCATCAAGAAACGCTAGATGATCGTTTCTTGATTGCATCAAACTGAAAAAAAATAAACATTGGACCATTCAAGCTAGACAAGTTGGGGAAGACGATTGGACGAGAGAAGTCCTGGATCCTGAGTGAAGAGACAAAAGACTTTGTCCCCACTCCCCCGCCACTCCCCACCCCACCCACCCTTACCACCTCACGATGTTAAGTTAATGAATAAACATTTCCAACGAGCAGCCACATGAAGGAGACAAGTGCTCACCGTAGGATTAAAAAGACGAGAGAAAGCACTAATTATAACTAGCTTTAGTATATACCACACAAGTGAATAGTACTTTTCGCGCGCGCTGATTAACTAGCTCGGAGGTGATTAGCCAAGTACTATTCACCTCCAAGCAGCCGAAGAAAAACAAAGTGGCTTTTGTCGCTATATTTTAACTAATGAAGTTACTCTTTGGGCTGCTAGTTATTCAGCTTGTGTGGTATATACTAAAACAATTATTCACCTCAGTGTCGGTGAAAGTGGTGGATATTTACCTCGCCGCTTCGCGGCTCGGTAAATATCCACCACTTTTCACCTCCACTTCGGTGAATAATTGTTAAATATTTAGAAAAAGACTGCCAGGAATATTGGCGCAGCTGCCGGCGGTGAGACAGGGATTGTCATCCTGTTGGCCGCGAGGGCGTTTGAACACCCGGGACGATGTTCAACAGCACGGTTGCGACGTTAAAATTCGTGTCGTGTTACAGGTTAATTAATGTATCGCTTTGATGTATATATAACAATTAAAAATGGTATTTTATTCCCAAGTTGCGTCGTGTAATGGTCAAGGACAAATTTAGTCTCCTCCGCATCCGTTATTAGGGTGGAGAAGCGTCGCGTGACGACCCTAATAACGGCTGCGAAGGAGACTATAATTGTTTTTAATATTTAATCTAATTGTGTATCAAGTTTATTGTTCCCGCCCTCTTCAGTGTAAGAGAGTATTGGGTATTTTCTTTATTTATTTACCTAATGCCATGTCTAGACCTGAAAGGGAGTGAAAGGGCTCTTTCCATAACTGTTTACCAAAAAGCGAGAATATAATTGAATTTCCTGTCATTTTTGCCGGGCGGAATGCGGCGAGTGGTACAAGCTAGAGCGCGAGAAAGAAACAATTACCAGGTTAGACCTTTTTACCGATACGGCGGCCATCTTGAATTCTATTGTTTTGACTGAGAAATTATGGGCTGCCGAGGGGGCAATCGCTGGAAAATTTATCGTATACACAGCTTTCAGGATAAATTTTTACTGCTTGTCTCTCATATTCCATAACAAATATTACAAGCGTTACATCTTTCCGTCACGATATTTGGCAGTTGTTCCTATGGTTATCGAAAAATTATTGTTAAAAGTTATCACACCACAGTATTCTTTTTAATTATTTCTCATCTGCCCCCTGGGCATCCCATAATTTCCTCGGAATTCAAGATGGCCGCCGTATCGGTAAAAAGGTCTATTTAGTGTAGTGGCCAAATAAAATACCTTGAAACATCATGAAATAGAGTTTACATGAAGTTAGATTACATTTTCTGCGTTAAGACCAAAGTAATGCACCAAAATGTGGTACAATTTCCAACGTTGCGACATGCAAGTAGCACAGGACTGTATTCAAATTTTAACTGGTATACCTGTGCACATTTCGTTTGAGTACCTTGCAATTTAGACGAAAAATCTAGATTTCCAAACTTTTGTACTGATTTGTAAAAAAATTACAATTCGAGGGAAGGAAAACGGAAACGCAAAGAAGAAGGAAAAAAACTTTGCCGAGACCCGGGATTATTCAGAACTCATGCGAGTTCTCCGGATTTGAACCAGGGACCTTCAGATCTTCAGTCTGACGCTCTCCCAACTGAGCTATCTCGGCTGTTGAAATCTTGGAGGAAATCTTTATAATTTTATATTGTATTAGAAAAATAAACATGCATTGAGCTTGCGCAGAGTGCTGCCTCACTTTGATGAAACGAACACAAAACAAAAATGGCGCTTCCGACATTGCAGCCGTACTGGTTGAAAAACTACAAAAACAGAAACGAAGGACTTATGGTTCGTAGGACACAGTATGAAGCGGAAAGAAGGGAAGCGTGGGACAAGAATGCAAGATATTTTGATAGATCTAATGTGGAAACTACGAAGCAAAGGGTTTGGGGATCAAGGCAGTCATACGAAGAAAGGTGAGCTGACAGCTATAAGGAATAACAAGCTACATTTAAGAGCTTTAATACCCAATGACCCTACTGCTATACGCAAGTTCGTATCTAAATATATTGGTGTTCAACGTTTTCCACGCCAAGCTCTTGTATTCCTTTTTCCCTCGAGATCTGAATTAAAAGATGACTTGTAAACTCATTATAAGCCAGTCTCCTTGGTTACAAATTCATACCGTTACAAATTATCACTTCCTTTTACAAGTAATTCTCGAATTTCTTTTTGTAGAAAGAAGGACTTTTCACAGGAAAAGTATTTATTGGCATTTGGTCTTTCTTTTTCATTGTCGGATGTTGACGATGACAGGATGTTCTTCTCATCTTGTTTGATCTTGGGGCATTCAAAGACAGCAAGATCATTATTTAACTCAACCACACAGGACACTTTTGAGATTACTGATTGTGCATGTAGCAGTATGGTCATATGAATCACATATTGTAAATGGCTTAATGCTCATGATAAGTCTCTCCGTAATGCAGGGAGAGAGTGCCTGATCAGTATCTGGGAAGTCATGGGTTTCAATCCTTGTCAGGTTACTTGACTCACGTGGGTCAGATAATTTGCTTAACCCATACTTGATTTTATTTATTTATATGTATTTTATTTCCACATCTCATTTCACATTTCATCTTTCTCTTTTTTTTTAAAGAATTGCTTTTTGTAATATTTGGCCAAGATCTTGACAAATTCTGGGCAAGATGATTACTGCTGCAATAACTCTAATATTATAGAGAATCTATAGGAACGTGTGACTCCAAATGGTTTTAATTTGTTCACAAACTAATTACACTGTTAATGACCCAAGAAAAACATCACACTCCTCTCAAATTTACACTACGAGCTCAACAAAACTTAGCAAAGCTGCCAATCAAAAAATAAGTTTTGATTGGTCTTGAAGGGCAACAGTAACTTCATACAATTTTGCATGAGACTCTACAGAGAGTAATTGCCTCCTGTCTTGTAACATGTATAATTTTTGAACTATAAGGCTAAAAAGAAAAACAACTCTACTTTCTTACAGTCGTTTACCTCTTACCATAATTTTAGATTTAACCAAATTAATGTTGTTTTACCAGCATGCAAGCTCTGGATGGTTTGTTCAAGGAAGACATGAAGCATGAGAAGCAAAAGAGATTGGAAGATAGGAAAAAGAGACTTTCTGAAATGTTGCTCAAGGAAACAAAAGAATTTGAGGTGACCAGTGCCAAGCAAATAACTATTAATATCACAGGCTTGAAATTTCACCTCATAGTAATTGAGAGGAAGTAGAAAGTGCATGTGTACAATGTATGTAGGAGAATTCTAGAATTCTTGAACTTCCTGAATTTGTATCATGCAACCCACATTATACAGGGTTTGTATCGGTCATTGAAATCCTGGAAAGTCATGGAATTCTAGAATTTCATTTTCCAGGCCTGGAAAGTCATGGAATTTAATAAATATTGTTGGTCATGGAAAGTCATGGAAAATAATAGTCAAGGCTGGTATGTTAATCGCTGCACATGTCAAAACAAGAACAAAAATATAAAGGCGAGTTGCCAAGCAATAAGCCTCCCATGGAGACGCTCTCTGGGTAATTTGAACTATATACTTTTGGCAAATGCCACAGTGCAAAAACTGCAAGGATAGTTTTGAAAATTTTCTAAACTGACAGCTAAAAGTAAGGTCATGGAAAAGTGGGAAGGGTCATAGAAAAGGTCATGAATAGTCATGGGATTTAAAGAGTTCAAAAGAGTATGAACTGTGTTATACAACAGACTTGTGAACCCAGAAACATGTGGAAATTTCCATGGACAAGATTGGCCAATACCAGGATCCACTTGACACTGATTGCTCAAGTTTTGGTAATTTGTATGCCATCCAAGGAAAGTAACTCACTTAAGGGAATTTTTTTATCCAGTCCAATCCAGATTTTGTCAACCCCCTCAAAAAAGTGTGGTATCAAAATTCGGATTCAATTAGATCACCTCAATTACTGCTTACTCAAAATCTATCTAGCAAGAATTTTTTTAACTTTCAGGAAGAACTTAAAGCAAAAAGGCTTGGAGGAGCTGGTAGACTCCTACAAATGAAAGAAAGGTTTGTGAATGTAGGAGACACCTACATGTAAATAGTTGTGTTCTGTTCTCCATGATTTTGTATTAAAGAAATGGAAAACATGTATCATGTTTCTATTTTTATTTCTTATTTTGGTTGGTTACTACCTATAATCTATTAGAGGACAGATATACAACTGACATCATCATTACAAAGATTTGCCCTCTGTGTTTTAAAATGGTGGAAAGTTTTGAGTATTCAGATAATATTTTATGTGACTGGGCGAAAGATGAGGCACAAAAAAGGTCTTGTCAAGGCATTGAACAGGTTTGAGAAGCAGGAAGAAATTTTAGAAAATGATTCAGAAAAATGTTTGAGCAGTCTCAGTCAGCAGACGAGCGAGACTAAACCAAACACAAAATTGGTCTTGAAATTACTTTGAGGTAAGAAATCATTGCTTTGTCTCGAATTTAGCAAACCCAATAAACAAAATGTTTCTGACTTTTATTTAAAAAGATTCATCTTTTCTCAGTCTCAAAATAATTGTTGACACAGATTGATGTTAGGAATGAAACATCAGTGACACACTCGGCTATCGCCTCATGTGCCACTTTTTTGTTCTTACCACATTTTGACGTGATATTTTATCTGATACTGAACAGACGCACGGCAACACAGAATCTAGTTATCATTAAATACCTGTGCTTTATGATTCTGGATAATGAAACCTAGCAAGGTCACTCATTGTACCTTGAAGCTCTAGATCAAGAAGACTGTGAAAAATCAAATAGATAATAATTATTCTGGCACACCACTATAAGCCATGTCAAGCTGACCGCTACCTGACATTTATTGTAATATCAAAGCTAATACAAATGGCATTGTGCTAAAGACTGGAATTTAATAACAAAAAACATTCAGCTTATAGAAAGTTTAACACAGACTTTGTGGCGGAGCCGCCTGAGCAATCATACTTGATAATTTTTAATTAAATTAATTAAATTTATAAATGTACTATGTTTTCCAGAGCTGATGAGCTTAAAGCTGACAAAGAGACCAGAAGGAAGGAGGTATGGTGTGCTGATTCAACATGTTATTACAACTACATACCAGCGAATTTAATACTGGGGGTATTCTTGTGATGGACTAGTATCCCATCCAGGGGGAAGTAGAAATACTAGTCTTTTCATGGTACTGAAAGTGGAGATAATGCGCTTTCTTGATGGGGCCACCTGGTCATAATGCAGACTTTACCTTATAAAAGTATACCTTAGTTAAGTAGGAAATAGCAAATGTATGTAGGTGAGGGTATTGTATGTGGGTCCATGTAAAGCCCCATGCACAGTACATGTACATGGAATTCAGATGGTATTGATGTTGCTACCATTGTCACCTTTTGTCTATACTCATACTATGTAGATAGATAGTTTGTCCGGATGCAGATGAAAACAGACATGGGTATGGCAGTTTTATCTGTTGCTGAGACATGCCAAAATTCCTGTGTAGTGCATATGGGCATGTGCCACTACATGACCAGGGCTTGTGCCCAGAAATTTTGAGGGGATTTCACAAACTAAGCTTGAAATATGTACACTGTGCTTACTCTGCAGGTTGCAGAACAAAAAATGTATGAACATTGGAAACAAAATGCTCCAGAACTTAGAGAGGTAAAGTTGAAACATTTACAAAGTTGAACATTTACAAGGTACAGAAATATGAAATAGTCATTAGATAATAGTCTTGGCCCTGGTTTTTCAAAAGGTGGATAACGCCATCCGCTGGACAAATCACTATCCAGTGGATAGCTTGGTTTGTTTTGTTAACACTTATTCACTGGATATCAATTTATCTGGTGGATAGCATTTCCCAGCCTTCAAACAATTGGGGCCTGTTCTCCTTTCATCCATCTACCGGTATCAATACTACTGCGTGAAGCACTTTTTTTTCACTTTTGATTGATTGTAGACATTGTTAAAAAAAAGTCCAAACCGTACATAACATGTATTTAGTTGTGATGATATCCCTTACATGTATAATTTCTGACTCTATTTTCAGTGAGATACTTTTAAAAGTTAATTTTTATGGAAGATATGAAGTTAGTTGGTTGATGATTAGTGAAATGTAACTTAATGTACTCATTAAAGATTAGTTTTGTGTTGCAAAAAGGGATAAAAATACTTAAAAAAAGCTGCATCTTTGTTTGAAGCTAATAGTTGTTATTTGTGGTCGCAATCCCTACAGTAAGGATGTACATGTATAGTAAAAAAAACTATTTTGTTTAATATTATTTTCAATTCAACTGAAAAGGTTGCAAGCATTTTTTGGTTGAACACTGGAGTTGTTACATTGCATCTAGTTACATGTTGCTTCTCTTTTGATTTGAACAACTGTAGATAGAAGCAGACCAGCTGAGGGAACATGTAGTGAACAGCTGGGCTGATCAAGTTTCTGACAGAGAAGAGGTACATGTACATGTAGACCCTGTGTGAAGTAATAATCCCTACAAATCGTTAATAAGCTATTGTTAAATTCATGGCTTGCACTGCCCTTGAAAAGTCTTTGAAAAGTTGCCAGCAGTCCTTGTCATACTTACATGTAAGACTAAAGGATATCAAAGCAATACTGATGTCTCAAAATATTGATTGTTAATATTAAAGGAGATAGTTTTTTTAAAGGAGATAGTTTTTTTAACCCCTTCACTACCAAGGGGTCTCCCTTTGACGAGTAAAATCGCCTGGCATTAGACAGAGTAAAATCTATTAAGCGGGTCTTGGCAGTGAAAGGGTTAACTACTTATTAACCGAAAGTGAGGTCTTTACAGGAAGATCTCAAACCATGACATTACTGTATTTGACCAAGTGATAGTGAGGTCAATATGGCAAAGTTGATGTTTGAAATTTTCCCATAAAGATCAAACATTTGAGGTTAATAAGTTGTTTATTATATGTCTTTTTTGTTGTGGTGTTGAGGTTGGCATACATGTAATAATTGCATGGCCCAATTGGCATTATGGAAGAATCATTCTTTAGAATTAGCCAATCAGAGTGTGTGTTACATCGACTACAGACACAAGGGCCTTTCAAGAGTGTTCTGTATTTTATGTCCCCCTTAAACAGATTTTGAATCGCCCTTAAGATATCCTTCAGCTGCAGTACTTAGAAAAAAAAGGTTACTGTGAGCAACCTACTGATTACAAATGACTTTTTTCTTTCATCTTAGAACCTGAAGTCAGCAAGACAGGAAGACAGAAAGTATGTTCTTAACCATTTTTGATATGTTAAAATTCTAACATGGTTCCAAGGCTTGGGGGAATAAAACAAAACAAATCACATTGAAGTTGAGGGATAATAATTAATATTTTTTGTTTTATTCCCACAAGCCTCTTAGCCAAGTAGGCATTTTAATATATCAAAAGTGGCCTTTTTTTTCCCTGCCATTAAAATTTCATTTTTTATAACACTTGCTACCAATAAGGATCTGTCTTGATTTTGTCTGTGTATAACAAAATTGGTGTGTATATTAATGACACAGGATACTTACACTGTAACAGGTTACTTTTAACTATGTTTGTTTTTGTTGTTAACAGATTAGATGCTGCCATGGAAAGAGAAAGACTACTGGCACTTGAAAAAGAAAAAGCTAAAGAAGAAGCAAAGAAGAGGTATGTTTGTAGTAAAATTCAATACCAGTGCTTTTGTTTTCTGAAAATTGTTGCACATGGTGGGAAATCAGGTTCTCAAAATTAGGTACAACTAAGTAATTCAGTACACACTGTAAGCAATCTTATGAACCACATTCTCTGACTAGATATTGGATATTGTTGCTCGCAGGCATCTGATGGCATGAAAATGACTAAATCTCCTTTCAGTTTCTTTTGTGGCAATGGTTACAGCAGATTGCAAAATGTGATCACACAATGGTGAATGAATGTAGTGATTATCTGATAGATGAAACCTCATTTAAACCTACAAAATTAATCATTGAGTAAGGATATTGTTTCCCAACTTTGTAGTAGACATAAGAAAGAAACAAGATAATGAAGCAAAGTCAATTTAAAGGAACATTCTAACACTACTAGATTGACACTTTCTGCCGTTGGAGAACACCTTAGGGACACAGGTCACAAGTTGGAAGAGAGTAAGATGGCTGTCATAGCTAGGGAAGAAAACAACTTTAGGAGGAGAATTTGTGAGGCCTTGGAAATCCTATGCCAGGCCTTGACTATACGGGGATGCTTTGGCACATGACTAAGTTCACCCAAGCTCATATGACAAATAGATTTCCACCAAATTCACTTGAGAAAAGATGCTGTGACATTGTCAAAAAATTGTGATTGCTAAAACATTAGCTCTGCTTCAATATCTTGTTTCTTATTATAAGAGTCATTGTCATCAAGTGCTCTCTTTCTTATTTGTAATTTGCCACTGAAACCAAAAGTGCATGATATTGTGTTAAATGAATACACTTCAGTGGAAGTCTAGTCTCAGAATTAACTGTAATTCTGTTTTACCAGGGAGCAAGAAAACCTTGCTGAGGATCTGAAACGACAAATGGAAGAACTGAAAATAAGAGAGGAAGAGGTACGGTGCATGTTTGTTACACTGGTACAAACGATATGGGTAATTAAAATCTCAGCTACATATACATGTGTGCGTGTTTTGTAAGAAAACGGCCGGAAGCACTTCGTTGTATATCACTGCATGGGATTAGTGTGATGGCCATAGTAGCAATTCCACACATCACAGTGCATCCTGAAACGAATTAGCTTATTTTTGTTTGTTTGTTATTTCTAATATGCCGCACTCATCCCCAGTCATCCCCAGTCTTGATTATTGATTCTCCCATATTATATAATTCGTAACTTCCTTAGAATTGTTTTCCATTGATCACCCTATTACCTTTCATCTGTGGTGTCAATCACACTAAAAAAATTCTTGTAGCATATTCTATTCTGTAGTTGAGAGCAATGAGAATAGTGGCAAGAGAAAACTTGGGGAGGAGTGTGGTGAAAGAACTTTTCCCTCACTGTTTATTTGTTTGCTTTTTGTTGTTGTTGTTTTTTGCTCCGCAACTAGCTAAACACCTGGAACAGGCTACAAAAAACACTTGCCAAATCATGATACAGCAGCTCCTTCAATAAATGCCCAAGTAGCTGTAGTCAATTCTAATCTTTGGGGGAACGCAGCCGGACCTGATAAAGTTGCAGAAATTGAGCCTACAATCAACCACATTGTGTTGCTCATAAAATCATGTTATAAATCTCTTGAGCGTTGTTATTGAATGATGTGTTTATTGACAGGCTCTTATGCTGAAACAAGAACAAGAAGATTTACTTAAAGAACAAAGGAAGCTTGAACAAGCAGTAAGTTTTTTTATTGTTATTTTTTTTTTGTCAGAGCACACTGAATTCACTTTGACGTGACTGTGATACAGTATTGTCACCTTGCAGTCCACTAGAGAACTACAGAAGTCCACTCTCTTGAAATGCTGTAGCCTTGTTTTGGACAAATGAATGTCTGGGCCCTGGGGGGAGTGGGTACTCCCCATAATGGCCTGTATGGGAGGGGGGAGAGGCTCTGCCCAAAAGGGGTACTGTTCTCAGGCTTCTGGTATATAAAAGGGTTGGGATTTCACAAGCTGAGGTATAAGATCTGTCATCTAGTTGCTTAAAGGGCCTTTAATTGAAATATTTCAAAAACAGATGGGTCTTATGGCATCATCATTCATGTATTAGGTACTACATGAAAATGGTATACAGAAGGGTAAGGGGTTGGACCTTGCGGCGGAGCCTCATCGTATATAGAACTTAGAGTAGAGTATGCCCACCCCCAGTCTGGGATGACACAGATTTTGCCCTGCTTGTCCTTGCACCTGAAACATGAGTTAAGTGATTATTATCAGGGTTCTTCCTGAAGCTCTGGCAACCGGAGGAAATTGCCATTTAATACTTGACCTACACACAACGGCTACTCAGAGAAAATATATATAAATTTTTGTGGTGGGCTCAGCAAGGAAAGCACTTTGTGCCAGTGACTTGAAATTCTTCTCCTTCTACTTCAAATTTTCAGGAGAACCCTGTTATAAAATAAATATTATGTGAAGATAATAAGGGGCCTACAAGTCATCTACATGTACATGTATTCTTATTGAAAATTGTTTAATGTAATTAATTCACATGAAGAGCTGCAGACTCTTTTACTTCGAGCAATGGATTGTGATCATAAAAAACAGCTTCTTGTCAACTGATTCCATGCATTATTTAAATTTGATAGTGATTTTTGACTAGCATCAGCGCATGTTTTAGATCGTGGTTAGGTTGCTTATTTAACAATTATTCCAAGAGCGTGCGTTGGATATGAGATGATAGTTAGCCAACAAGGCGCATAGCGCCAAGTTGGCTATAATCATCTCATATCCAATAAGTGCGAGTGGAATAATTGTTTTATTAAAAACTACCACCAAATTTCGCTAAAATCTTGCCACGCAAAATCCTCTTTTGGACCGGAAAAGGAGGTATAATGTAAGTAACGAAACAATTTTCTTCGGCCGCCATTGTTTATTTCTGGGGAAAAAAGTTTCAGAATTTCAGCTGTTGTGCTGACGCATATACTTACCATATTTGTAGGGCATGATATAATGGTTCATATACCAATTGGCCACTAAGCCAATCAAATTCCTTGAATTGCATTATACAATGACCCAGTTTTTAATAATGTCTAATAACACATGATGGCTAAGCCAATGAAATCTCTTGAATGCATTATCCAATGATCTGGTTTTTAATAATAAGTGTTATAACATAGATAGGACCCTGCGCGTGCTCTGATTGGTCAAAAACCCATGTTTTATCGGGTATAAAACATAGAAAAAGCGTTGTTTTATTGTTTTGCGCGTGTAAAATCTATATCATAAAGCAAATGAAGAAGCCTAATCCATGTATTACACTGTGATAAAACACTCCGGACATTTGAAAACACTCGAGAAATGTAGACAACGCTCGCCTGCGGCTCGTGTTTTTGACATTTCCCTTGAGTTCTCAAATGCCTGTTGTGTTTTATCACAGTGTAATACAAAATGTACACGGCTTAGGCTTCTTTATTTGTTAATTAAGAATTACTACAACCTACATGCATGTTTTAATTTAGGAGGAGGACCGAAGACTGCTAGATGAAGCGAGGAGAAAGCGGGAATTTGGGTAAGACAGTGACTGTGGTAAAGGAACCGTGACATACAGTGTATGTTTACTAATGTTTCATGGTATGTACAGTCTGGATATTCAGTCAGTTTGGGCCGGATCTGATCCAGGTAGGGGGAGGGGCTAAATTTCAAATGCCCCCATTCTCCAATAATACTCCCGCCTCCTGCAGTCGAGCCCCTCTCTATAAATCCTAGGTCCACCCCAGTCTGTCCAGAGCTTTGTAAATGTCACCTCTTTTTTCAAACCTCACTCAGCTGAGTACAATTAACAAATAATTCACTCTGAATAAAGCTATATCCATCCCCTAGAAGAAAGATTTTTGAGAAATAGTACTACATCAGTTTTTTTGTGGGGTGGGATTTCAGCTGACTCTCTCATGGGGGTTTTTGAAAGGAAAACGGCTTTCTTTAGGACCCCAATTAAACTGTTAACCTTTGTAAAACAAAGTTAATTTTGCCCGAGTCCCTCCCCAATTTCTCTCTCGGCATTTTTGCGCTTTTCCCAAAATTTAAACCAGGTTAAAACCGAAAGGTGCACAAAGTAAACAGAAATGTAGAAACTTTACAACAATGACACATGTTGATTGTAAACTTTTCAGGCGTGTCCTGATTCGTCAACACAAAGCTCAGATGAAAAGAAAGAGTAAAGAGATACAAGAGGCATTGGTAAGGAATGACTGTATGTGTGTGACCATAGGTCCGCAATGCGTGTACGTGCGTGATATTGGTCCCATAACGCTTCTAAGATCTGTAGATCGTCCACAGTCGTCTTCATACAACATGTGGCACAGCATAAGGCGAGAAGTGCTTCTTTCCGGGCGGCATGCTGTATGAAGATGTATGAAGGTGACTGGGGGCAAGTGAGGAATTTTTAGCAGTGACCAACTGGTCAATAGTACAATATAAAACTTAAAATTGTCCAAGAACCCAAAGGAAACAGCCAAAAAGAGGCATGGATGAAGAAGATAATAATGAATTGCATTCGGGAAAACTTGAAAAATATCTGTGGTATAAATTTTTATGACAGTTGGAAATTATCCTCGTTTGTGATATAGCGTGCCCATTCATTGGCTAGTTCATGGTCTCGTGGCATCAATGATGAAACTGTTTACCGCCAAATGCCATGAGTGCGCAACATTGCAAAAACTATGATACCAAATGGAAACCAGTTCACTGTTACCTGCAAAATGTTGACCGCTGTCAGAGCATACAGTTGAAGGTGGCCTGATGTTCTCGCTGGAATCTCAGCGCGTTCTTCCACCGGTTTGACCCATTTGTTTTGCTATATAACAAATCACTTAATGGCTGGCCCCTTGGGGAACAGTGTATTTTTTTTCTCCTGAATCTCAATGTTTTGTCTCGACTTCGTCTCGGGAAACAAAATTCACTGTTCCCCTCGGGACCAGCCAAGTGTTAATTGTTATATGGCAGTGATTTTGCGAAAAAAAAAAGTGTTGCTCTGTCAAGAAGTGATTACCAAAAATAAACAAAATTACACTTGTCAAAATACTGCCACCTAGCTCTCTTAAATTAAGTGTCTTAGATGGATTGTTATTTTCGAAACAGCTGTTAAATTCTGATAGTGTAGAAAATAAAACTAGCGAATCATGTCACTTGTAGGCAATGCATATGAAAGCATGTTAACATCACAATGTGATATTTTATTTTGTTTCAATTAGGAACTTGATTTGAAGATTTTAGAAGCATTGGCTAAGAAGGTACTCCTGTCGCATGTTTATCAAGCGTTCATTTTGTACCCTTATTTTGGTGTGACTTTTGAACAGAGCATTTACGCACATACTTGTATTGCTAGTTTGCAAACACAGTGGTGAGTTTAGAGAAGTTTTGAATGTTTATCTGAACCAGTGTTGCAAGGAAGGGCTGTACATTTTAGCTTCTCCTAAATTGACTGTGTTTGAATAAGTCTCTGTGACAGGTTTCATTCTTGGAATCTCCGTTGGAGGGAGCTTTATCTAGTTATTTCTCATTATTTCAACAGAAAGATCAAGATAAAATACTTGACACTTCAAGACGAGAGAAAGCGCGAGCTGATGCAGAGTACATGAGACAGGTGAAAAATTCTTTACAGAAAATATGCACTGCGTTTCTAAATATTTTCCATCCTTTTGGATCAGAAGTTAAAAGTAATTTCCCTCTTTTCAAAGGTGGTCGCTCAACAGCTGAAGTTAGAACAACAAAGGGAAGCAGAATTGGACATGCTTTACAGGTAAAAGTTGTAAACCTTACATGTAGCTTACAACGTGAAGGGACTGTCTCTTACACCGTCATGCGATCTTCGGCTCCGCGATCTTTGATCCTGAAATAACTGCGCAACAAGTTCTACTAATTAAAAGACGTGTTATGTGATAAGTTGATCTGTTTGCAGGAAAGTAGAGTTTAAAGGAAAGAGCAGAGGCTTTCTTTATCTGTCAACAGAACTAGGCAAATCTGAAAATAGAAATTCAAGGGAACAGTTCCTTTGTTCGAAGATACAACGTTGTCGGTGGAGAATAGTTATCGAATTTGTAACAGCACTCGCTCGCCAGCCTGAAGTTTTAAATTTATCGTTTAAACTTGTGATTTGCAGAGATGAAGCAGCTCGAATGTGGACGAAGAGAGAAGCAGAATGGGAACGAGAGAGATTGGCGAGAGAAAGGCTCATGGCTGAAGTAAGGAAGGCTTTTGCATACACTGTCACTGCTTTCACCGTCACTTACACAATATTGGTATCATATAAATGTCCGGCCATTGGTGAACCAATAATGGAAACTTTATGGCATAATAGGTTACCATTACAGCAGTACGACCTGTTAAAAACACCCTTACTTTTAGCTTAGCTTAATGATTGAGCAGCTTTGTAATGCCGTGATTGTAGTATCAACTGAGTGATTAAAATGACCCATCAAAATCTAAGTCTTGGAAAGTGCTGGAAACTGTTCCTAGCCACCTTAACAGGATAGTTTTAAACAATAGAGCCTGACATTTCAGTTAACGTTCTCAGGTGCTGGATGTTCGCAAGAAGCAGCTGGGTGATAAAATGGAGGAAAATAAACGCCGACAGCAGGAATCAATTGAGAGCCGAGAAGAACTGCTCAGAGAACTAGAGGAAGTTCAGCAAATGACAGCAAGAGAGAAAGTCGCGGAGGAGAGGCAACGAAGAGAAAGAGAAGAAGAGATTCAAGCGCAGGTAAGATTGACTGTTAGAACAGACAGGCAGGCAGACAGACAGACAGACAGACTGACAGGCAGGCAGACAGACAGACAGTAAGACAGACAGTAAGACAGACAGGCTGGCAGGTAGGTAGGCAGGCAGGCAAACAGGAGGGTAGGCAGACAGACAGACAGTAAGACAGACAGACAGGCAGATGGGCAGGCAGACAGACAGGCAGGCAGACAGGCAGGTAGGCAGACAGGCAGGTAGGCAGAAAGACAGGCAGGTAGGCAGACAGACAGACAGTAAGACAGACAGACAGGCAGACAGACAGACTGACAGGCAGACAGACAAACAGACAGGCAGACAGACAGACATGCAGACAGACAGACAGACAGACAGGCAGGCAGGCAGACAGGCAGGCAGACAGGCAGGCAGACAGGCAGGCAGACAGACAAGCAGACAGACAGACAGACAGACAGGCAGGCAGACAGGCAGACAGGCAGGCAGGCAGACAGGCAGGCAGACAAACAGACAGGCAGACAGACAGACAAGCAGGCAGACAGGCAGACAGGCAGACAGACAGGCAGGCAGACAGGCAGGCAGGCAGACAGGCAGGCAGACAGGCAGGTAGGCAGGCAGACAGGCAGGCAGACAGACAGACTGACAGGCAGACAGACAGACAGGCAGGTAGGCAGACAGGCAGGCAGACAGACAGACAGACTGACAGGCAGACAGACAAACAGACAGGCAGACAGACAGACATGCAGACAGACAGACATGCAGACAGACAGACATGCAGGCAGACAGGCAGACAGACAGACAAGCAGGCAGACAGGCAGGCAGACAGACAGACAGGCAGACAGGCAGGCAGACAGACAGGCAGACAGGCAGTTTTTAGGCAGACAGGCAGACAGGCAGGCAGACAGACAGACTGACAGGCAGACAGACAGACAGGCAGGTAGGCAGGCAGGCAGACAGACAGACTGACAGGCAGACAGATAGACAGACAGACAGACAGACAGACAGATAGACAGACAGACATGCAGGCAGACAGGCAGACAGACAGACAAGCAGGCAGACAGGCAGGCAGACAGACAGGCAGACAGGCAGGCAGACAGACAGGCAGACAGGCAGGCAGACAGGCAGGTAGGCAGGCAGACAGGCAGACAGGCAGGCAGACAGACAGACTGACAGGCAGACAGACAGACAGGCAGGCAGACAGACAGACTGACAGGCAGACAGATAGACAGACAGACAGACAGACAGATAGACAGACAGACATGCAGGCAGACAGGCAGACAGACAGACAAGCAGGCAGACAGGCAGACAGACAGACAGACAGTAAGACAGACAGGCAGGTAGGCAGACAGACAGACAGTAAGACAGATAGACAGACAGGCAGGCAGGCAGACAGACAGGCAGACAGACAGACAGGCAGGTAGGCAGACAGACAGACAGTAAGACAGATAGACAGACAGACAGGCAGACAGGCAGGTAGGCAGACAGACAGGCAGACAGACAGGCAGACAGACAGACAGACAGGCAGACAGGCAGACAGACAGGCAGGCAGACAGGCAGGCAAACAGACAGGCAGGCAGGCAGACAGGCAGACAAACAGTAAGACAGATAGACAGACAGACAGGCAGGCAGACAGACAGGCAGGCAGACAGGCAGGCAAACAGACAGACAGGCAGGTAGGCAGACAGGCAGACAGGCAGACAGACAGACAGACAGGCAGGCAGACAGGCAGGCAGACAGACAGACAGACAGGCAGACAGACAGGCAGGCAGGTAGGCAGACAGACAGGCAGGCTGGCAGACAGGCAGGCAGACATGCAGGTAGGCAGGCAGGCAGACAGTAAGACAGACAGACAGAGAGGCAGGCAGGCAGGCTGGCAGGCAGATAGGGAGACAGATAGAGAGGTAGACTTAGAGGTACTTGAATATAGAGTAAACGTCATTGGTCTGTGTGTAGGAGAATGACCCCACACAAAAAAAGGATTTTCAGATAATTTAAAAACTTGAGTTATTGGTTATTTGAATTTATACCTCATTCCACAGATAACGTCACGGAGAGAAAAGGCAAACGAAATGCAACAAATTGAGAGAGAAGAGCTAGAACGTGAGAGGTAAGACTGCCTGGTGTGCATCGTAGAGGAACTTCAAGTCATTATATACATGTGTACCTGCGATAAAACTTATTGTCCAATGCTAGACTGTTGGCAGTCACTTTTACTCTCAACATTCGATAGGGGCAATGACACCAGACGTTTTAGGCTAAAAGGGATTTGGACGAGACATGGGCGCTGCTCGCCCCAACCCCTTTTCGTCCATACCGCCCACACAGACCCAAAGAAATAATACCAGCTCTCAGCGGTCCAGTTCAATGTAAGCCTTCGCTTAGGTAGAAAGAAAACCATAAAAAATATTGACCCGCTGTCTTTTGGAGTCCTGTTGTAAAAATAAATGTGTAGAAGTTACTAATTTTTGAAATTACCTTTGCTCGTTCGTTTCAGGCGAGAGAAAGAAGCATATAATCAAATGCTGAGACACGAAGCAGATCACATGAGAGCAAGAGGAGCACATGCGAGGGTGGGTACACTGTGCAGTTATACATTGATTTTACAGGTTTTATATCTGGGTTATTGACCAAACGTGTAGTCGATATGGCTGGATATTAGCCAAGTTTATTATTTATTTTTTTTGCGTCGTTATTGTGGATCGAGACCTCGAGGTCCGCGAATATGCAGAAAACACGCAGTGACGAGGCACATGTCCAGCCATCGTGAATGAACAAACTTGGTTAAGGCGGGGTTACACGTGAAGGCCTTTCTGCCAATATCTCGGTCACGTTTCAAGCGACACTAAATCTCTCTGCTTATCTCATTAACCACTGTTTGGCGGTGTTGTGTAAATTTTTGGGTGATTTTTTGGGCATTTTGGGAAAGAGATATTTTTTCTCAAAGGATAGGTTAAATTGAGGAAAATATGAAATGTTCAAGATTTGATGGATTTGGAAAATTGAAATTTGAAGTGAAGTCCCCTAGCAACCTGGGGCTCTATGCTGCGAGGGTCAACTGTCTGGTAGTGTTTCCAACCCATCTTAATCCTAACAATTTCCTTTTTTATATCACTTCAAATTTCACTCCTATTCATGTTTACCCCCGCCTTAGTAATTGGTTAATAAACTTAGTTTATAATTTTTATTATATGGCATAAAGAACACCACTTTCTTGCTGGGCACAGCGGGTAATACGTAGTGGTCAAGCCAATCGCAGCTGCCAGTGTTGCTTAAAACGCAGTTTTGGTAGAGCACTGCACCGGAATTGAACAGGTCACCGGGTTTGTACGATGTGGTACGACTATGATACGACCACGTACGATGTGATACGATTTTCGTGCGATATAGTACGACTATGATACGACCACGTATGATGTGGTAGGACTGTGA
>OZ026596.1:29879021-29881521 GCA_964020085.1 Micromussa lordhowensis | reverse complement strand
GCAACATGTAACTTAAAGGCAGAATTTGAAAAAGTCGGGCAGACTTTTTCAATTTGAGATCAAAACCTCGTACTCGTGTGATCCGTTACAACACCCCTATAATAGCTTCAGTACCGTGACAATAGTAATTTTTAACACAACTAGACCACGAAAAAGTCGTGAAAAGCTGTGAAAACCACGAAAAGCTGTGAAAACACCAGCCCCAGACGAGTATTTTAACAGTTGTTCAAGTTCTCCAAAACTTCAAGATCGTCTAGTACTGTCTGATTTAAGAGTGTGTCCATGAGAAAACCAGGCAGAACCAGGCAGGAGGTGATACAGCTCAAATCACCAATTTTGCTCAAACTTGGCATGAATGTTGGGTTTGGTGAGCAAATGATTATGCCAAGAACTTAGGTTAAAATATTTTATTCCCTTCAAGTTAGGGGGACCCCTCCAATAATGGCCCTTTGCCACTAATTTATGCATATTTAATTAGTTGTCTTTGATTTAGCACTTCTACAACAAAAAAGGCCATGTGAAAATGAAATCCACTGGATCATGTTCTACTATTATTAGTCTCAAAGCACAGATATTCATTTGAACCAGACAATTCGATTTCTCTCTGTGGCTCTATCTTAAGTAAGGTACATATTTTGTAGTGTTGTGAATAGCCTTTAAGTAATGGCAAATATCTGCACTGGGCAACAGCAAATACGCATTATTCTAACATGGATAGTGAGATCAATCACTAAAGTTCTCAAAAGAGCCATAAAATGTTTGGGGACCTCAACATTTTTTCTGTGCTGGCATACTCTTTACATAGGATTTCACGATTTTTGGCCATTTAATGGACATTCACTAGAACACGGAAGCTATTTTTTGTGTTAACCTAACTTGAAATCAACAAGAAATATCTACCTAAGTATTTTCCTATCAATATCCAGTATAAATTCGGCGAACAGAAGCACTTGAGACATTTCTGTCAAATATTTTCAGAGCTACTTCTCACGGTTATCGATAAAACGCGGCAGAAGAAGATTCAACGTAGAAGCTCCTTACACTTAGGTTTTCAGGCGTAAAGTACAATGGAAACATGAAATACCTACTACATACATGTCACTTGGATGCAATTTTTGTGACTCTCGCTGATTCTTGGACCGCGAAATGTCCAGTTTTGTTGCATCTGTTTTGGCGACGGTTGCTTCGACCCGAGGTTTAAAGAGAATGTCCTTTGCCATCCCGCTTTCGTCATCAGAGATATCAACATTTGTCGAAACAGCTACTCACAAGGCCGTTAAAAATCCAGGAAGAGCTATCACTGCTGTGAGTGTTATAGGATACAAATTTCTTACAAAACACACCACAAAACATTCCGCCATCTTTGTCGATATTAAGCGGTACAATTCGTGAAACCATACATGACGTAGTTATCGGATTACAAGGCGTAACCGCTGAGTTTTCAATGTCTAAGTGGACCTGGCGGAGTGTTTTGTGATGGGATTTAAAAAGCAAACTGTATGTTAAAGTGATCACTCTCCCTGGATTTTAAACGGCCTTTTGAGTAGCCTTTTCAACAGCTGTTGATATCTCTGATGAAGGCGGGATGGCAATGGATATTCTCTTTCAACTTCGGGTCGAAGCAACGGAACAAATGGCACAAAACTGCATGGACATTTCTTCAATCCAAGAATCAAAGAGAGCGCAAAATCGCGTCCAAGTGACATGTGTAATCGCTGTATGTAGTAGGTGTTTCTTGTTTCAATTTTATTTTACGCCTGAAAACCCAAGTTGAGGGAACTTATGCGTTGAATCTTCTTCTTCCGCATTTTTTCGATATCGAGAGAATGTCACAAATGTACTTCAGTCTCAAGTGCTCTTTTTCGCCGAATTTATACTGCATATTGATAGGAAAATACTAAGGTAGATATTTCTTGCTAGTTTCGTGTTAGGTTAAGACAGAAAAATGGTTTTTGTGTTTTAGTGAATGCTCATAAAGTGGCCAAAATTCGTGAAGTCCTATTTAAACAGTATGCCAGCACATAAAAATGTTGAGGTCCCCAAACAGTTTATGGCTTTTTTGAGAACTTTAGTGATTGCTCTCACTATCCATGTTAGAATAATGCATATTTGCTGTTGCCCAGTGCAGATATTGGCCATTAATTAAAGGCTATTCACAACACTACAAAATATGCACCTTACTTAAGATGGAGCCGCAGAGTGAAATCAAGTTGTCTGGTTCAAATGAATATCTGTGCTTTGAGACTAATAATAGTAGAACATGATCCAGTTTATTTCATTTTCACACGGCCTTTCTTGTTATAGAAATGCTAAATCAAAGACAGCTAATTAAATATGCATAAATTAGTAACAAAGGGCCATTTTTGGAGGTAGTCCCCCTAACTTGAAGGGAATATAATATTTTAACCTAAGTTTTTGCCATAATCATTTACTCACCAAACCCAACATTTAGGCCAAGTTTGAGCAAAATCGGTGATTTGAGCTGTATCACCTCCTGCCT
>OZ026596.1:29859021-29871521 GCA_964020085.1 Micromussa lordhowensis | reverse complement strand
TGTTCCCTATAATTCTTATAGATATGGATATACTTCCAAGAAGCACACACTTTGAAACTGACTCGGTTGTTCTTATCTAGAAATGCGCGAAGTTAATAATATATTAGCCCAAGTTGGATATGAAGTGATAAAATAACCAACGAGCGCGTAGCGCGAGTTGGTTATAATCACTTCATATCCAACAAGGGCGAATGGAATAATTGTTTTAGTAAATTCTCAAACCGGGTTTTGCCGCCGATTTTTATTTCGGCCATTATAGAGGGCTGAAGTTGAAAACTTCGTGCGGGAAATTTTTAAACTTGGCGCACTATTTTCCATATGACGTAAAACTCTGACTATTGGCTCATAGTTGGAGTTTTTTAGCCAATCAAAAAGCTAGAAATGCAATAGTCGGAGCTGAGAATTTACTAAATTATTATATTATTATACTATTATTTCTCCAGCTTTAGCACACAAAAAAGAAAACAACAAGCTGTTGCGGAATTTCCGCGAATCTGAACTGTAGGAACTGGAAACTAGTCTGGATAATTCAAGATAAAGAAGCAAAGTAAGATGAATTCCGATTTCTTACAAATTTTATTGATAACAATGTATAGAAGTACGTTGGGAGAATTTATATTTTAAATCTGTCTGAGATTGAAAGGTTTAAAGGTATGGGTAAAATCACATGGGCAGATTATTCCAATATTTTGGCCGTAATTTAGAAGTTACAATGATTTACGCACAACACATAGTGTTTGCATTTTTGTGTTAACTTGAGGCTATTATTAGTGGCCACGAAATGTAGCGATATATAGTAGTTTTGAAACTTCTAAATCTTGCTTAGTTTTAGGGAATAGTTTGACATCTTGATGATTTATAAAGATTAATGGCAATCACGACCGCAAACCTGTGACTGCACAAATTTAATACTCCGATGCGCTACCATTGACCTTAAGTAACTTCTTTTTTCATTTTGTTGCAGGTTGACAGAGGATCTCAGAGCTATCAAAAGATTACTTGATTGAAATAAAATGTCTACTATATGTGTTGCTGGTTGAGGCTTTCGTGAACCAAGACAATGTCTTTTGGAGAAACAAAAACTGGAGCCCGAAAAAAAATTAAGTCTTTCGGCCGGAAAACATTTCTGTGTCAAAAATGATGCACAGTTATTAAAGTGACTGCGGGAAACATTTTCTGTGGTAAAAGTGCGCTTTTAAAAGGGTTTGCAAAAAAAATTTCGAAAAAAAACTAAGTCTTTTGGCGGGAAAATTGTCCTTAGGAAAAAAAGTCTGTGCTTTTGAATGGTGTCTGGTTTATTTCTTACTAGACCCTGTTCAAAAATTCAGAATTTTTTTTCTTCTCGGCAACCCTACATAGTCAAAAAATAGTAAAAGAGATAGCCTACATTCCGACTAGGTACCAGGCCCTTTTAAAAGCGCAACTTTTTTGTTTACTGGTGCGCTCAGTTAAACACAATAAAGGAAAGGAACAATAGTACTTGTGAAATTTTTTATTTCATTTTTTAATACAATTAACTACTTACAATCATTTTAATATCAAACTAAAATTTATTTACAACACTTGATTCGGGAGACATTATTGCTACCTAATTAAGAAGCAATATATACGAAGACAAACGATACAAGGATATAAACCTAAGTAACTTCCACGAGCACTTCTCCAACGACCATCATGAAAGAGCATGCAGAGTGAATTACCTTCGTCACAAAATAACCTAGAGATCATACAACCAAAACATGTGTTTACATGTTTTGATCGCATATTCTATATAACGAAATTTTCCGTAAGATATACCAGTTGTTAATCAATTTTAGTCTAATTTTAACGAAAAAAGAATTTCTAAATTTTTTATTTTCACAGTCGTTGGAAAAGTGCTAGAATATTGTTTTTGTTAATTTAAGGCTTTTTTCCGTTCACTAAATCTGGCACCTAAACATGAATTTGTTCAACTTGTTTTATTTATGAGATAAGATATATCTACGAATTATGAAATTACTTTCTAAAGACGATTTTCCTTCAGTTGAAATCACTTTATTTCGGCCTCTTCTCTTCAAATGCAAATTTCATGGATACGAGCAGGAGGGAAGTTTTCTCAAAACCACACAATTAATCCTAGTGAATCAATGAACTTGTCACTATTTAAATTTGTTCGACTGTTCTTTAGTTGCGATGTCTTCTAGTAATCGAAGTTGTTTCACATTTTATAACCACTTAAATTGCTTTTTCTTGTCGACGAGTAGCAAATTAAAGCTTAATGAAAATGCAAAAACGGTCGCTGCCGACGGCTAAACTACATGTACCAAATCTTACTCAATCTCCATGTTGCATGCATGCTAACTGAGTCCACTCGGAGTTCTTGCCTTCCGTCTTCCTTCTTCATTGTAACCACATCAGATGAATGAACGATATTGAAGGCGCTGAAAGAAAACACAAATGAACGTTTTAAAATACTGCCGAGATTCATCGGATTTCAAGTAGAGATATAAACTAACACAAGACATTTCAATTTGGGTATTTGTATCAGATGTCGGGAATTAGCAAGATAAATGTACCTTTATAACGGAGGAAGAAACATTTTTTAGTGCATGGAGGGCCAAGATCAAATATGCATTCCCCTTACCAATTGCCATATATTTCGTTTAATGTTTGCTCTGAGAGTTTAGTGGTACATCAGCACAACACGCTCCGATGATTTTCTACATCTTATCACAATGTGTTGATACTTTTAAGGAGAAATTGGATGTTGGTCTCATTAAAATACAGCCAAACAACCAAACAAAGAACGGTGAAAATGTGCATGCAAATCTCAAAATTTCTTATGATAATTCTGTCACAGCGACGTCGAGACAATTTTTCATCGAGATTGGGAGATCGAGGAGATTAAAAACATATGAGCTCCAGTCTGTTCTCGATGATGTTATTCGAAAAAAGGCACGAGAATTCAGAGAAAAATATCTGCAGTAGCAATCATTTTTCACGTGAACAAAGAAAATTAAATATGTAACTTCCTGGTATAACTGACCCTAGTCTGTCTATGTAAGAACGAAAAGGTGTTAGAACTCACAGTGAGTGTTCAGTTTATTGATCATGAAAATTCTGAGTAAAATCTCAGGTAAATACATAGCAAAGATATCAGTGACATCACCTATTGTTATTAATAAACCAAAAAGAGAACTATTGGCTGATGAGACAGAATTGTTTTGTTTAACGTTTTGCACATTTAAATAACAAAAACAATGTTTGTAAACAAATATCTTTCCTATTGCAGTTTGAACTCCGAGGTTAATTGAATACTCTACAAGGACAACTCCACAAGACGAGTCGATCTCGCACTCCGCTTCCAAAAAAATTGAGAATGGAAACTTATCAAATTGCTACCGGCAAAAATACTTTATTTGTTTAACCCAGGAGAAGAAAAACAGTTATGTTACGATACCTTGATAAACCGTTTTTTTCAAAATTGAAGAGCTCCGGAAAATATCTTGCTTACATTCCGATCATACTTTTGATGGCGACACAAACACGTGCACTGCTAACAATAAATGCCGCGCTTGATACAACTCACACAAGTCACAAAATCTACGAGACCCGTTTTCGTGTCGACTGGCCAAAAAAAAAGAACTATAACAAAATCTCTTCCTGAGGTTGCTTAAATTAAAGCTCAGAATTATTTCTAGTTTACGAATTTAATTTACTGTTATTACTAGCAGTCATAAAGAACAGTAAAAAGTAATTTTTAATAATCATCACAGTAACTTCTACGCTGGAAGAAAACAACGTTCCGAAGAAACTAAATTCTCTCGAGGGCCATCAGTTGTGAGATGTTGCCTGTACCGTTAAATTTTCGCGGCAACGAGTACAATATGCTCACGAATTGAGAAAATTCTTTCGAAATGTTTTGAGAAAATTCAACAATCTACTACTAATTGAAAACCCATTTTTGATACCCAAATTAACAAAAATGAGATTTTTGCTAGAGATCAATAGCTTGGTGTGGTAGCTACACATTGCAGAATGTAATCAAGAGAACTTTCCATAGCTTACCTTCATGAAATTCTTGTTTCGAGTTTCAGACACTCCTACATTCTACCAAGATATGTCCCACACGGTATACGTCATCTGAAAGTGAGAAAAACATGATTGAAATCAGTAAGTAAAAGACATCCAGTTAATAACAAGTTCCAGTCCTGAACCTCTGCGAGTCAACAGGTTCGGTAAAGTTTAACAGATAACCGATGACAAAGGCTCCAAGGAAACCTAAAACGTGCACTAAATAATTCCTGATCTTTACTAGCAAGTCAACAAGGCTTTCATGGTCCGTCATCTCTGTTTTCGTTTACTTGCATTTTAAACTTGATTCACCACGAACGGTTTTAGAGCCAGCCAGCTCTTAATCTGGTGTACAAGGAATTGGCAAAGGTTTCTCAACAAATTTTAAGGTTCCTTCTTTGAAAAAGATTAAGCGTAGCTTTATATTTCACTTGATAAAACTAATTTGTGTAGCCTGCACTGCATAGTTTTCCGTCAGGCTCACAGATCGCACAAGGGCAATTTCTTACCTTGTTTTCCGACCTTCTTAATTGGGCAAAGTCGTTAGTTGGAGGTTGGTTCCTATAACCGGTCTTCAAGTGCCTATCTATATGTTAAATTGATTTGTCCGCAGGTTTTCTGGTTAACTCTTTCGCCAAAAAGGCAAACACCGTACCTTCGACCACGAGAAACTGAAGAATAAAATGCAAATGAATCGAGAAAAATAATCCCGCCTTAAATTTTGCACGTGCAAGGCTGCTCAGGTGTTATTGTTGGGTTGAATGAATTAAATGAGCAACCATTTTTTCGCTCTCTTTTTTTATTTTTAATCTTCACCCGTTTATTTTCGCGGTAAATCAAACTGCAAGTATAAATTACTCGAAGTCTAGCGTCGATTGATCGGACAATCGCCCAAGATTCGATCTGCATTTCGAACAAAGGGGGCAGGTTTCTAAAGAAACTGTGGTGCTGCGTCGGTGGGAGTATTACAAGATCATTTGGTTTTATCAACTGGCTTGATAATGTGAATTGGCCACCGTAAAGACATTCGGAAGCTGACGTTTCGAGCGTTAGCCCTTCGTCGGAGCGACGAAGGGCTAACGCTCGAAATGTCAGCTTCCGAATCTCTTTACGGTAGCCAATTTGCATTTACAACAGTTTCGCGCGAGCACCTTTATACGATAACGATCAGAGGGAAGACTAGGAACGACCTGAAGGAGCTAGGAAAAAGGAAGGATGGAGCAGGATGGCATATAAACAGAGCGATGGTCATACCAACCATGAAACTGTTGGGAACTTTTCCCCATTCACTTCTCTAGAACGCCTCAAAGTTGCCCCGAATTTGAAGTTCTCAGAAAGTTGCACAAGTGCTTTCATCAACCCACGTAAACATAAATGTCCATATGTTTCTTTTAAAAAACTGAAATGAGAAAAAATTACCTGACTGAATATAAAGTTTAAATTTGACATGGGTGGCTACAGCACTTCACCTTACGTAGTTTTCCCGTTAAAAGGAATTTATTTCGCTAAAAGGAATCTACGACACATTCACAATTGCTAAAATAATTTTAATTTTCTTGTCTAATAATAATCTATTTTACATTCACATTCATACATTTTACATTCAGAAGAAGCAGAACTCATCAATAGAGCTGAAACGGAAATACACATTCCTATGTTTGCCAGCCCACACGTATAACATTCAATGTTTTAACTGAGCTTTCGACCTGTTAGACAATAAACAACGGTTTCTAATAGACCATTTTACAAGAATTCTGCTTGGTGACCTTGCCTTTGAATGGCAGCGAGGCTGGAAGTGACAGAACTCTCTGCTTTTGTCATGTAAAAGACGTAGTTAGCATAAGAACAACTTGATTTTACATAACAGAAGCAGTGAGGTCTGTATCAAAACAAGGTCACCTCCAGCCTCACTTCCATTCAAAGGCCAGGTCACTGAGCAGACAACTGAAAAAAGGTCTGTTCGTACCAAGTCGTAACAACAAATTACATTAAAGATGTAAAAAGTTCTGGAGCCCGCGTTTCATTAGATCAGCACCACTGACCACGAACACACAGGCTCTGGGAACGAGTGCATTTGTGGATTCAGAAGTAATTTCGTATGTCCGAAGACCATGAAGAAACGAATAGTCGTGAAGTTTTCAATTGAAGCAGCGATGAGTTGGAGTGCCGCTACGTAAAAGGGTTGGCCTCGTCTGTCGTGCCTTCCTCCATAATAGACTCGATCAGTGTCTTTCCATTGATTATCTTGGTTGTAGCCACGAGATAGTCTGTGGGGCCTGGGACAGAACAAAATATAAAAAAATGTTGCCGCTGCCCGTTTTAGAAGTAAACATAGGCCAATAGCACCTCTTCTACTAGCACTTTTAAGCATCGAGAAATGATCGTTCGCTTTTTAATTTTAAGTAACTGTCAATTGTTAGTCTGTCCACAGACTACGAGTTAGTTTTGTTCGAGCGCGCGAGCGATACAAGCGCGGAGCGCGCAAGGAGCCGCGATCTTCTCCCGACCCCACCCCCCTGTGCTTTAGCGCGTGTATCCCAGCGCCAGGTTAATATTTCGCTAAGCTTGCGATCTCGACAAACTCAAGACAAAATAGAGAGTCAGTGGACAGACCAGTCAATACAGTCAATAATACAAGGTCCTTGCAACTTAATTTATAACATCCGTTCGCTTTAGAAAGAAAAAACAGTGAGCAAAGGCTGTAGTTAACAGTTACAGAGTAGGTTCTACTGAAAGTAGACAGGAGATAATTTTCCTCTAAGGAAATATCAGATAACGGTTACACTTTTGCGAACAATCATTTCTACTTGAAAACTACTAAACATTGAGATTCAAAGAAACCATAACCAAACACTAAAGCTCAGGCTGGCGATCGGTTTAATTCTCATCAAAACGATTAATCAGTGATACAGTAAAATCTCCCGTGTAAGAACCTACTTTTTTGAAGTCTGGCAAAACAGGGTCTTGTATTTTAGGGTTGTTATCGGCAATTTAGGCTAAGTAGGTTTTTAAGTAGTTTCTTAATGTCTATGATGGAGGTCTAACTGTTGATTACCAGAAAAATAGATAAACAGTATTTATTCACAACTGTATAATATATTTTCTTGTAAAGTAGATTTGCAATCTCAAAGATACACTTCTTGGTTAAAATGTTTATCATAATTTAGCTGAAACCCACACAAAAACAAGCGGGTTTTTAAAATAAATTTTAAGAAACCCATGATTGCTCACTGTTTTCCTGTTGTGCTAAAAACCTCAGAGCGGAAATTTCAGCGTGTGTACAGCCACCAATGAAATAAACTAAAGTGACTTTAGGTGGACCATCCATTGAACTCTCTCCACTGGCGGACGACCCTAAACAGATTATTAAAAGAGTTATCACTTAACGATAGTTGCTTCTTAAAGACAGTAAACCACATGTTATCGTTCCGGTGTGAGGTAGAAATTGCGTTCCATGTTAGATAAGCACAACAATGAAATTGCTCTAGACGTTAGTGCGCTGGTGAAGGGCCATAGTCCAGTGACACGTTAAAGCGACTAACCACCCCCTCCCCCTCCCCCTTTCTAGCAGGATAGTAAATTGCAAGACCTTACCCTAACCAAGTCAACCAAATTCGCAATAAGCCAATCAGAAGCAACGTCTACTATCTTGATAACTCATTGGCTTGATATAGTTAGGATATATCGTTCACTCTTTTTTGGCCGAATTTGGGTCTGGTATATCTACCTAATCGTACAACTTTTGAAACGCTTCGGCGACACATTAGGTTCGTTTGGTCTCGCCTTAGCTATTTTGGCTCGACTACGAAACATAGCACGCGCAAACTCGCCTGAAATGCTGCCGAAGCGTACAAAAAAGGTACGATCGAGTATTTACCGTACCCAAATTTGGCCATATCAGGTCAGTGTCTTGCTATCACACTACATCAAGACAATAGACACTTCTGATGGCTAATCGCAAATTACGGAACAGAAAAACAAAAGGGTTGCTAGAGAGCAAGCTTCTTCTCACTTTTCTGAAGACCAGGAGGTAGTCGCTGGATTTCTTCAACTGCAGGCCCCGGCAGTAAACGAAGAACCTGAAGAAAACAAAATAATAAATATCAAATATAAATTCAGTGACTTTTTAAGTTGGTTCTAAAAGTTTGACGTGACTTATTGTTACACCAGTTAAAGGTTTTTCCGCGCTTTCCACAATTTACATTTTATCCTGCACTTTCCACCTATTATATGTTTTCCCGTCCTTTCCACCTATTATATGTTTTTCCGTCCTTTCCACCTATTATATGTTTACCGGGCTTCAGGCCTGTTACGTGCTTTCCCGCCCTTTCAATTCCACCAGTTATATATTTTCCCGCATTTTCCACCTATTACCTGTCTTCCCGCGTTTTCCACCTCTTACCTGTTTTTCCGTCCTTTCCACCTTTTTAATATTTTTGCAGAAAAAAAGTCCTATTATGCCGGCATTATGCTTGATGCTCCATCCATAGTATTATGCTCAAAATTATGCCGGCATAATGTATCTGACCCTAGAGCTTTCCCCTGGTTACAAGTTTCCCCCGTTCTGCCCTGGTTACAAGTTTTCCTGCGCTTTTCCCAGGTTACAAGTTCTCGCGCAGCTTTCAAAGATTTACCCGAATTTACTACCAGTCGAATGCTTTCACTAATTGCATTCTTGTTGACATTGATTGACGCACTCTGACGACTTATTGTTGGTTCATTGGTAGATTATTACCTCTTCCAGTCCTCGCCAGCCCTGGGGCCGAGCCAAAAACTGAGCCAGTCGTACTGTCAGCGGTGCGTATCCTGAAAACACGTAGGCGATGTCGTTTGGATTCTGCAGAGTCAGAGCAAATAACATAATCAGGAAAACACCTACTGATCCTACTGAAAACAATTCCCACGCTAACTCTTGGGGCAGGACGTTTGGTAACTGCCAAATTCCGGTCAAACGTCATGAAAGGTCGGTTTCCACTAGTGCATGGATGGTTTTCATGGTTGCCATTTAAAACGAAAACCAAAGTAATTGCTCTAGCCAAACACAAAGGACACACTACGTCTCAGTGTGCTTATACTGTACTCATGTTTTTGCCCGAGAGAACACTAGCCTTAAACGTCTTAGCGAATTGGTAAAAATAACTGCGGTTTGTATACAGATATCAGATATACCTGTAAGCAGTAGATCATTGTTCATCAGACTCGCCACAAGCTTTTGCGACTAAGAGGTTAGTTACATTGGCATGGGATAATAATTGTTAGCAGTAGTCACTTTCTGTCTTCCAAACTCGAACGGAAAGAACGCAACATTAGCGAGCAACATGATAACAACAACAACAACTATCATTACTTTTGGATGATCACTACTACGTGAACATCATAAAAAACGTTCAACAAATCACTGTTCACCTGTTCCTGGACGTCTTCAACAACAAGCTTTAATGACTTGCGCAGTATATTGTAAGATCGAGACGTCTGCAATCTCAGCAGGCCAGCGGACTCCAGAGGAGAAAGCGTCCTGTACGCATGCTCAAATCCATATGTCTAAAAAAACATGAAAAAACAGTCACAGCGGATCCTCCAGTTACGGTACTCGTTCTTTTACTGCGTGGATTGACAGTTCCACCCACAGAGCCTTCTATACGCGTTAGAGTCGTGTGGCCTTCGAGTGGCCCTCAGTAGTAAGGGAACAGGGGTGGCGCAGCGGTGAGAGCGCTCGCCTCGCAACAACGTGGCCTGGGTTCGATTCCGGCCCAGTCCCATATGTGGGTTGAGTTTGTTGTTGGTTGTCGCTTTGCTTCGAGGGTTTTATCCGGATTCTCCAGTTTTCCTCCCTCCACAAAAACAAACATCTCCAAATTGCAATTTGACCAGGACAGAGGACCCGCATGAAAACTAGCTAAGGCTGGTGTGGCTTCCTCTCTAAGAATTGCCGGTCATTTATTCATATACTTTATTTATTCAACTAGTCTATAACGAGTGATAGCGTAGCTAGGAACTCCATCAGAACTCATAAAACAGTGAAACCAAAGTTTCTAGTGTTTTTCTCTTTTGTTACGTTTGTAAGTTGTTTTTTCTTCTAACTGAGCACTGTACAGACACACTGCCACCGTCGGCAGTTACTCGTGGGAACAACCGAGGAGTATCCAATTCTTTAATACTGACAAATCAGGAAGAATTCAAATCTTGTCACGTTCGGTATACACCGTGACACTTAGTACCACAACTTACGAAAATCACGCACTCGGGAAAGTCACGGATACAGAATTTCCATTGGGAAAAGATAGGTGTTTCACAGACTGAAAGACATCAAAGGCCGGCACAAACCTGTAATATTTCACGACAATAGAACTCCAGCATCTTTGGTTTGAAGCCATTGTTTGTCAAACATTGAGCACACAACAAACGAAGGACCTTGTCAAAAGTAAAAGAAAATAAAAAAAGAAAATTAGAGGACCATTGGCAGAGCGCGTGTGAAGAACGAGAGGGATGGGGATGGTGGGGCAAACAAATGCTACGAAGGACCTTGTCAAAAGTAAAAGAAAATAAAAAAAGAAAATTAGAGGACCATTGGCAGAGCGCGTGTGAAGAACGAGAGGGATGGGGATGGTGGGGCAAACAAATGCTACTTGATTTTGCCCAAGAGCGGGCAACATGAACTAAATTTTGTGCCATGATACCCGAAATTTTCTAGCTCCTCGAGAAGGCAAGATTGGGTTATCGTACCTTCTCTGAATTACTCGTTGTTTCCGCAAGAAATTGTTCTTTGTGCCATATGGCAAATCCTTATTTTGACCAAGCTTCTACGGTAAAGATGACTTGATATTGGACAAGTTCCCTTTGGCTTGTTTATATCTCGGTCCAATAAATAAAACACACACACACAAAAGAACTTGGGCAATATCCAGGCAGCTTGTTCAATAACGCATGATTTTTTGTCAACCTGGAGTTGATAAGGGTGAACCAGCCGTAGGCCGGAGTTCCAACGTAGCACTGACGATCAAAACGTCAGCTTTTTCAATTTGCCACAGACGGTGGTTTACCCATCTCTATGAACTTCAAGTTTATAATAATCAGTTGGTACAGTTGGACTATGGTTATTTCGAATTTCCAGTTATTTCGAACTCAAAACGATTTCGCTTGGCGTTGCCCTTTAGTCATTTACTATCGGCTATTGCGAACCCCCGCTACCGTTGGACTCTGCTAATTCGAACTCGGTTATTTTGAATTCCCCGTTATTTCGAACTTAAAAACATTTCCCATAGATTCGCCCTTCAGTCATTTACTATCGGCTATTTCGAACCCCCGCTACCGTTAAAGTCCGCTAATTCGAACTCGGTTATTTCGAATTTCCCGCTATTTCGAACTTAAAACCATTTCCCATAGATTCGCCCTTTATCATTTACTATCGGCTATTTCGAACTGTTTTTCGTTTCCCCTGAGAGTTCGATATAGCGGGTTTCAACTGTACTTCGTAAGGACTTGAAGCAAGTGATGCGAACCCACCAGGCTTCCCCTCGCTTACCGTTAAAAGCGGCTTCTTTATTCCAAAGCATTTCTCTATGTATGGGTTGATTTTGTCTGTGTCCAATCCCTGTGCGAGTTCTGAGGAGACAAGAATGTGACAAACATCGATTTTCTCCTCGCTACATAAATACATTAGTAAGGGAAAGGGTCTTGAGAATTACTGTTTTACCGTCGCTCTTGGTTTTCACGTGACGTCATAGTCGCCATGTTGGTGATTATTAACAAAAGTTTTGTAATCATCAGGCGACCTCGCTCCCAGGCTCTCTCTCCACTGCCTCCCTTTGTCGTTAGGAGAAAGACCCCCGGTTGCGGATGGTCACGCGACTACCTGTGACACAAACTTTTCCACCGGAGTACAATTAACGAATAATTTTGTCGATCTCAAATGAAGCGAGAGAAAGACGATCGCTGGTCGCTATATTACACCACACACGGGCAATACACCTTTGAAATTCTTCAGTCTTATTCTAAGTTTCACAGAGTAAAATCGAAATATATTTGTATGCATCCAGCTTATTGAAGCATCACTCTGATTTCAATTCCAGCCGGTCGACTTACTAAGAAGTAAAACTGTTTCGCTGTTTCATAGCATGTTGCCTGAACTAACCTCACAGCACATTGTTCGCTTTATAAAACTATGTTTTATTCACCACTTTGCAAAATATAATTCTTGACTATGTCAAGGAACCGTGTTTCAACATCTGTCTAAATATAAACTTACATAAGCCTGATGCAGATGAAATATATAAGTGCGGACTTATGTCAACAAAACTGTAAATATATCATTTTGCATTACTGTAAATCACATGCAAATCAGCTCGGCTAATCGACCATGTGACAGAAATACTTTTTACTGAAATCCAAAATACCGCACAAGGAAGAAAATAAATTACCTCCGAACGCAAAGATTAAGAGACTGATCC
>OZ026596.1:29779021-29854021 GCA_964020085.1 Micromussa lordhowensis | reverse complement strand
TCTAGAACACACTCTCAACCTGAAGAACATGTTTCATCTGCTCAAGTTCAGGAAAGAGCTTGACAAACTTCTAGGACACTAACCGAGACTAATTTCTTTGTGGGTCGATAGTTTGCTAGTATCTTTCGCAGTCGTATTTTGGGGTGTAACGCAACGCTGCGTGACCCGTGACGAGGATCGTGGCAGACGATTCAAATAACGCGGAGTAGAATATTAAGATTTCAAGCATTAATTGTTGTGGATATAGCTAATTATAACCCACCCATTAATTTTCGCGTGATTTTATTGGCTACTTTACGTCACGTGGTCTAAATCGCCAGACAGTTATCGCGCAATAACCCCCGCCCGCGTCGATATTTGTCCTCTGATTGTTTCTGTCGAGGAAAAACAGTCAGCCCAAGACAGTAAACATGGAAGGAAACCAAACTCGTTCTAGTGAGTGTAGCGACAGTGACATTAAAAAGCTGGTGCCACTAGCTTTTTTTACCATGTTTACGCGAGGTTTAATTGCGAAAAGAAAATTAATGGGAGCGTTATAAAATAAATAAACTCCTTTCTGGCTTGCTGGTATGTCGGCTGATAATGCCCTTGGCTGAGAGATTGTCCTCAAAATTTCACATTTGCCCTCGAAGCTTCGCTTCTCGGCCAAATGTTCATTTTCCGGACTCTCAGCCGCGGACATTATCAGCCGACATACCAGCCGCCTGAAGGGGTTTATTTACTAAGTGGTTTCATCTTCTACCACCACTGAGTCACTCGCAAGCAATGTAGAATAAGGAGCGCAACATACCAAACTATGCGTTAACTTGTTTAGAGTCTCAAAGAAACGCTGACCAGTTAGATATGAACATTTACGTGCCCGACGTTTTTACTGGGAGCACTTTACATTTATCTTACGTAGTCGAATAATATGGGCTTGAGAACGCATATCTACGCCGTCTGTGCATTCTCGCGGTATAACCGCTCATGTCGGTCGCTATTAAGGCTTTTTTGGAAGCCAAATTTCACATTTGCCCTCGAAGCTTCGCTTCTCGGCCAAATGTTCATTTTCCAGACAATCTCTCAGCCGCGCCGGGACATTATCAGCCGACATACGAGCCGCCTGAAGGGGTTTATTTACTAAGTGGTTTCATCTTTTACCACCACTGATGGCGGTTCGAGTTCTTAGTTTAATAAATAAATAAGACAGTAACCCTGATTGGATTAGTGATTTAACTTCCAGTCTACAGTTAAGCCATTTTTATACACGCACCTTGTTCAACTTGAATTCGTTCCCTAAACTCTTCGGGATCTGTTTGTTCCTTGACCATCTCGGCTATTGTTGTATCTACAAAGCAAAGGAGCACGCCTCCTAAGCAAACTTTTCAGAAATGCTCCTAGCGTTCAAGTAAAGAAGACGTCGTGGAGTTTTAATATTCTCCATTTAACGATACATTTCATGGTAAATGAAAGCTGACAGGAAAAAAACGAAAGCATCCGAGAGGTGCAAAAGGAATAAAGCCATAAAGAAATTACATGCTATGCGTTCCTGTGTTGCTAATTCATGGACCTTTTCGGTGATATGGCGGCCATTTTGAATTCTGTTGTCTTGAATAACTATTATGGGATGGTTAGGGGGCGAGGGGGAGAGAAGGAAATGGAGGTGAGAGGGAGAGGAGGGGAGGGGAGAGGGGAGAGGGAGAGAGGGAGAAGGGTAGAGGGGGAAGAGGGGGAAGAGGGGGAGAGGGGAGAGGGAAAGAGGGAGAAGGGATGAGGGGAAGAGGGGAGAGGGAAAGAGGGAGAAGGGATGAGGGGGAAGAGGGGGAGATGGGAGAGGGAAGGAGGGAGAAGGGGAGAAGGGGAAGAGGGGGAGAGGGGAGAGGGGGAGAGAGAGATAGGGTGAGAGGGAGGGGGAGGAGGGGAGAGGGGATGAGATAGTCAGGTTAAGCTCGAAAGGAATCTGACAGTTTTCAATGACCTCACGACAGACATTTCGGTGCTGACACTATAAAATTTCCGTCCTTTGGAAAATGAGTCTTCTTACTATTTTGACCGGTTACAAATTTTAGCTGGAACAAAAAGCTCTTCGTTTGTTTGGAAACACCAATATGGCCAGAACATGAACATGCTCCATGGCACCACAACACAGTCAAACTGAAAGCCAGGTTACTTACGTATAGCAAGAGACGCTTTCGCCCTTTGCATGAACGGAATCTTCTGTACATATTGTTTCATTTCTCCCACTGTCTTTGCGCTTTTGTGTTCCTGGAAACAAAAATGCAAAGCAGTCAGACAAAGCTTGATTCTGAAAGCACTTCGAAATCAAGTAAGGCAAGAAAAACCAACTATAAGTAAACTCAATTCTACACAGACCGAGTGACAAGATTCACTCCTTCACATGTTTGGTTCTTCTTCGCTTAAAGCACCCTAGTCAGCCTCCGCCATTTTCGATGCGATTGGAATTATTGATATTGCATGGTCGGAAGCGAAATCTTATTGCTTTACTGTAAGCTGTGTTTCTGAAAGTTTGTTTAATTATCTTAAGTAGTTTCACAGTGATTTCCTTCCTTTCGAAATGCTTCGAATAAAATTTAATAGCCGAACAAACAGAAGCAAAGGTGTGGCTGACTAGGCTCCTTTAAGGCCATCCGAGTTTCGATTGTAAAAGTTTGCAGAGATGAGGTGACTAAGCTAATGTGAAGATCCGAGTTGTGTATCGGGTTGGTTGCTAGTTCAAATTTAAAACCGAGGAACATTGATCGTCAGTGATCTCCATCAACGGGGTAGAGACTGTAGAGACAAGTTAACATATGGAACTTTTTTTCGTGTCAAATCTCAAAGGTGTGACAAGCAAACGACTGGTTACTCGGGTCGAGTTCAGGAAAACCGAAGTAATCACTTCGGCCAATCACAAAGGGCACACAACGCAGTGAACCAATCAGAATACAAAGCAATAACTTGTAGCAGGCGCGAAGCGCGGGAAACCTTGTGCGAGCTAGTCACGATTGCTAGTCTTTTTGGTCAGTGGCGCGAGTTTTTTAAACCAATCACTGAGCGTGGAAATGCAAAACCAACGCAAACACGAATTACTTAAGACAGTCATGTGAAACTGCAGCTGCTCCAAAAGGAAACGGAGAAGCGGAAGTTCTTGGCGGTGAAAGTAAAGTATGACTTTACTGAAAATTCCTCCAAGCGACTTTCTTGAACCCCTTGGTCAGTTATATTGCTAGCTAACAACACAATGATCAGGATATTGTAAAGCAGATACCATTTTGCTTCGTCACCCAGTCTCTAGGAAAGAGCAATTGTGGAACGAAAATAACATTTAATTAAGATAATAAAAACTGACCAGAGTGTGGAATTAGCCTTAATTCTCACATGTGATTAAGTTATAACTTCTCTTAACCGTCTTGTTACAACTTCAAATACGCAGTTTGTGAGAATTAAACTCTTAATATACCTACAGCGTAACTTAAAACCTCATTCTCCCAAAGGAAAGTAATGAAAATGTACAAAACGTGCATTTAAATGCAACTTTTGATACTGACCTCGAATGCTGCACTGATCTGCTTGGCTCTCCTACTCAGCTGTATTCCCACAGCTGAGAAGTTCAGATCTCGAATGTCATAAAACAGCTCATCGCTAGAATTCAACACAACTTTCTTTGGTCCAGTTTGCTGCTGCTGCTGTTGCATTCCACCCGGGCCTTTTTCCTCAGCTTGAGGGAATCTCTCGGGTGGAAACTTAGCAGTGGCTTTGAAAGGAAAAAGAAACAACTACTTAATAGAGTCCTTTACAGATAATATTTAGAAAATTTTAACCCTTCTAACCAGATCAACCTAGTTTCTAAAACGGTTGTCCAACCCCAGGTTGGAAGGATTTTTCGTGGTAAAATGTACAGAAGATTGACTGAATATGGGAGATGGGGGTGGTAGAGTGTGTGTTACCTTCGTAGTTATTCAACCTGGCCAGATAAGAAACCAATGCGCATTCATGCAAAGAGGCCCAGTGTAAAATGGCTGATAGTTGTTCCTATCAAAGACAGCGTTGCATGGAGACCGAGTAGAGAAACATTGTAGTTGCTGTGCACAACAAATGCAAAGTGCAGTTCAGACACTGCACACAACAGTGTGAGCAAAATTGTCTATCTAAACCTTGAATGTGGTATCCAAGCAACTCTCTCAAGGCTGGCACTACTCTAAATATGCACAACTCCCTTAAGTCTTGCTTGTCCCACCTAAATTTCTCTTGCTCATCATCTGTAACTGAGCTCTCTAGTAATACAGACACCTAGAACCAATCCTAAGGATGTCTGCCTTAGATAGAGTTCCTTGTATACCCTAACCTCTTGCGCCTATACAATCATCTATTTATTAAATAGATTCCATGTTGCCGTACATCTGTTTAGTAGTAGATAACAGATGACATCAAAATGCGGTAACAAAAGTGGTACACAAGCCATTAGGCGAGTGTGTCACTGATGTTCTTACAACATTTTGACGTCTTCTGTGATTTATTACTAATTAGTAGAATTCTACTAGTATACTAATGCAAATGCTGCAATCTGATTGGCTGAGCTACTCGTATACTATCAGCCATTAGAGTACAGTTGGCCGCCGGTCGTCCACGAAATGCGATGTTTTTATAGTTTTTCCGAAGTTTTGGAAGGAATTTTAGATGCAAACGAGTAATTAAATTCCTGAGAAGACTAAAAGAAGCACTTCTAAGGTTTCTTGACTTTAAAAACTTGAAAATATTGAAAAAGCGGGTACGCGCGTAAACAACTGCAAATTTGCCAAGGACAGTCCGATACGTGCAACTTTGTTTATGAGTAAAGTTCAATAATGCGTGGGAAAATCATTGGAAACCGTTATTTGCGTTAATTTCAGTTCGAATTCTACTAAAACAATTAGATTATTCGCTCTCGATTTCTATGAGGTGATAGTTGATTCGGCCTTCGGCCTCATCATTACCGTTGATTTTTATCGTCAAAAATTTGTGACATTAATTAATTTAATAACTGAATTCAACTTTTCTCAGTCTCAAAATAATTGTTGACACACTGATTGATGTCGGGAATTACGAAACATCAAACATCAAAATAAACACATAATTAACCTTGTTTTCGGATGCGAATGTTCCAGTCCGTTTCAGGGCACAGCAGCGAGCGAGGTACAGCTCACTACAGCTCACTGCCAACTGTATCGCAGCTAAAAGGTGTCTCCGACACTATTTCAAACTGATTTGAGAATCACCGACCACAAAGGACACAGATTTCCACCGTCACTGGCGCTTTGCGTTCAAAACTTGGATCGAATGGCTTCCGGGTTGACCGCAATAACAAGTTTTCCGGGCGTATTTTTTCAACTCCTGCAATATTCAAGGCAACATCCAAGCCCTTCGGCTCACTGGGCTGCTCTGATGACAAAAACTGACTAGACGTATCCAGCATTTTCTTTAAGATTTGTAGATTTTCGCAGTTCAATTCTGCTTTCGCTGTAAGTTTTCATTCCGCAAGAAGCGACGCTCGAGTCAAGTTTGACAGTGGCGTGATTTTTCTCGGCCAATCACAATTCTTTGCTACGCATAGCAACCAATGAAATTGTTTCATTTTGTATATCATAGATCACGTCAAATGGCTTTTGTCGTGCAAAGGCGGGGCAAAAGGCCGGCTTTCGCGTTATGTTGAAATATTTAGAAACAAAAAAAGGCTTTTCGTTATTATATAAAACAAATAGATTCCATGTTGCCGTACATCTGTTTAGAAGTAGATAACAGATGACATCAAAATGCGGTAACAAAAGTGGTACACAAGCCATTAGGCGAGTGTGTCACTGATGCTCTTACAACATTTTGACGTCTTCTGTGATTTATTACTAAACAGACACAAAGCAACACGTAATCAGACAGTGCTTTATATAATAAAGAAACAAAAAGAAACGTTCCTGATGTCATCTACATATATGCGTCTGTCCTCCAATGGATCATAAGTGAGAACCAATCAAAATGCGAGAATAATTCAACATATTATCTAACCCCCCTTCATGTATGACCTACTGAAGTATCACTACAATGTTTTTAGGCTAAGTTCATTTTACTTCACGTAACACTTACTGTGGTGTATTCCATAAAGTTCATCTATCAGCCCTTCATAAGTGAGTTGGGTGAATAATGGGGTAAGTAAGTCCACATTACGGTCTATCAAGAGCAGCGTGTCAATCTGTGGGGGGACTTGGTTTTCTGAATCAGCTGCTTCTCGTTTCTTGCGCATCATCATGTCCAAGACTCGCTGATGAGAAAAACATTCATTTTTGGGCAATCGCATGGTGCTGCGTGAATTTAGGAGGTCAAAGTAGGACAGAACCCCCACTTTACCCTCATGTGTTTACACTCATTTAATTCCCCATGGGCTTTATTTTGATTGCGCTCCTGACAGTATCAACAGAAAAAAAGCCTGTGAACAACTATACACATAAAAAATCAGGGGTTTCATTACGGTTTTCAGGAGAAAGGCAACTGGTTTTCCGACAGGCAGATGGTCAAACCAGGCAGGCAAAATTATCCTCACAGCTGGTCAGTCTTCTCAATGCCTGGCCCTTACTGAAACTCCTGGAAGAATGATACAACTGATTCTTATGATTTTAAGCCCCTTAATATAAATGTTGATTTTGTATTTTGCAGTATTACGTGACTGTACATTAAAAAAGATTTATGATGCAGTATTCTTACAAGTCTGTAAACCAATAATCAAAATAATTTTTGACAAGCAAACTTCATACCAAGAGCAAATTCTCCAGAAAATATGCAGTCCCTATACTAAAAAAATAAACCCACGAGACACTTTCCAAATTTACTGAAGAATGATTAACTTCTTTGTCGAGAAAGTACATTGTTCTAGCTGAATTCCTGATAAAGTTTAACTCAAAACATTAAGGCATCGCTCAAGAATTCACTTCACACCTTTGACATAGTTCCTTTTGCATAAATCTTGGGAATTGTGCCATACAATGTTTGAAGAGTCATCAACGAGTTTGCAACATAGAACAAGGATGTGAAGTCATTCTCCAGGTAACATTCCTACAAATGACAAACAAAATTGAAAGTTAGAGTTCCTGAAAGAGAGCTAATTAATTACATGTACTGGCATAGCATCAAAATCTTAACAACCACAGAACCTGTAAGAAGGGCTGATCAGAACTCAAGACTTACCTTGTTACATTAAGCTTAAAAAAATTGGTAGGGAAAAACAAATCAACTGATGACTAATTCAGGTTTTGGGGCAAATAATGAAGGAGGTTGCCACGGAGATCACTATAAAAAAAACGTTGTGGCGTCAAGCCTCTCCTCACAGCCATCCCTTCCACCCATTCTAATAAATTTTCAGCCAATTCTGTATTTGCCTTGTTCAATTATACAAAAAAACATTGATGAGATTACAGTGACCCAAAATATTTTTTTTCCAGACTTCAATGGCATTAAATCACCAGTATTATAGTTTCTGTTTTCCCTGATTTTTTTTCAAAATGTCAGCTTTCCCTAACACAAAAGAAAATTCCCCGACTTTTCCCTGACCTTGAAGAAAGCTATTATCCCCTCACAATTTCCTGTTCTGTGGCAACCCTGAATGAAACCTTTGCTCCATGCAAAAGGTGTGGGAATACTTGTCACCTCTTTCAGAGGTTTAAATCGTAGATTTTGTATTGCCAAGGGTATTCAATGACACCAATATTTTTACCAACAAGGTATCTCTCAAGGTAAAAAAAACATTGTTAACCACTTGGTGGTTTAGATCAAATATAAGGGAAGGCATTTCTTTACCCAGTCACCCTCCTTGCATTTGAGTGTTGAAGAACGGCATCCTTTAAGGGTGAAATGAACTTTGAGTCACCTCCAGATTGGTCTCATTTAGGGGTTTTATTTAAAATATTTCCCAAAAAGCAGCCTAACCTTTTTAACTGGGAGATCCCCAAGCCCATCAGTGTATTTATCTATCTTAATAATAATTTAAAAAACCCACTTGCATTTCTGATACAAACTAAGGAAGAACTGTGGGCAATGATACTTGACTTATACCTTGAAGCTTGAATCCATTTCAAGTGACAAAACATCACTATCAAGTGGTATCAGTTCCAATGGATACTCGTCAATGTTAATGAATAACACATTCCGCTCCTTTAAACAAAAACAAAAAAATTTCATAATTTAGGTATCCAGTGTTTGTACTAACTCCTTTAATTTATAACAAAACTAGCAGTTGTCAAAATCAGAAACGTAAGAGTACATCGTGATCCTGTCCAATGAAGCATGCTCACTGTGTAAGAAGAGTTACCCCCGTAGCCAAGGTTGCAAAACAATTGATTCATCCTTTTAGCAGTGAATCAGTATGATACACTAGGTAAGGGAAGTTTGATGAGTGCTCAAGTAGCAAGGTCTGCGAGCTGGAGGGCATAATGATTAGACAAGTGCTCTGTATTCTGGATGGAGCCCTAGCTGAGGTCATTGTGCTGTGTTCTTAAGAGCAGTGTCTACTATTGTTAGTGCGTATGTTGCAGGTCAAAATGAAATTCAGGTTAAAATGAGTAAGGACCTCGCTGGTTAGGTTTAGCAGTTGCATCAACAAATTCCTGACTACCCCAAATATTACTATATTCATAACTGAATAAAAAAAACAGAGGCGTTGACATTCAACCGTTAATTTAAGCAAGAATTATGTTATATCATCTGTCATCTTGTCAAGGCCAAAGCACTCGTAGTAGGTGTAGGGTAAATATGTTTGTTTAGGCCTGTGTAAATCGTAGAGTAGCAAGAATTCTTCAGCATTAATTCAGCGGGAAGCATGAACCAGGAGGTCACAAAACTTTGGCAGGGTTTAAAAAACTTTTCGTTGACATGATAAAAAGCAATGGTCATCGTCCACGTTATCACTTGTAAAATTTGCAGTCTCAATTTTGGCGGGAATGCCAACCTGACGTAGCCCCGCTCGACCCAGACTTCTCACGTTGCCATTGCTGTCACTGTTGTTGGATTGTAAGGTCTCTATCGATGTAATCAACTACGCCACCAAGTACGCGACTAAAATGAAAGCAAAATTTTCCTACTGTAACCAAATCAAATTTAATGAACCTGTACTAAAACCAGGAATACCAGAAAAGCAGCGTATCACTAACTACTAACTACTGAAATCAAAATGTACCTGGAGATGGCATAGTGCGTGCACAAAACAGGTGCAAGAGATGCAAATGTTTGACTTACTAGGGAGGTGACAGGAAAAACTGTATAAAGGGCAGAGTAAAAGTTTTAAAAAAAGATAAATAACTTTAAAAAACGTGTGGTTACCCCTACATTTTATGTTATGATTAGTTTCTGGTTGTGAGGAAAAGCTATTTAGAATGTATTTTAGCTGAACCAGAGAAAGGCAGTCAGAGACACTAAAAGCGCTGTAGCAACAATTTTTTTAATAAAAACATACCAAAAATGGCTTTTATGTTACCTCTTACCAAGTAAGAATACACATCAGATACATGACTAATACAGAGAGTAAAATAATCTACATGTACAGTCCCAGGTACATTTTCAACTGTAAATTATTTCTTCTATGTAATTATTTTGTTACTTACCGCAAGCTTTCTTTCACATAACATAGTTTTTCTTGGAACAAACAGGATAGTAAAATCTTTTTTCTTGCTTTCTCTACCTTCTTCACTGAAAATTTAAAATGAAATAGCAGAAAATACCCATCAGTAAAACATTTTCACTACACAAAGAGTGTGCGTTAATGTATATGTTGTGGTTTGATTTTTTTTTTTTGGTTTAATTTTTTTTAAACCAGTTTTAAATTTTTCAAACTGGTTCATATTTTTCAAACCAGTTTTTTTTTTTGACAACTATCTATAAAAGGGGAAAATATCTCTTAACATTCCTCTAACCTATTCTCTAACCTATTCTCTCCTTTTCTTGCCGAGTTTCTCCTGATTTATTCTCCCATCTACCCTACCCCTTCCCCCCAATCCCCATTATGAATACTAATTAACAGCAGGTTTTAATTTTTTTTCCTTTTTACCTCGTACTCACCAGGATTTGAACCGCCAACCTCTAGGTAGAACTGCTTCCCACTTGCATTATATTACCACTTGACCACGAAAGCACTGGATGCAAAGGCTCTCATATTTCTTTTAATTATCAGTTTATCACCCCAGTCTCCTCTCATAAAAATTTAATTTATTCATAGATAAATATAAATTTTAATTTATTCAAACCTTATTATTTATTCTAACCTAACCCTAATCTTAATTACTAAGAAGCTATCAGTTCCAAATAAGTGGTTAGTTCTAATCAGTAACCCAGAGAAAACATTTTGACTGAAAGATACATTGCAGGGAAAAACAAAACCGCTAGGTTTTTTTAATGATAAATGGCAGTGTTTCATTATAAAAGATTTCGTGTCAGCAATTTAGTCACTACCATCGCCGCCCCCTTTTAAAGAAAGTCATTACTTTCATTTACTGTGTCAGTATATTCATTTACTAAGCAATTATACAAACAGTTTGTAACATCCGTGCTAGTTTTAGTTTTATATTGTTTTAGAGTAGTTTATTAATTATATTGTCAACGCTTTGTTATATTTTTAATTTATGCGTATGTTTTCTTTAATTTGTCTGTAAAATATTTATATTTAATTTGTCTGCAAACTAAATAAAAAAAATCAGTAACCTGGGAGCTCAACCCAAACCACGAAGTAACATGCACAGTTGACCCAGCCTAACATCAAAGCTAACCATTCCAAATAAGTGCTTAGGCCTAATCACTAACCTGAGCGCTTAACCCAAATTACTAAGGCACATGCTCACATCTTGCTCCAAATTAAAAATTAAACTGGTTTGAAAAAAATGAACCAGTTTAAAAAATTTTGTACTGGTTCAGAAACAAATTGTACCAAAGGTAAAATTGAACTACAACATAATTATATGATAAATATTTCTTATTATAATAACCAAGTGCAAGGAGGTTAATACTGTGGGAGAATATTGGCCCAAGGTCTTGACAGTATGGACTGAGTGCAGTAAGATCTGTACAAAAAGACTGAGGGCTGATATTCTCCCAGTATAGTCCAGAGCAAGCTTGGTGAATAAGACCTTTATTACATGACTGAAACTACCCAAAAATATTCGAGAGTGATCATGCAGGATCATTGGGGACAGTACCCGGTCCAGTACTTAGAGAATATTGGACCAGCAATGGAGCAAGCTGATTGGTTGATTTTAGTTTTATTTAATTTTGGCCCTCTGAACTGAATTTAGTCAGGTAACAATAATATAATGTAATACTGATAAATTGATTATGAATGATGTTATTGATGTCTGAAGAACCTTACAGGATTTTGATCTTCAAAGACCTTCAAAGGTTTGCCGTAGATCATGAAGAACAAGTATCAGGATCCTTTGAAGTGTATATGAAAGACGTCTTTTATTTGGTCGAGAATTTAATCTACATATGCATGAGATCATGATAATTATCAAAATAAAAAAAAGTGTATCGGTTTTGCTCACTGTACTTTTTACGCAGCAAGCAAAACATGAAATTTCACTTCTGGTTTGGTCTGAAACCAAATGAGGTTTAGACCTGCCACAAGTCAGGCCATGACATCAAAACAACAAAGTAGGTCTACATCTCTTTATTAAATTTGACAAATTTTGAGTCGAAACTTGAACTATATGAGAGTGTTTAATTCCTGGTGTGTTTCTCTTAAACTCATTTCATTTCTACATGTTAGGTTGGAAAGATATGTGAACTACATTCGTGTTTTGAAATCACAGCCTGACTAGTCCCAGGCCTTCACCTCGTGCAGTTTCTGGGAAAGTGCCTCTGTCCACAACATAGTATAGTGAAGAAACAATATCCAATTATTTTTTATTTCCATATCGCGAACTGAGAAGATCTGTTCACAAAGATCTATGAAGATCCTTGAAATATCTGTACCATCATAGTGACTGTATAATAAGAACCTCTGTACTCTTATCTACATTTGAGCTTAGCACTATGTTACCTGAGAACATTGTCAGCAATTATATCCATCAATGAGGGTTTAGGTCTTGTTATGAAAATAATGTTATGGACCTGAGATGGAGGTAAGCGTCCAGGACGAAGAGGAAACATGACTTCAACTTCATGTTCCTGCAATTGACATAAAAATAAACGTATCATTACCTTATTGAATAGCTTATGAAAAAGAATCATATGATATTTTAAGAGGTCAGGGATAAAAACTAACATGAAGAGCAACAGCTCTGGAAATATCTCGTACTCGTAGTCCAATCTAAAGGTCCCAAACTATCATGCCCCGTTTGACCAGGGCTTAATATCAGTTCTACTGTCACCAACATTGTGATATAAACAATACATCAACTGACTAAAATTTAAGAAATATGGGAATATTATTCACATTCTATTCTTACATGTAGTCTGTCCACAGACATTTATTTTTTTGCTACGCGTTATTTTTCATTGAGTGTAAGACCAGCAGCAAAGCAGGCAAAAAAAATTAAATATGGCTAAATGTAATTAAGGCAAAGTTAAACTTGAGCCAACACAGTCAGTGGTCACCCTCAATTGCGTATGTGACCTGTGGGGTGACCTCTGTCAATAGCCTCAGCAGCTCGCCTTGTGGCCTGTTGACGTTTTGTCACTTTGCAGCTGATCTTTGCAGCTCATTTACGTAGTCAGCTGAGTTTTGCAGATTTCTGGCTGCCATGTGTCAAGAAAGAGTTAATTTTTGCAAACGACTGCGGATTTTTGCTCCCGGCCCTCCCACCCTTGTGGTTCTTGGGTTTAGGTAAGTATAGGGTTACAGTACATACTCTACTGAACTCCTGTTAGTGTGATGGTGCAGGTTGCCTGCAGGGGTGTCCCCCCTTGCAGGGTTGCCATGGATACCTCCCTGCTGTGTCTAAAGTGCCCAGGCCCCTGCTGAGCTATATGATCTATGAGGCACCAGTTCACAAGCTCATTTATTCGTGATAAGTTAAAACATTTGTGGTTTTCTTTCACTTTGGAAAAAAGACGCTTTTTAGTCCCTTATATACTTTATTAGCACCTTATATCTTAATGGATAATTGATTTGCAGGAAAGAAGCCATGAACTTGTCACGGAAGACACAAAATGCAACAGACCTCCTGTGCCATATTACATTTTATAATGCTTGTAGTAATCAAGTAGAGTTTGGAAAAGGTTTAATGAGTAAATAACACAACTACAGGTATTACTGCTTGATATCCAAAGATCCCTCTGAAGAAGCAAGCTTGTTTTCATATTGATTTTGGGGGACGATTTCAGCAGGGTGTGGCAGGAGGGGGTGCTCCCAAGTTTTTGATGGGGGTGTGCAGTCCAAATTATGAAGCCTGTACCCTATTTCTGACCAAAATTTGAAATTTTCCACACTCAATTTCTGACACCTCATTAACATTTCAGACCTGTGAAATTAGTACACAGCTTTGATATGCGATGGTAGCTAACCAGAAATAGCTTCAAGAAGGACCACAAATTTACCAGTCTTGATGTAGAATAGAATAGTTCTTTGTAAACAAGATAGCCAATGCTAAGCCAGAAAGAAGGCTGTGGTCCAAGAAAACTACAAAATATACTGGCTCTTCCCTGGGATGCATACAGTGGGTTTTGCTAGATCAGCCTCAGACGTAACAAAACTATAAAACTGTACTTAAATAATATGGGTATTCGCTCATAGTTCAACACTTTATTTCTCTTGAATTGTTAATGTATCGAAAAACAAACTTTTCGGTAATCAAGCTCCACTTGTAGTAGGTTGACATGAGACTGTCGCAAGCAGCTGATAACTTCGGAAGAAACATCAATAAAGGAATGGAAAAAGGAAAATGCGATGTAATGCAGCTCCCCTTGATACAGTAGTAACTTTGTAGCGTATTGTGCCGAGTGGAGCTTACACTTCGGGTCCCTGTGGCAAGGGTACAACCACTTTTCCTGATGTGTCAAAGTGATATCGTAAGGGTCAATTTGTCGCTTCCCCCGGAACTCAACTTCACACTGCCTGCATTCTTTTGCATTAGGGTGATCATCTAGAAAACCCACTACTAAAGGTATATTTTTGTGGTGAATCTTTGTGAAAGGATGTTCGTTGACAGCACCACTTCCACTTGGCCTCCATGGCTTTTTGTAGGCTCCGCCTTTTTTCCTTGAATGTCTTTAGCTGGCTCTACAAGACCACTTTTTGATGGAAGCGAACGTTGTTGTATTGTCTGCATGTGGCAGACAACACAACCTGTACATCCACTCCACAAAGAACACGGCAGGATTATTTTGTTTGATTTCTCTCCTCATAGGACAGACTGGTGATGTACTTAAGAGTCAGTGCCTGTTACAGTATACAATCTTAGACAAAGATTGCAATGAAGTTCATTTTGACGTACCGGTACCTGCACATGGCAGCAGCAAAGGTAACGACAAGCCCTATTATCCCAGCAAGAAGAGCATTATAGAAGCCATAAAAAAAAACATGTTACTGCTAATCCACCTTCAGTTGCACTTAGCAAAACGTCATTAGCTGCAGGTGGGATATTCGGTGCGCGCGAGCCAGGAGATCTGCTGAGATCAAGGAAGCAGATATATGACCTCAAGAAGTTAGAACCAAATCAAGAAGCCTAAACAGAAGGAGGATCCTGTCATCTTTGAGCAACATGATGTACCAGAGGACCCATGGGTGCTGGGCAAAAGACATATGACAAGTGATCTTTCACGCTCTTGTACTTCCCAAACATTAAGACATCCCTTCAGTGAGGAGCCAACCTTCAGTTTTGGTAATAGATACAAAGTGACTCCATTCACCTACAAAAATTTGTTTGTAAAATGTAGGAGAACAGGTGGAGCCCCAAGCTTTCTAGGACCTATAGCTCTCTGGTACAGCAAGGAGAAGGTTGTTAAGAGTTGCAACATGTAACAACAGGAGACTGAAGCGCATATGTAGTATATGTGTTTACAATGAATGTTTTAAAAATTATGGGGTCTGAGTTTTCAATACACCTGATGGTCTGAGATTAATAAGGGTCGAAGTTTTCGAGACACCCGATGGTCTTGGTTTTTGAGGTCTGAGGTTTCAAGGGTTTGTGGACAGACTGTACGTATGGGTTATTGACCAAGTGTGAGGTCAAGATGGCTGGATATTGGCCGAGTTCCTTTTTTGTGTGTTTATGGGCCGAGACAGAGTTGAGGGCCATAAACACGCAAAAAAAGAGCGAGGCCTACATCAAGCCATCTTGACCGAACAAGCTTGGTCAATAAAGGATTTATTATATGGCTTTTGGGGAAATTTTTCTTGCGGGACAAGGCGGGTAGTCCCGAGCGGGCAAGATGGCTCCATCTTGCCCGCTCGGGTAGCCAATCACAACACAGGATTTGATTCATCTTGCTAGCCATATAATAATGTAATTTTCTATTTATTTTCAAGGAAAACCATTCATACCCTTAGTAACTTGTACTCAGCAATCAACCCGAATGGTCCAGTCAGCTTGTCATCCCAAACTAGGGCCTGTTAAAAATAACCAAATGTATGTACATAGACTTACATGTTTATATTTTATTTTATATTTTCACTAGAACTTTTAATTAGGCCAAAATAAATTTGACACCTTAACCAGTATCAACTTAAGAATAAGCTTAAGAATAAAAGCAAGTTTGTATTTTTTAGGTTTTCTCCATCAAGGTCGACTCCATACAGTCCTTACACTAAACGAAATTCGAAGCACTGCAGCTTACAAGTTACGTGAAGATAAAGAAATTTTCGTGTCACCTTAGATCCTGGCTGTTTATTTAAACATTGAAGCAGCTCTCTTCTCGCACACTCCCGCAACAATCCAACATTGACCCGGCCACTGGATAAGTGATTCCCTCCCGCGGCCGCCATGTTGTTTTTCCCTTTAGATGTAATACCGCTGAATGTTTTCGAATGTTGAGCCTGTCATTGTCACCTTGGAGCCACACAGCGGTCAAACGTGGCGCGCGTGCGCAGTTCTCCCCAAAATTTCGCTTGACAAAGTCTTAAATTTTCGAAAATTTTCGCTTTCAAGCCCAAAGTTAAGACAGTCGCTGAAAAGTTAAGCTTTAAACTTCGCATATGACCAGGACATTTAGTGATGGACATCCTAAAGTCCTCCCAGCTTGTAATTTTCTCTCACAGTACTATTTTTATAACATTTTCCTACAGAAGTCTTGCAGGTTTTCTCTTCAGACTCTTACGAAGTTCGAGGCGTCGAAAACCGGAAGTGGCGTTGGATTTTTGCGTTTGACCGCTGTGTGCCTTGGAGCCTTTTGCCAGCCTTTTGTACATATGGCTTACTTCTTGTTTCATCCGAGAGTTGTAAGCTTAAGTGCACTAACCAGCAGTAGATCTAGATTCTGTCCTAAGTTGATTCCAAAATGTGCTCTTACTAGAGCGATCGTGACGAAAGCGAATTCAAGACTACAGTTTTCAAGATGGCCGGGTACGTTTGAATCAGTGCGGATGAGAAAGCTTTCTTCAAATGCTTCAGGGGGATCTAGAATTTTGAGCATTTTGAAGGTCTGGTGCTTGGCAGGTGGTTTGTTGTTTTGGACTTCGATTGGCTTTAGGATTGTGTTATATGTGACTGGAGGGCGAGAAATTAGAAACCCACAGCTCAGGCCAAGGTATGCCGCTGTCTTCCAGGTAGATTCCAATGACTTCGCCCAAGGTGGAAGCGCAATGAAAGAAGTAATTGAAGAAATGAGACAAAAAACGTTTGCTTTAGGAACAGTATGGGATAAACTCAAGAAGGATGAGGCTTTCCGGCGAAAATTTGGCGAGAATGTGTTAATTAGTGGCTACAAAGTTAATCCAACAGACCTTACTGGAGTTGAAACACTTGATTCTCCAGAGCTATTCACAGATGACAAAGAGAGAAACAGCGATAGATTGAAAGTGTGTATTTACGTTGATGGCTCCAATTCGTCTGGTCTTGTTACTGTGGTGTTTCACAAATTAAATACAGACAACTTTAAGACTTCTACTACCAATACTACTACTAACATAAAATGGATCCCAGTTTCCCTCTTAATAGAAACTCTTCCAAACTCAGGTGTCAAGATCTGCGATATCTCTGCGTCACTCCCCAGTGGTATTACCAAGTTCACTCGACTGTTTAATGATGAATAATCTCCATCGTTAGTTCTCATTTAGTAAGGTGCATTTCCGCAACAGCATCAAGGTCAAAGAAATAAAAACTTTTCAAATTAATTCAATACTTAAACACGGAGCGAGCCTATAAAAGGTCAGCGGTTTGCACTTTGTTGACTAAAACACGGCATTTACGTTGAGTAAACAACTCGAAAACAATCGATATGCTTTCACAAGTCAAACAACAAAAATAAGAAGTTAAAATGCATGTATTAAAAGTACGATACCTGTCTAAATTCTTCTTCTGTAGATGCCATTCTTGTTGTTTTCGTTGACCTTTTTACAGAGAAAGAAAACAAACGAAAAACCTTCCCTTGTGCGGTCGCCTGAAATATTACTTCGTGCGAATTTCGCGGGAGTAGGACACGCTTGGGTGAATAAGCCAATCAATGCAGAGTATTCCAATTTGTGATGGACGGGCTGAGCCGCTCAGCCTCCATTTATAGGCTCGCTCCGTGTTTAAAAAATGAAAAAAAATCTGGGTGTGTCTCATCTTGCAGTGGCTTATGGGATCATTACTGGGGACAATTATTGCTTTTCATCATTTGTTCTGTTCCTAGCAATAGTAATAAGGGTATAGTAAGAATGAAGTGACATAATGACCAGCACTGGAAAAAAGTATTTGTTTTTTATTACCAGGAAGTCATTTTCAAGTCCCATGTATATGAGTTCAGCTGCATGTATGTAGCAGTCATTCTTGAATGAGCACTTGAGATTCCATGATTTACATGGGGTGTCGCCAATTCCAAAGCATGTTTCTATCATGATTGTTGTGTTGATCTCTGTGTGGCTTGCATGTATATAGATACTTTTTACAGGTTACCAAGAAAAATAAAAGGCACTTCAAAAGCCAGTTTTTCAGACTAGCTACAGGCTAATTCAATGGGTAATGACTTTTATTTGCGATTTTCTGAATTTGCAAATATTATCTTCCATTTTCTCTGTTAATATATACGTTTACTCCGCTAGATTTAGTCCAGGTCTGGCCCTCTCTCAGTCACAACAAATTGAGTATTATGACTGGTTCTTTGTTACCCTTCTGCTTTCGTCTCCGGCAAAGTAGTTTTCACCAGATCATGCAACGGAGTCTTAAGCAGAATCCGTACTCTGCTTCCGACTGTCCTTCGGACTACTTCGGTTTTTACATGATTGTACTAGTATCACTCTGTGCTCAGGGGTCGAAATGTTGCCTGTCTACCTGTCGATTTCAGGTAATTTCAGAAAGTGACAGGTAAAAAATATTGATGCCTGTCGCTGACGACAGGTAATAAAACCTTAGTAATACAGAATTTATTGATTTGAATAATATTTTCATCCGTTTTTCCACCCGAAGTCATTCTCACTTGTGCAGCTCTCGCACAGTATTTACCAGACTTTACTCAATATTGAATAAAAGCAAGGTGATGCAATCTCTGTAGTGCACATGACAAAGACAACAAATTTGTCTTGCTCCTGCGTTTCTTTGCCGATCGAGTTCGCAATATGGATCGTTTTGACCCGCAAGTCATTGCTTTCTATCAGTTTATTATTAATGATTGTACAACCCCAGTTGAGTTTCAAAAAGTGAAAATAAAATAATATTGTTCAAGTTGGATGTTGGTGGAGACAGGTAAAAATACATTCTGCCTGTCACTAGACACAGGTAAACAGTCTGAAACATTTCGACCCCTGGTGCTTCAGATTACAACTCCAACTCCACCTCCGACGTTAGTGAAAACCAGCCATGTACAGGAGTCTCATATTTTCAGTATTCAAATTAATGTGAGGCAGTGATCCCCGTAAAAGGGTTTACAAAATTTTTTGAACTTTCACTCTAGGAAACGGTCAATGCGGCTCTTCACCAACTCCACCCTAAAATGTAAGTGCACCCCGCATGGTTTTCAAGATTTTCCCGCTGTTCTGCCGCCAGCCATGCGCCAATTAGATACTTTGCAGCCGATGACGTTAAAGATAGTTTTTTCTCTTTCTTGGCATTAAGTTTGGACCGGAGAAGTTGTTTTCTTCTCTGGCCAGTTTTCTTTCTAAAAGTTGGCTTGTCCTTTTTTTAAAAGCGTAAAGCAAGGGGAAAACTTGGAATATTAATTACCACAAAAACACCCAAGGTGACATCAGTGGCAATTTTTTTCACCTCTAAAACGGCCTTTACACGGCAAACATGTTGGCAAACTCAAGTTGGTATGTGTGAAAACTGTTGGCGACAAATAGAACTTGCTTCTATTCTTGCAAACTATTTTTTACCACCTTTTTCGAGTTGGTAAACTTGCATCTGACGTGTGAACGATTGGCAAACGTGTGTTGGTAACTGTCAACCAACCAAAACATGTGCTCTAATCACGAGATATATTTGCGTGACACTTTACAAAATGGCGGACACAAGTCAAGATGAACATGAGGCCACTTTTAAATTTATCGAAGAGGTTCACAATTGCCTGGCTGTGCAGGTCATTTCATGCCTACAAAGATACTAAAAACAAACAAAAGAAAATGGAGGAGCTAGCAGACAAACTGGCTTTCGTCCAAACCTTTCTATTTGTCCAACCACTTTCTGTTTCTTCTCTTCTCTTCTGTGTCACTGTGCTAGATACTACACTAAAGTCCACCATGTTGCAAATCACCATGTATTGTGATCTGACGTTTGAAGTTTGACGTGTGAAGGAACAAATTTGTCAACTTTTTGACATTTGCCAACACGAGTTTGCCAAGTCAAATTTGCCATGTGAAGGCCGCTTTAGAGGTACAAATTCTAAAGCAACACCTCAACTGACACCATCGTCTTTCAGTTCAATACCCTTAAAGGTACCACAAAAGCTCCTGCTGTAGGAACTTTTGAGGCAAAACACTCTAAGAGGTACCAAATCCACTTTTTTAACACCTAAAAGGTACGACAAACACCCCCGTCCTTTTGTATGGGAGCCCCTCACAGCTCCTCATCCCCGGGAGTTAATTAAGAAAAATAATTTCACGCAAGTCTGCTCTCACAAGGGATAACCATCTCACAACCATGAATAAACCTTGATTTTGGCAATATCCCCCCAAAATGACTACATACCACATCCTGCTATGTACAAAGGGCTATGTCTGATTTGAGGGGAAATCACTTTCCTTTCATAGGCTTATTACGAATATCACAAAATCTAGTCAAATAAATTAATTTATATTTTAAGGAGTTTCAGTGGAAGATCAATCCTGAAAATCTTTATTTGCATTTATTCACTAGGCGACAGATTTAACAACAGCTAAAATATTAAATTAAATATGGAAATTTGGGGACATATTTACTTCACAGAAATGTCACCAGTCATACAAGTATATACCGGTAGTTAATAATGACCAAGTCAAATTTAGCCTCAGCTCAACTGTAACCCTATGAGCAGCAGAGCCAAAATCAAATTGAAATCAGTCATGAGAATGCCAAAATTGCAATACTTGTTATCTAAATTTTAGATATCTTTGAAAAATCCAAGTACAAAACTGAAACATAATTCTGCTACATGTATGTTAGCAAATTCAGCTGAAGTGTAAAAATCTACAAATGAACAATCATACAAGGTAACTCTTGCATAATGTTGATACAGACAGAGTTAATCATTGTTTATAAAATAACCGAGTCACTACACACGCCCTCATTGGTTGATAGGTGTGTTTAGATGAGAGTATGTAAACACGGTTGTGACGTTTTAGATTCGCGGGTATTTTTTAGAATTATTTGATGAAAACAATAGAGCACTTTTTCCATAGCCTCATCTAAACACTCAGGGGGTTGGGAGAATTCTCTAAAGTTATGCAAACCTGAGACATTTGCATAACTGTCTTGAATTCTCCCAACCTTCCGAGTGTCTAGATGAGGCTATATAAACACGGAAAAAGTGCTCTATTACTTAAGTATGACACAACCTCTGACAGCAACAAGTTCAAGTGAAGTGCAATAATTAAACCAGGCCTAAAACTATTATTACTGCTTCAACAGAAGAAAATAAGTGCCTTTTTCTAATTAAGAGGCTAACAACCTTTTTATGCTGAAATGGTAATGTTCAAAAAGAGAAAGCGATAATGGGTTAGCAAATCTTGCCATTAACTTGCTCCAGGGAAAACATCCAAATTATTGGTTACAACAGTTTACAACAGGAACTATAGTAAACATTCTGAATGCCCACAATAAGACAGTGCAAAGCTATTTACAGGGTGGTGGAATATCTATACAGTATGTATACATGTAGGTCTGCATCACCATGAATATGCAAACAATGAATGTGTGTTGATTTGATGTCAAATTGAATGGCCGCTCATCTTTTACTATGTCCATTACAGTGGAAGGTTCGACTGCAAAAAATAAAGGAAAAATTTAAATTGTATTGACCGCTAGGGCTGATTTAAACAATACAACATTGTTGCATGCCACTACACTGTACTTAATACATATCATATTAGTAGAATTCTACTAGTATATACTAATGCAAATACTGTAATGTGATTGGCTGAGCCATTGCACACCATCAGCCAATATAGTTCACCACTAAATTGATCATGTGATGCGATAGTGTTCAACTACAGAGAGACAATATCAGCCCTTAGTGTCCATCCAAGGAAAATACCTAGATGGATAGTACTCATCCACAAAAATTTTTCTGTAAACAAACGGGCTGATAGAAAATAAACAATTGAAATTGTATTACATGGGTTTTTGACTATTTCGTTTTTCAAATTTTACATTTGGCTTCACGGCTTTCATCTAAAAAAAGCTGAAAACAACTCAATAACTAAGATTTCTGAACTTGTGTGCGGCAGAAAATTTAGTGGTGAACAATAAAGACTATGATGTGGAACTATCGGTCCGATAGTTGCCCCTTGGAAATTTGATATTCTTAAAACTAGGTGCATGTTAGCCCTTGAAGCTTCTTTTCTTGAGAAAATATTTGTTTTAAGAACATCAAATTTCCGCGGAGCAACTATCAGATGATAGTTTCTCGATAGAAACACCCTATTTATTTAAAATAGTGTGCAGTGCCTTGGTGTGGTTGACAAAATTTCAATGTTTTCTCGTTTATCCAAAGTTTTGAAAGAACGTTTAGGAACAAATGAAGAAGTAGTTTCCCGAGAATACTAAAAGGAGGGCATTCATGGCTTCTTGAATAAGAAAAACTCAAATTTTTTGAAAGAAACTGATAACAATGTGCACACAACTGGAAATGTCAAATTGACAATTCAGTCTGTGCGAATTCTCTAAAGGGTGAAGTCTAATACTAAGACCAGAAATAATTGAAATGTTATTTGAAGCAAATTTTATGCAGAATTCTACTAACTAAAACAATTAGATTATTTGCTCTCAATATCTCTGTGGCGATAATTGATTCGGACAACTATCACCTCAAAGAAATCACGAGATCATAATCTAATTGTTAATTATTGATTATAATAATTAACGCAACACACTGCTTGCATCATGTAAAAAATTGCATAAAACTCTCAACATAGAATGCCATGGGTGTTGTCTGCTTTTAAAACACGATTCAATATCCCACAAAATTTTTCGCCATACATGACAATCAATTTTTTTCGTGACCTAAGATTATATAAATGATTGAGAGTTTTAACTTCTCGCTGTAAGCGCATTGAGAATTTTAAATGCGCTGACAAATGCATCGCTATTATTATTAATAATATATTATAAGTGAGCTGTAGGTTGATTTAAATTGGACAGTCATTCGACTGAACAATCACCTGAATGATAGCCTAAAAGAGGTACTGCTCAATAAAATGTAACAATCCCATTCCCAACAATGTGAGTTACAACAAAACTTAAGGTAATTTATACAATGACCTAGGAAGGCTCTTAAATGTTGTCTAGCTTCCCTACAGGGAAAATGTCCAGGCTGCAATCAGCTTTCAGTTAATGACCATTTAAGATTGTCACAAACTGAAAGAACCATTCAGCATTTAAAACCATCAGTAGCTCTGCAATATTCTCACTCAACAAAAGAACCTGGTCCATGTACCTTTTTATTATAATTCTGTTTCACTGGTCTCCCTTTGATCATTCCATAAAGCACGCACGTGATCACCATAACAAACAAGAAGTAACTGGAGTACTGGAGCCTTAGGTTGACTGCTGAAGCATCAACCTGAAAAGGAAATATCCAAAGGGTTTTTTTTTGCCAAGAATCATATTTAATCTTTTCACACCTTTATTTTGCACAAAGAAATTACAAAGGTCAGACATTACAATTCAATTCAGTTTTAGTTGATTCAAAAAATAATGTCCAGTCACTCTAATACTACAAAAGCACAAGTGCATGCACAAAGCTATCATTAAACACTAAAAGCTTTGATGTACCTTTCAAGCTCTTAGAGAGGAAATGATTGCTTTAGACACTGTATGTAGGCTGTGCTTGGTATCAAATTTGATTTGATTTTGATTAGCATATCAAGTTCTTGTTTTAACATTCCTGTGACGTTTTCATATTACTCTTTTACCTCAATGTAGAACTGTTCAAGCACTGGCGTTTTCAAAAACTGAAGAGAATAGAAACTTGGACTGCTAGTTTTTTGTGAGACTTCAAAGGTCACTACTCTCTTTGGCTTATTTTGGTCATAACTTGCAGATTTTAAATCTGCCAGGAACTTTACTTGCAAATTGTAATACCATGGCTTACCAAGGTCATTGTCGCAGTTGTAGTATGCTGGTTATTCACAGGCACACTTGTTTCAACCTTTATTCCAGTGGAGCACAGTTTACTCTCTTGGGCCACTGTTCTTGCATGTTTCTCAATGCCCATCATTTGCACAATGTTTATGTTATCAACAGATGATGTGTTGCAAGTGCTTCTGGATCTAAAAACAGACACTCATTCGCAAACAGTCTTAAAATTTGGAAAATTAATAACTAAAAAAAATTGAAAACATAAAGCATCCCCGTGAATACAACATGAAACAAGCACCCTATCAAAAACCCTATGAAAACGATGCAATCTAGTTTCCTAACAAATGTCTCATCATTACAAAAAATCAAATATTTTTATACTCTTGAAGTTTCCTAACATCGTTAGACTGAGTACTGCAGTAAAAAACTGTCAAATATCTCTCTTGCGGGATAGCTATTTTGTTATACCCATGAATAAAAAACATCAAATTTCATTGTCAAAGATACTATCTGACCAACATGACACACTTTCATAAACATTTGTTGTTGCATCAAGGCACAAAAGACCTGCATGCATCCACTGGTGTTTTGAGACAAGATGATGATAATCAAGGCTCAAACCTTCAGCATGTAGGAATCCAGTTGTACCCAAGGATCTTACACAGTCTCAATTACTGAACTCAGTATATTAACTAATACTCTCCAGTCTATTAAGTATTGTGTTAATTGAGACTGAATGGTACAAAGTAATCTACACATACCCTTAGACCTATCAGAGGAAAAGGTTTTTACACTTTACAAACTTAAGGTTTACATGTATCTGCTTGTGGTTTGGGGGAGGCATTGTCTGGTTGGAAGTCAGACAATGGCAAGCACTATAGTTTCCTTTAAAAGATTTACTTACAACACATGATCTGGGACGATATCAGTTGGTATAGTAACTGATCCACATGCCTCCAAGTACATTGATGAGCATTTATTTTTATGGCAGTCTGTAGAATGAGCACATTCACATTATAATGTGAAACGTGAATTGATCAACATGACAAGCGTGGGACAAACAAAAATCCCAGACAGGAATCAAACCCATGACCTCCTGAACACCTTTAAAAAGGTTACAGCTATAATGTTGAATGATGAGAAAAAAGAGTGACTGGCAACATTTGATCTCCACCTTGGTATACCCTCATGACAATTATCATTTTACACTGAGAAACTTACATAAATAGAGAGGGAACTCTAGTTTGGGGAGAACTTCTGTTTGGGAAAACCAACTACTGTTTTTGCAAAATACAGGTAACTATAAATCTTTGTATCTACTGACAGCTGAATTCAAGAAATGAACATGCAATAATATGTCAACCTATCTAATAACTAATTTTCTTGTAAAGCAATCCAAGGAATTCTTAAGTAGCCAAAGTTAAAGAAATCCACACCCCCTCAATTTATACTGGAACAGAGGGCTTAGTGAAGACAGTGTCTCCTTAGTCAGTCTGTCAATTACAGTTTCACTAAGCAAGAAATGACTTGTAAGCAATGCATGGGAAACGAGTCTACGAGATTACGTATGTGTGAGAGTTTACAGGTTTACTAGATGAGTTTTAAGCATATCTATAACAAAATTCTTAATCGTGGTTGGTTCTGCACAGGCCCATTGGTCTCATAATTGATGCACAATAATGTGGGTGTCCAATTACAGGTATCAGATAATTTACAATTTTTTTGTAATTGGATAGATAATACCATTTGCACATCAATGATGTGCGCTTTAATAGCTTCCTTTTTAGTGTTTCCTAAATTCTTTAAAACCTATGGAAAGTGCTAATGACTTTTTTGCTCAAAAGCAGTTTTAATTTGATATGGTTATTAGTAATTTGACTGAGTGATAGAAATGCGATAGAAATCTTGAGCTCATAATCTAATTGTTTATTAGACAAAAATCACTTGCTTACCCATGAACCATGGTTGAAGAAAAAACAGCGTGATGTTGACAACAAAGTTCTCCTGGAGGCCTAATTAAGGAAGCAACATTAGTTACTGAATATTGATTAAATAATCCACAGATATAATGCAGATTAACAAATTAGGATGTTTGTCTTCTTTAAATCAACTTCATTTTGAAACAAAGAAAAATAAGTAATTTAAACAGGTTGCATAAGGTACCTGCCCCAGTCATACATGTAATAAGTAATTATTGCGTAATATAAGTAAGTAACGTAATGCAAAACATTGTAAATAGGTTTTTTTTTCATGTATTGTAAGTGATGTTTGTAAGACAGTAAAAGCATTAAAAATAATGATAAAAAAGGTATTTGCCTCCAAAATGATTGACCATTTTCCCATAAACTTCCCTATAATGATTTCTTTCAGGAATAACTAAAACCTGATATATTTATAGTTGCTCAAACTATCCTACTAGGTGGCAACTTCTACAGATGTGCCTTCTTGCTTTCAGAATTCTTAGGTGATCTGTAGAATTAACCCATTGACACCTATGCTGGCCTTAACTGGCTGTACAAACACCACACCCAAAATTCCTCATTGCTGAAGAAACATCCCACCAGAAGGAAAATACTACAGACCTTTTAGACCAAGTTGTGTTGCTGGCATTTCAGCTGTAACATGGGTTACATTGTTGACCACTGCAGCAAACTCATCTGAAGGAGACATGGAGAGATGAAGCACTGGTATATTCACAGTTGTAAACCCAACAGGAGTAGGGCCAGTAACATTGGTCGAGTTTGCACCAGTGACATTGGACAAAAAGGTTTGATTTCCAAAGATACAGAATTCAGAGGAACCCAAGTGATCTAAGAATGAATGCCATTCCTACAGAAACAAAACAATATGTTAATAAATTCAGTAAAGAAAAAAGTCACAATAAGCTGTGACAATCACGAATAATATAAAAGCCATGTCAAATATATTACGAGAATATCCTCCAAGGATGAACTTACTAAAAAACTAGGTTTCTATAACTCTAAAGAAACAGACTGAGTTGAGGCTTAATGGGACAACTGGTCAGTCTTGGATGCAAAATTGACCTCCCTACACCAGGGGCAAAAAGAAATGACATCATAGTGCTCAAAGCACATCCTTTCAAGTCTGTCTTTTTTAAAGTTCTACAAACAAGCAAACGAATGACAAGTTAAAAGTTCTTAATCGTCATCTCATTTGTAGTTATGACTCTGGACTGTGCAAATCAACACAAACATGGCCTGATGACTACATGTAGGTTTTAGTATATGTGTTCAGGAACACGACTTTGAAACACCTTGGCTTTGGGATTTTAACCATGGGAACTGCTATATTTAATTGGCTGTATTTTGATTACAATTCAATTGTTGATTAATTGCAATGGCGACAAATAGTTCAATCTGCATACAGTCAAATATTGTTTGGAATTGGTGGAAAAGTACTCTGAAGGCAAGATCTATAACAGTGAGCCTGAATCAAGGAACAGCAATGTAAATGCCATCTATTTTTATTCATCAGGAGAAATATTCAAATCAGTCTCACAGAGTTTGTTCACGATAAACGAGCACACAATTGCAAAAGTTGGCTTGTATTTGTGCTACTAGCTAAGAATAATGTACACCAAAACAAATATTTAGCATCAAATTTGACGGCAAATGTAAATAGTTTAGTTAGACTATTAATTAAGTTTGCAGAAACTAGTACCATCACGCAATGTATCAAAAATAATAAAAATTGTAGTTGGAGTGGATGTCTACTTGTTAACCAGTAAAACATAACGAACTAATGGAATTGACATTTCCATCATGTTATATCTCTCTGGAAAACTTTGGTTGTTGTAAAAAAATGTTGATTTTAACAATAGAGAGGAGTTGAAAGTCAGCTAATGAAATCATTCAAGGTATTAAAGTGAAGGCATCAAACACACTCTCGTGATCTTTTGTTACTAGTTAGATTTAACTAACTGATTGGCTAAAAGGAGTGCATTTTTCATGCAACACCAGTGGAAATTCCAATAAAGATTTCTGAAGTCAGTATGAAGACACTCAAAGACTACCAACAGCTATCGGAGGTATGTCGAAATTCACCTGAAGCCTTATAAAGATATTAAAAGGTAATGACATGTTTTCCAAGCACCTCCGAAGATCACCTGAACTCTTCTATAGATCAACGAATATCATTTAATGTAGAAATAACATCATCTCTGAAAAATTGATGTTATTTCTACATTTCAAAATTCTTTATAGTACTCACTTTAGAGGGTGGTTGGTTGCATGTTTGATATGGCTCAATGTGACTGCGCGATGCAGTTAGGGAGTTCATATGTGCAAATTCATCATTTGGCTGTGTGACCGCGTGATGCAGTTCCAGTCAAAGACCCACATTTCACTCTTGCTCGCCATAGAGTCTCCAGTAGCTCAGTGGTTAAAGCGTCCATCTAGAACTCAGTTTTTTTTTTTTACTTGATGTTTTTCAAAACTTAACTGTGCTTGTTTATTCCAAATTGCACTCGAAATCATGTGATTACCTATACAAACATTTTTCAACCTTGCAAGAACTTGACAAAGCTGTGGAAAATTTGCCTGCAGCTTGTGTTCCTGTTCTCCTAAACATCTGCTCAAGTCTATACAACTCAGCAGAAACCCACAATGTTTTCTGTTTAAACTGCAGGCCGTAGATAGCAAAATGATAATCAAACGTATCATATGATTGGCAATGTGAAAACAACGAGGCAAGTATAAGAGGCATCAGCTTAATTGGTTTGCATCATCGTATAATATACATATAATATTCAAGAACTTAACAATATTTAAACACAAACTAAACAGTCATGCAAGAATATTAGGTTATAGCAAGGTGAGGAGTGTATAAATTGACATTAACGAAAACAATCTGGTACTTAAAATCATTGAGTGATACCTTCTTGTGGACATCGTCTGTGTGAAACCAGCCGTACATCTGAACGAAGTAACCGAGAGAAAACAACCCAATGGCGAAAGCCGCTAAACAGACAGTAAAAACAACACAAGGAGGCCGGGATGCAGCGAATCCGAACAAGTTTTTGCAGCACTTGCAGTCGACCATCTTTTCAGGGTATTAAGTCGCTTCGTCTTCTTTAAAATAAAACCTTCAAGAGAACAATAAAACCTGCAGGTGTTACCTTGTCACAGGGAGTTTTGTACACGTAAGCCAAACATTAAAGTTTGAACTAGATGAAGAGCTACACCTATCGAACCTCACCAGATCAAAACAAGCCACAGGAGCGCTTATGATTACTTAAAACGCTACAGGAAACAATGTATTAACGATTCTTGCAAGTTCCTTCATGAGAGAAAACTGATTTCCGAGGGACTCATCGCACAACCCCTATAAGCACAAGCCGCCATGTTAGCTGTATTTAATTAGCTTGGCATCCTCGCCTCTACCAAAATTTTTTTCGGAGGGGGAAAAGACACTGGGAACTATAAATAGTAATCAAAATCGTGTATAAACACACTCCAAATTATTCAAATCTATTTTACTGTGCATTTTTTGAGCGTGAATCCAGCGATGAGAAAATAAAACAACAATGTCAAAAAAAGTCGATCAGTGCGTTTTGCCTGCCCTTTGTTATTGCTCTCATCCGGGAGCTCGCTAATGCGTCACGCGTTCCAAGCAAATACAGTTTCCGATCGCCCGATGCTAGACTATAAGGTCGGAAGACCCATTTATATGCCTGGCGTGAGGTTGCAAGTTTTACTTTTCAAATCTATTTTTAGCAGAAAAAACTTGAGAAGACAATCACGCGACAATCATACCAAAAGAGTAAGGGACTGCTGTTCGTTGGGGTCTTTCTCACATGATCTGGGAGGCACAAATATGAGAAAATTCAATATTTTGCAAGAGAAAGAAGTAGAATAAATTAGAATTTGGGTGTGTTTGTGTACACTTGAGATCGAGGCCAAGCCACATGGCTATCAGGCCTGTCCACGTGGTTTGCCCATATTCGATTTCGATTGGATAGTCTTCAATCAACTGTCAATCATTGCTCGAAATTTGCGTTCCAACACTTTGAGACCTTTTGTTCAGTTCGTGTTGTTGTTAGTGGAAGAGTGCACATGGAGTGATCGACGGACAGTCGGGCGGGTTACGCTTTACTACCACAGATCGTTGGAAGAAATCGCCGAGTCGCGTTCGTTTGCGTGATGAGTTTGGACACGTTGCTAGAAGCCGCCAAGTTCCTGGAATCTTCCTCTAAAGGGACAACGAAGGATGATTCGGCGATCGCACGTGGTATGATCGAGTAGCCATGTGGAAATATTCTGTTGGTGCGAAGGCGCTCGCCTGTTAATTGATTCCGCGATCACGGTAATTTTTCGATGACCCTTTGCTTTCTGTTTCTTTCTGCATTCTAGTGAACCATTCTACGTCTGTTCATACGGAGAGGAGACGAGCCATTTCGGAATGCGAGCCTCTGGAAAGACGGCGAAGACCTGGAGGGTATGTTTCGTTGTCTTTCACCTCGCACAGAAATATTGCTTGCTGTGTTTGTTCTTCCAGTAGACACTGAATCCATCTGTTTTGTCCTACAGGGCAGGGACGAGAGAAACACACAACAAACTAGAGAAGAACAGGTTAGTGATGCCTCAGAAACAAGGGATTTTAAGGGAACTAAATTTCAAGACATAAAATGCACGCAAAGCATATTCTGTTATGGAACATGGCCGTTCTGTTATCTCGCTTGCGCCTTGCCCAGAAAACTCATGTCCTTTGACAGTTGAACTGTACCTTTTTCGTTGTGTCATTTGGGATGAAAGCTGTAATTTTCTATGAGGTTGTACGATTATTTGTGATTAATTCAAGATACTGCGTGATCTAGCGAAATTGTGTACATGAAGTACCGATGCGAAAATCAAACGGAAAGTTGAATTTATAATTGCTTATTGTATTTACACATCCAGACGCGCGCACTTGAAAGAATGCTTCGATGTCCTGAAGAAGGAGGTTCCTTCCCTAGAGGACAAGAAAACGTCCAACTTGAATATCTTGCGAAGTGCGCTCAAACACATTCAGGTGAGAGAGAGAGTTCGTGTATTTCTCTTTAATTTAAGATCGGTAGTAACAGGATTTCGGAAATGTCGGCAAGTGTTATGTTAGGTAATTTGAATTTGAAAGGCTATTGAACCTATTGTGCTAACTGAACAAGCTCAGGCAGAGCTAACTGCTTGTCTCGGGCGATTTCACATCAACCGAATATAACCGGACATTTGGACATTCGGCTAGTGCAGAAAATATACTGTTGTCAGGCAGAAATCGGACATTTAATTTCTCATTAGCAATTGTCCCGAGGAGTTAGAGCTGCTCTTTCTACCGGCGTACAGACGCTGTATTGAACTGTAAATCTGCCGTACACCCACTCGGTAGAATATCAAATGTCTTACGTAGGCATCAATTCTTTGTTCTTGTCAATGGTTCAACAGATTTGTTCCGAAGGTAAATATCTCGTTTTGTTGTGGTGGGCTTGGAATTTCTGACCCACGCGATCGAGTCACGAGTTTAGTTGTTTTTGTGTTTTGATTTTCACGGTCGAGTAATTTTTTGCCTTTTTCGGTGTGGTGACTAATCGATGACTGAAAATTCGTCATATTTTCTGTTTAACGAAACATTTCGTTCTCCAGAAGCCATTTAATTGCCATGAAAGCCATTTCGGGGCAAATATTGAAGCCAATTAAATTCTGAACTGGAAAAGATTTATTTTTGAAGGAAGATTGATTCGTTGCTTCTTTATGGGAAATTCCAAAACATCCAATGTACAGCTTTGGTATTCATTGATATTTTTATGTGCACAGCTTCAGCACTACAACTGTAGGGTGGTTGCCAATTATAGGACACAAGGAGATAAAAGACAAAAGCTTTTTGTCTGTTGAATGGCAATGGCTAGGACAACACAGTAAAAAGGCTCAGTGTAAAAGTCGGTTTACCATAAGCAAGTTCATGCAGCCAATCTTTAGAAATTTGGAAGTTTTACTGTATTGTCTCTCTACAATTTGTACACGGCAAGGATTGACTGAAATATTTTGTTCTACAATGCAGTTGTCTCTCATTGTTTCGTTGCGGAAGAACTGATCCAGAACTCGCTTTCGCCATGCCTTAGCTGCTTTTAATTAATAATTTTTTGTTATGGAATTAATGAAAATGGTAAAAGTATTTAAATGGTAAATGGTGTGCGACTTGGACAATTCCGGTTGAGATTTGTTGGCTGGCCGAGTGAATCATTTCTCCAAGAGATCAAGACTAATGAATCTCCACTCTACTTCACTGAAAGAGTTTTTCTTGCAAGCTAGTGAAGATATTGGTGTACTTGTACTTTAACTTGAATTTGTTGGAGAAATGCCAGTCCTTGTTGTGTCTTTCACATTCAAAGCCAGCTTGTTGCATTTAACTCATTGACGCCTGTGCTGCCCTTAAATGGCCCATGCGTGCCCGCAACGATGTGGAGACAATCTTCTTTCCTCACCTCCCTGAAGACTTTTTGGTTCTCTTATTGTTCTATTGTTCTCTTATTGTTCTATTGTCTATTGTTCTAGGGCAGAATGGACTTTCAGCGCATATTTTTAGAGGAATTTGGGAGTCCTAGAAAGACGGCTTTTCTTCTTGAAATTGTCTAGGTAAAAGTAAAGTAAATCGTCTAGGTAATCAAGGTGCGTTGCAGGCCAAATCTTAAAACTTCCAAGGCCTTGTTTTCATTCCTAAGATGGAAAAAAATTACTGCTTTGGGTTCTAAAATAAAAAAGGAAAAATACAAATCAATGTTTAGGTGGCCTCAGAATGGAAGATCAAGGAGTACAGAGTCCTCAAACCTTTTAGGTGAAGAATTTTTCTTCCTACAACCGTTGTGAAACCTGCATAACGATCAGAGCGCTTTTCAAGTAAGTTTTGCATACAGATCGCAGATTTAAATAATAAACTTGAATGAAAATTTATCATTATTGAACTTCCTTTCACAAATCTTTTATTTGGTTCCCTGTTTTTGGAAATTTTAGGTTTTAAAAGTGGACAGTAATTTCCACCCTGGTCTTGTGCATATTTAATTTTCAGCAACCTCCACATGGTTTGCTTATTTAGTTTATCCGCTTCATTCAAATATATTTTTTGGAGTCTTATTTAGCTACTGCAGAACTGCCGAGAAAAGAACTCAAAGTGACCCCTAATTTAACACCATTGAATTACAATTGATCTCAAAATAATTGTCTTGTTTTTGTTGTCTTTTTTATTTACAGCTTTCATCTTTCTTTCGTTGCGCTGTAATATTTTGTCGTGTGGTGAAGAAATTATTTGATTTCTTGTTTTCAGATTGATTTTTGCATGTCTTTTGCTTTTATTTTCTGTTGTTTCCTCAAATATTAGCCAGTATAGTACAAGAATGGAAATTCTGTTGTAGTTGGTTTTATTTTGTCCTCCAAAGTAAAAAATTAACTCATTTTTGCATATTCAATTTTCTCGGCTTCCGTGGGACATTTTGTTGTGCGGTAAAGAAATAATATACTTTCGCCAAGATCTCTCCGATTTTGACAAGAATTCAGTGAGATTCTTGTTCTTTCTAAACCTCGGCAAAATGTAGGCAACCTTGGAAAGAAAAAAATGTTTGTGTCGTTCAAAATCTCGGTGAGTTCTCGGCAAGGTCTTACCTAGATTTAGAAAGACTCAAGCATCACGGCGAGATCTTTGCAATCTCACAAGATCTCGCCAATCTCAGTAAGATGCAGAAAATCTTGGCTAGATGAAGAAAATTTCGCAGCATTTGAGAAACCCACAAACATCATGGTGAGATCTCGGCAATCTCGGTGAGATGTAGGAAATCTTAAAGCGATCTCGTTGAGATTCGGAAACTCACAAACATAATGGCGAGACCTTGGTGAGATCTTGGCAAGATCTCAGTAAAAATTTTGCACTGGTTTTCATTCCTGCACCTCCAAAAATACCTAAGCTCTTTTTTCTGGATGTGTGATAAATGCAGACCTGGGATCGAGGGGGTTAATTAAACAGAATGAGACATTATAACACACAATTTACGTGGCCTAAGAATGCTGGAAATCCCATTTCCATGGACCTCAAGGTGCAGAAGGCATTATGTTTGCCCCTAAGTTTCAGTGGACTCATTCAGCTGGAGTGACACATTGCCCAACTTTGGGAAACAATATACCTGTACTGATCTATATGTACAACGGATGCTCATTTCCGAGCTTGGGCCACCTGTGATTATGTAGTATCCAATAAGTAGAAAGCACAGACATCATTGCACTTGGAAAATGGCATGCTGCTTAACTTGTCAGAGTGCTTCAACTAATATTATTGGTATAAGGCTAAGGATGAGTGGTAGGGTAATTGAAGGAGATAGCTATTCTTAATCAGACCTTTTTTAACCAAGTTGTGAAAATTAATTATTTTGAAGAAATCTTTTTTCTGGATGAGGTTGTCTGATCATTCTGATCATTGTCAGAAGGTTCAGTGACTGAAAAACATGCAGGGCAGTTCCATTTCCAGTAATTTATTCTAAGGTGTGCTCCAATTAAAATCTTTGAAAAAGCAAAAACTCATACTTGTATTAATACATTCCACGCATTCCCAGCACACAGAAATCTTAAAAAAACATGCATTATTAAAAATAAATATTGCCTTGTCATGTTCCTTGATTAACTAAGAAGTGTACATTGCACTTTTAGCTTGAAATCATCTCATGTAATCTTCTTCAGGTGATTACCAATAATTAAATTGTCAGAACATCTTTTGAAGATCTGACATGAAATACTAGTTTGGAAACACACATATCTTCTATTGATCTCCTTGGTGCTACTACTGTGTTTTTCTCTTGAATCTAAGGTATGTACATCATTAACTACCAATTCATCTGTTTTAGTTGTGAGACCCTGCTATTGGCAATCATTAATTCTTCGGGCATTTTAAAGGGTGTCTTTTCACTGACAATATTTTGGTCCAGATGCTACTGTTGAAATTTCATCTGTAACTCTCAACTCAAATTGGTCATAGCAAGTTAAGTAAACAAAGCAGGAGTTTTGGAGGCAATTTAAAAAGGGAGTCAAAACACTGAGCTGTTAATGTTCTCTTATTGTCGGCTCTTGACTGATGACCTGGCTGTAGGAGTTACTCACTGAGGCAATCAAAACTGCAAATAATTTCAGCCAATTAAAAAACATGACTTAAGTACTCAGAGCAGGAGTTTTGCAGGTATTTGTTGATTTTTAAAATGGATTAATTGTTTTATTGATTGATTAATCAATGATTGATTGATCAATTGATCTTATTAAGACAGGTAACAGTAAGGTTTGGTTTCTCTTAGATATTCAGAGCAGAAGTTTCTTAAGCATTGATTGGATGATTGATTGATTCATTGTTTGATTTAATTATTTGAATAAGGCAGTTGAAAATGTTCTAATGTTCTTGTTCTATAAAAACAAGGTGACTGAAATGCAACTTAAATGAATTACACAGCTAGAGTTTGGGTTTCCTTATCTTGACCAAAAGGAGGCAAGTAAATAAAATACACAAACCCATGGTTTCTACTAAGTGCCAGCCACTCACTGGCTGAAAAAAAAACACTGGCTTCTTTGATTTCTGAGCCACCTACTTTTTGTGAAATAATGTGTGTAAGTTGGAAAGAGCGATATATACCTATATATTTACCTAGTAGCACTTCTGGAAGGTACTAACGTGAGACAAATCTGCCATTTCCATACATCATCAAGTGGAACATTACTGTTCAGTGCTGCCGTTGTTGAGGCTCCACGAACTGAGTGGGCCTTAAAAATGTCAGTGTCAATATAATACCAGCATTCTTTAAGACCATGCACAGCTAAGGGTGGGCACAGTGATTGGATTATGTGGTTCTACATAAGAAACAAACAAAGGGTCTGGTTTTGACAACCGGAAAACTGAATGTAAGTTTTGTGTAGCTTTAAGATAACGGCGCAATTAAAGTGCCAGTGGGACAAAGTCTCTCAATGTGTGGAAAGGACGGAAAAAAGCTTGAGGTAGTTGATCTGGAGAGCCCCGCTTTCTAGGAGATATAAGTGTGAAGGAAACTCCTACTGGGGCTACAAGGCAGTATCAGAGGTCCAACTTTGCAAGGGACAAAGCTCGTTCCTGACAGGAAAGGGCAAAAATCATTGTCAATTTTGTTGAGAGGAGCTTTAAGGACAGTAGCTTGGTCTTTTTAAGGCAGTCCAGGTACTTTGTTACCAGATGCACATTCCATGTGTGGGTGTATATCTAGGTTTTGGAGGGCGCATGTTGAACAACGTATGTTGAACAACGTACTTAACAGCAAGAGGGTGTTGACCCACTGGGTAGCCATCAATCTTAGGGTGACAGGAGGATATGGCTGAATGCGCTACATTGACTGACCTATAGGCAGCTCTGTTGTTGAAGTGATCAGTCAGGAAGAGAAGGGCATCATTGAGGGTGGCTGAAATTGGATTAACTTTCCATTTAGCACACCAACTATGCCAAAGTCCCCAGTCGTATGTGTGGGGGCTCGAGTTACAGATTGAAGTATTCTGGTAATGTCCTCTGAAAACCCCTCTGTTGGTAGCTGTTCCCTGATAAGTGAAAGATGGCTAAATGAAGCCTGGGATACATTGGGCAGGTTCTCAGAGGGGATGCAAGATCCCACAGCAGGTGTTGAAGCTTGGGATCATGACAGGGTTGAGGAGGGCTGGTAACCAAGGCCACTAGGACCAGATCTGCTTTGTGTTGAGATACTTTTTTTTTCAGAACTGGCACGATCATACTGAATGGTGGAAAGGTGTAGCCTTTTAGAAAGGACCAGTCAAGGGTCATTGCATCTGTGTAAGTGGTACCAAGGTCTGGTTTCCAGCTGGCGTAAGTTGGGAGAAGAGCCATTAGGCATGACACAAAAAGACTACGCTGTACCTTCTAGGGAAGGTCTCACCTGTGGGTCTATTTGCCATTTGCTAGAGTCATAAAACTCCCTTGTTGAGTTTCCTGGTAGGTGCTGAGCAGTGATCAGGATTGATCTTTAAAGGCACCACTGTCATAGTTCTAGAGCTGGGTTGACTAGCTGAGGGGAACAGGTTGGGCAGTGATTTTGGTGTTGTCCATGCAGAATGTGATGTTGGACTGGTCTTTGAGAAAGGCTTTGGTGAGTTCGAGAACATTAATATGATCTTTGGCTTCCAGGGGAGACCAGCGACCATTTGCAGTTAGCCTCTGGCAACATGCACGCCAATCTGCTTTGGAAGCGTCTGAGGTTATGGACAGCTCAGGGGCAGGAGGATTGATTGTACTACCGTTTATGGTTGCTCTGTTCTGGAACCAGCACTGGAGTTCGATGTGAGCATTGCTGTGTCTCGCAGTTGTCTCAAGAAGCCTGTAGGGATTTTATGAGCTGTATTTGTAATCATCTGTAGTGTAGCTAGGGGGACCTGCCAGATGTCAGGACGGCCTGTTTCCAATGACCCTATATATGAGGCTTGCCACTTTGCGAGATGATGGTGTGGCTACCATTTCAATTCTGTTTTGTCATTTCCAATTTGTTCATTGCGTGGTGTCACGTGGCATCCTCTCACATGCTTTGGATTTTTGCTAGAGGCTTCATGAGCAAAGTTTGTTATTCTGGGTCGTCTGTATTCCCAGTCTAAACAGTTCTTTAAAGTGCGTAAGGCACGTTTGTTATTAAAATGAGCCGCTAAGGTTACAGATGGAGTGGGAATGCAAATGAGACTTTGACATCTGTTCTGTATGTCCAAGATGTTTTTCTCTGGGAGACTGAGAGATGGTGTCTGTGAATCTATGGAGAGGCCCAGAAATGTCAATGACTGAGTGGGGACTAGGACGGACATCTCCCAATTTATGGTAAAACCTAGCCACTGCAGAAGGTCTAGTGTTACTTGAGTGTTTGCTTTTGACTCTTCTGTGGAGGAGCCCAGGATTAGGGCCGGAGTCACTTAGGTAGACGTTTATTCCAATACCTCTTTTCCGCAAGTAAGATGCTATGGGTTTTAATAGCTTTGTAAATACCCTGGGAGCTGTATTTAGCCCAAATGGTATGCCTTGGAAGGCATAACATCTGTTTCTCCATTGGAAACACAGGTACTTTGGTGAGGACTTGTGTTTGTGGATGCAGAGATATGCTATCTATAGGCCTATGTATGATATAACGTCTCCCCTACTTAGAAGTGTCTTTGGACAAGAAATGTTCTCCATTTGAAAATGGAAGTTCTCTACAAACTTGTTGAACTGACTGAGGTCGATTACCTGGTGGTAAGTTCCCTCCTTTCACGGGACTTGTAGAAGTTTTTCTTTTGAAAAGGGTATTGCTTGTATTGCCCCTATTAACAGGAGTTAGATCACTTCTGCATCTACAAGGGGAACTGTTAAATCTAAACATGTTGTAACTTGAACGTGTAACTGAACAGGAATAGAGTGGAAAGGGATTTGATATACCAACACAACATGTAAGATTTTGGGATCTGAAGTGATTTCCTTCCACCTTTCCAAGTAGTTGTTGAGTCTTGGTTTGAGGAGCCGTTGTTGGGGCGAAAGGACCAATAGTGTTTTGGTCAGTTTGTCTGGTATTTCAAGAAGTTACCTGTGGTCTTTAGGGCATTGACTGTCCTTGGTGGTCCTATAGTTTTGAAAAGCTTGTTTCGGTTTTCAGGCATTTGATAAGTTCTTGGCTAGGTCCCGAAAAAGTTCTGCCTGCTTGGAAGTAACGGAGGGGAAGTCCTCTCTAAACAAAAAACGTTTGGCATTAGGGAGAGGTTCATCAGCCAGACTTGTTTTCTCTTTATTAATAGTTGTAAGAATTTTCTTTCTACATAACACAGACAGTTGCTGGTTGGCTGAACCAAGGAGGTTCCCATGATGATTTTGTTGAATTTGGGTTGTACAACGACGAGGTAGAGGCAGAGTTAGTACTGGCCTGTGCATTTGGTTGAGTTTCCTCAGGTGTTTGTCTCCTGTGATGGCCTAGTGGCCATATGTGATGGCTTAATAGGCTGGTCTTGGGGTTCAGTTGCCAAAGAGATGTCATCTTCTGAATAGTCGAACAATTCCCCCATCCAAATAGGCCGGAAAGGAGATTTGGTCATCAGGAGTAGCATGTGATGGCGTGAAAGTTCGCGAATGTTGCTTGATGCGGTGTCAGGTTCCATTGTTGGGTCCATCTTTCATTGCCAGCTCTACCTTGCCCCACCTTCCTCCTCCCTGCTCTGTTGCTTTCCCTGCAGATTTCATCTCAAGGCCTGCTTAGTGATGCTCAGGTGTGTGGTTTACAGAGAGTGTCTTTTGATGATTGTCAGCTCTGTTGTCTCTTGCCCTTTTGTTCTCCATTTGAGATGGCATGTCGAGGCCCCTGTCATCATGTCCACTAGCTATGATTTGGTAGTTATTTGATTAATGCAAGTATAATACTTGTAGGTCTTCTAGATGATTTTGATGAGCAAATTTTTCTCTGGGATCTCATAGTGTTCACAGTGTGTAGCACCTCTCTATTTACCTTGTCAAATGTTCCTTTTTTTATGAATGTTACGTGTCCATTCCAGCACTTGTTTTACAACTATTTTCAGTGTTGCAATATGGTCTGCGTGTTATCTATTTTTGCAGAACCCAGCCTGCTCCTCAAGGAGTTTTAAGTCTTGCTTGTTCTTCATTCATTCCAGCATCTGATTCTATTTAGTACCCTCCCAGGTGACAACAAGAACAAAATTTCCAGCCACCAGCCAGTTCTTTCACTCGCTTAGATACCCTTGCTTTGGCAACTTGATTAGCTGCCATTCATCAGGCAGCTCATTATGTGTGATCAGTCCCCAGTGATGTTCTCAAGAGAGTATTCAACATTTCTGTTGTTGTTTTGAAGGCTTAGTGGATGTTCTCCATCTGGTCCAGGAGCATTTTCTGCCTTCAGCTGCTTGGTGGCATTTTCAATCTCTGGTCGTGTTGGTTTCCCTGTATCCACGTCAAGTGGGGTCTTCGCTGCAATAGTTGCCCGTCCCAGGTGGTGGAGATTGAGCATCTCTCTGAAATTCTCAGCTCATCGCTTCATTTGGTCACCTTGATTTGTGAGCATTCTTCATTGTCTGTCAGATACTTTCAGGCTTCCTGTCAGCAATGATGAGATGTCTTGCGCTTCTTTCATGTCTCTGCGGCTTTCTCTTCCTGTTTGGCAAGGTCATCAAGGTATTTTCTTTGTCTTGTCTGATACTCTTTTTTCCTCCGTATGATTTCCGGCATATTCTTTGTGCTTTCATCAATGCGAATTTCGTTTTGCTGTTGTGTAACACTGTCTGTGTTTTGTTTTGTGCTGTGTTCTTTTGGTTACGTTTTTCCATAAATGCCTCTTCCTTACTTCCTTAGGTGTGCCTGATTTGCCCACTGTCTGTTTATATTATCAGTGGGTCTTTTAGGGTTCTACTTTCTCCTGGTGCACATTTGTCCAAAGGTGATATCTATTTCATTGAAACGGCTGTTATTCAGCTCTAATGTCCTCAGTACTGGAGTTAATCTACAATTTACCTGTGGCCTGTATTCAATTCAGGTGGTTTTTTTTTAATTCTTGGTTTCAGCTTGAGGCAAAGTTTCCCATTGCCAGGTTGTTGTCTGATGTAGCATCAGCTCCCCTCCTCGACCTCCCATCCAGAAGTTCAGACCATGTTTAAGACTTGCATAACATTATATACCCTCTGAAGGGGAGCTAGGCCAATTCAAAAGCCATACCCTATTTGGCCATCACATCCCTGTACAGGCAATATTTAACAGTTTAATTTCACAAGCATACATTGCAAATGAGATGATAGAAAGCCATCTCATATCCAACAAGCACGTGTGGCATAATTGTTCTTATTATTAAAACACCCCAAATTATAGAAAAACTAAAATAAAATAAGTAAAAACAGTCTAAAAAGTTATGCATATACTTCCCACAGTTTTAGATCATGATATAATGGCTCATATAACATGATGGCTAAGCCACTGAAAACTCATGAATTACATCATCCAATGATCCAGTTTTTATAAAAGTGAATATCCCCTCCGGCCCTTGACATGGAAGCCTTTCAGCTATCAAATCGAAAACACCAAACGTCTTTGGGATGGGTGGAGTTATGAATTGTTGTCAGTGCATTTCATGATTTCTGACAACATCCTGCAGCGACATCTTCCAAATAACTGTTATGAGTTTTAGCAGAGGTATTGAGTTGTCTTTAAAAAAAAATCACCTCCAAAGCATTGAATACAACTGTAAACATCTATAGTTTATACCTACGATAGGCGTTTTTTTACAGATGCACTTTAATACTTAAATCCTACACATATAGTACATGTAATTAGCTGCCCAATAATTGTCTAGTCCCTATATTTTTTTAGACAGACAGTACCGAACACAATAGTGTCAATGTTGTTTTTGTTGTTGTTATTAAACTTTGCTAAAAACGTATATTGGCTTTGTTTTGGAAAGGATGATGACAGAAAAAGAATTTGAAGACTGATAAAAATATTCAAACACACGTTTATTATGATTGTCTTGACGTGATTGAAAAAAATGGTGACAAATATTCAAAGCACACGAACCCTTAGTAAGTGCCACCTCCCATTTCCCTGAGGGTGGCCACTTGATAGGGGTTCGACGGTAGATACTGACGCAGTAACAGATCCTTTGTTACCTGAAAGATTCATTAGTAGTTTGAGTGGAGATTGATATTAGTTTTTTGATCATTTTAAGGGCCTGAAAAAGCGTGAACGCGACTTTGAAGCTGAGAGAGACCTGTTAACGATCAGCAACAACTCCATCAAGCAGCGGCTGGTGGTACTGAGGAAAGAGATAACCTTTCAACAGGACCTCTACAAAGCCTCAGCGCCGCGAGAATCGTCCAACCCCAAGACTACTCAACCCCCAGGCGATTCATCTTCCCTCGAGTCTGCTGTGAAGTCGAGAAGCGTTGAAAGCCAAGCCTCGCCCGTTTCTGTGGCAACTCAGACGTCATTCACTGTAGGCGAGGAGTTTGACGCAGATGGCTCCATAGCCAAAATGGAAAGTATTCAAGTCCAGGTTGAGAGCAACGGGGAGGTGGAGCACAGTGACGAAGGGAAGGAAGAAGCATGTATTGACGATGAAGACGAAGATGTGGACGTGGAAGGTGAAATCACCGATGATAACACGGAAGATGTGGATTCTTTGATAAAGGATGACAACACAATGAAGACCAAAGCGGTGAAGAGCCCAGAGCCTGCGGCCTCCTCCGGTAGATCGTCCGCAAATAAGAGGAAGGCAGCTAATGGTGATGATGGCAATAAATTAGAGGCCAAGAAGTCAAACATCCAGTGCTGTGCACGTGTCAGCTGTTAAGCGTGACACATGTTAGGCTTGTGATGGGCTCGAGGTCAATCTCACTATTAGCCAGTGATAAAGTATTTCATACCATGTATGGCTGTGAGGGGAATGCGCAGTGCTGGATTAGATCTGCAATGCAGGTCGCAAGGGTGTAATTTAAAGCTTTATCTGTGACCATGGTATCTCTACCTGCGTAGATACGCTTTCTAGTGGCGTTAGCGCTATTGTAGCGCAGCTCCTTTTACGCTGTTCATTTCGCTTGTCACGACATTGACAAGCCAAGCAAACGGCTGAGAAGGAGCTTTCTCTATAATAGGTACAAAAAATTAATATGTCATTTGTTTCATATAACTTAAAAGAAAAAAGGTTTGGTTTCAGTTTAGTCAACTTGACGATCTTGACACGGCGCTGTGTTCTAGGTACAAAGTTCCGCAATGTAAGGCACTAAAGGAAAATTAGCGGAGATGGCTAAGCACCTTTAAAATCAAGGCCATGTTACTGAGCCAGCGCAAGCGGACATTGTCTAGAGAAGTTGCCAGGTATCGTAACATAGTCTGTTGACGTCAGTCTGACGTAATGGCGGTCGGACATTTTGCAAGTGCTAAGTTTGTTTTGCAAAGATTACAACCTTGCACGAAAATATTCCTGGCAAAACTAGTCGTTGTGGTCCCGTCCGACCTGGCCCTTGACAAGTAATTTTTTTTCCGTGTCCTGTTGGACAGTTACTGGGTATGTTTAGGTTTGTTTTTGATCCATTTAAATTTACAAGTGACTGTCTCTGATTTAGAATATAAACAGCTCTTCGTGAACATAATTGATTGGTAAAACGACCACAAGACGGAGGCAGGACCAAAAAGTGATTCATGATTTAATTCATTCTTCGCCCAGGTTTGCTGGGATTTGATTCGTTCTGTAGTGTGAATAATCTTTTTCTAGATCTTTCTGAAGCAAAAATCAAAGCTCTTACCAATTCTTCTCTAATGTGAGATCAGAGTATGTGCTAAGATTTACGACTGCCCTAAATGCGTATTAACCAATCATAGGCAGTATTGTGAATTACGTCATCAGGGTGCAACATTACGGCAGATCCTGTACGTGTCTCTTTTAAGGGATAAGATGCGATTACGTCATTTAAATCTGGCCCTTTCAATGGGATTGCCGTAAGAGGTAATGACAGCAATGTCAATATCAATGTCACAGTAATGACATTGGATACTGTTGGTGAAAAAATCAAAACAGCTGGTAATACTCTCAGAAACGGTTACAAACATGGTTGTTGGTTAAGAATCGTCGTTATGCCAACCATTGATTCAATTTTCGGAAGGCGCGAGGAACAGGACTTGATTTATTGTTAGCCAGTTGTTTGCCATCCATTAAAACAAAAAAAAAGAACTAGGCTATTTTAATTCAGATGGAAAACTATACGAGAAAGACATGTCAAAAAAAGCTCTTGCTAATATAGTGGCCATCTGGATTTACATATGGCGTGGTAAAATATAGATTCCTTTCACTCTCTGTGTGATAATTTTTGAATGAACGCTTCTGAGCAATTCCTTTATGTAGTACAGTATATTATGCTATAAAAAGTGTTTGGGTCTGGATCTAATCCATTGTCAAGTGGTACTGTGTCTGTTGTTTGTGTTCAAGTTGGTTTTAACTTGTAGCTATGTGGATGAAATCCTAGTGTGTGACCATTATAACGAAAGCTATTGAGTAGTGCATTCCCACAGTACTGTTCACCGCACTGAACAAGCCTCTAGCGTTTCTCTTTACGTATGAACCCTATTGTGTGACTAGTCAAATTGTATATTGTTCGTTACTTGCTATACAAGGTGTTCTAGCTTACATCTGTGTGTCTGAAACCTTGCTGCACCACTAGTAGTGAATGTTGGTCTTAGAATAGATAAGAGTGGTTTTCAGTTGAGTGTCTTGAAAGCAAAACAAATGAACCCTTTTAAACTGGGAGCAAATACATTTATGCTGGTGCGACGCATGGGAAAACGAGTTCGAGCGAGTCGCGATTGGTTTTAGTTTGACTTCTGATTGTTGAAAAGGTGGTGCCGTAATGTAAACCCATTCTTTAGACACTCAACTGCAATTTTCTCAAAGTGACGTTAGATAGCTGAAATGATGTATTTATGCGATAGTATACGTCTGTGTACGGTTGCTGGAGGAAGTAGGGTGTGTGAGTTGCTACTGTGTAGCTTAATCGGGGTCTGTATAAACCAGATTGATTGTTGTGAATAAACAGGCCGTATCTGTCCATTTTAGGACAGTGTTTAAAACTTCCGCTTGTGTCATGTGTCGTCACTATTTGGACCCCAAAGTGCAAACCCAACTTCCTGGGGGGGGGGGGGGGGGTTGATCAAAGCCCGGTTAAGCTAACCCAGGGTTAGCGCGAATTTTGATTTTGAATTTGTAACTTTTTGGTGAGTTTTTCTGCGTGTATTGTTTGTCCTTCAAGTTTTGAGTTTGAATAATCTCAAACTACACAAAGCATAGGCAGTGAAAAGACATTTTTATACAAGAAAAATTAGTACTTCGGTTAACTCTTAATCCTGGGTTAGCGTTAATCGGCTTTCGAACAACCCAGCCCAGAATAGGCCATTTCCGAATTGTGCCTCGGTTTCAAAACGAGTCTCCGTTAAAAACCTTTCACATGAAAATGAGTTTGATTTGCTTGAAAATGAACCTGAAGGCGGAACTCATTTTCAAATGAAAGATTTCGCACTTAGACTCGTTTTGACGTAGAGGCAAAAGGTGACTCGGAAATGGCCTAGTGCGAAACACCAAGCTCGTTCCCAGGGTCTCTCTTTCGAGAAGAAGACAGACTCTGAGACCAAGGTTGGGCGGGCGCCGGATCTCGTCTTGTTATCCGAATGAGAAGAGGGGTATCCTTATCTAGGAAAAACTCGAGTAACTAGATGTTAACAAGTGTGAAGCCCGCATTAGAGAAATATTGTCGAGTTCTCTTTCGAAGAATAGCTATAGCTATAGACCTTCGGTTCCATGATCCGAGAGATCTTGGATATCTGATCTGTTTAGCGAAGAAACGCAAAATCCGTTTTCGGATTCTTTCGAATTTAAGAATATTGCATTTTCTTAAAGAAACACACCGTTAGACCACACTAGGATCACAATACTGAGTATGAAGAGGGGCAAAAAGTAGGCACTAAAACTGCAGTTCACTGAAGTAATGCAGAACAAGACAAAACTAACTTGAACTGAACTCACTCAGATGAAAATATTGAACTTCCAAGAATTACTTATTGCTGCTATCACGAGTTGGGGTAATGACTTGAACAGAGTCCCGAACATCTTCAAAATTGTGACAACCTCCTGACACTAGTTTTCTAGGCATGGGAAATTTTAGTGAGAACAAATGAAAAATGTCTGAAGTGTTTTCTAAGCGGAATCAAAAGTTGTGTTATAAAATGTGTGGCAAAGTCTCATTTGGACATACGATTTCACTAGCTCAGCTGATGGTTTTTGGTTGAGTTCCTGAAGGAGAGGAGGGTACTAAATACATAACAGCTGTTCACTGAAGGCAGGATTGCTCACAGTGCCGGATGTTTGGTACTTCACATGATAATCAGTTTTTCGGCTTGTTAATAACCTTCCTATAACTACGTTAGCTCTTCGCAATACTCCCCACCGACGTAGCACCACAGTTTCTTTCGAAGCTTACCTCCTTTATTTCTTTAACTACGTTAGTCCGAAGATCTTCGAAAAGACAGGTTGTGGCATTTGAAAAAATGACAGAGAGTCAATGAAATTAATCCTGTCAAAGGTAGCTTGAGGTAGTTAACCGCCATTCAAATTTGCTGGGGGTCTCTTCTATCCACCGCAGAGGTTTGAAACATTCGTTATAGAAAGCCGCTGTGCGAGGTGAGTGCGGGCGCAAAGTTCAGGATCGCCCTTCACGTAACCCTGTACCTGCACTAATATGACCTAATATCGTTCAATGGATTCTTTCCACCCGGAAAAAACCTTTTAGCCTCCACAGAGGAGAGAATTAGGATGCTGTGTTGGTGATGATATCCATCCACTACGAATTACCCGTCGTACCCCTTGGAAGTTGTTTGAGATCACTGTGACGCGTCGCGAGCGTAGCAAGCCATCCCAGAAAGTCCCGGATGCGTTTTAGCAATCAATAGATTGGGAATATGGCATCCAGGTGTCCTGCATTGCCCCAATGTCAAAGAACACGTGGAGTGGAAATCAATGGTTTATATCAGCTTCGTTCGCGTTCAGATTAGCCAGACCGGCTTCGGCTCCCCGTTTGGTTTTTCGTTTCTTCTTTTTTCACGTTTCTCTTCAGCTAGCTGTTCTAGCGATGTAGGAATTGAATAAAGCATTGATGGGTAGCGACCTCTATGTATTTATTGCACGAAGGACATTCACTGTAACCGCACTAGCGTTCATTCTGATCTTTTAGTCCCGCCAATAACTTTTTACAGCTGTTACGTTTGTGCCGTTGATTCCAGAGACTGCGGTTTTCGGAGTCAGTGGTGTTTCTTTGGTAGTTCTTCGTCAGATGATTTTGAAAACATTCACCGCCGTAGAACATTCGATTGCAGGATCCACAGGGTTTAACTGGAGGTAGCTTTCGGAACTTGGCTTCTATTTGTTGTTGGTGCTCGAGATCTCCGAGCTTAGCCGGTAAGTCCGCCAAAAACGAATCGTCCTCAAGCTGAATAGCCTAATCTACTACGTCGGGTAGCATCGCAGACAGGTTCCATTAACTTTGTTGAAACTGAAGATTTATGTACATGTACTAATAACAACAATGACCAGCCTTGTGGTATCCATTTATATCAGGCACCTGGCTGGAGAGAGGCGCGCTCGATCAAGAGTAGTAATGGTCGCGCTACGCACTAGGCTCCGCCGAGTTGTCTTTAAATAATGTCGGCGACATCCGCCAAAGGTAAATCGTCCTCAAGAATCTAAAGAATAATTTAAAAAATCACTACTGAACTACTAGCCACAACACTCGAATCGCGGCACACTGTTTGTACCGCTCGGGTGCTGCTACACGGAAATAAAGTTACCAAACATTCGTTTAGTTTTGGAATCGTTTCTTAAATGTTTTCAAAAAAAATATACTAAATCACAACATGAGGAAAAAGTTGAGATTTCTAAATTTAATCTGTACGGATTGATGACCGCCCGACATGCTAGCTATCCACTTAGTTTTTGTATCATCACTCGCAAATACTGCTATTTAAACTGATCATATTTATTACCTCGGCTAGAAGGAACTTACCGCGGCTGGAAGGACCGCAGAGAAACTGGCGGAGAGAGCCTGTTCGCAGGCTATCACATCTTAGGTGGCCTTACTTGCACTTGAACTAATCCCGTTTCACTAGTGAAAACCGCTTTTTACAAAGGCATTGGAACATCCCGCCCAATACAAGTTAGAGGGAGAAATCGCCCCCTCCCCTCCGACTAAATTAGAACTCTCTTGTGATGGTTATCTAGGCATGATCCCGAGCCAGCCTGATTAATACAGTGAGATTCGAACTCGTTCGTTCGAGTTCAATTTTCCTTTTTCCGTCAAGAGCCCTCAACAAAACCGATATGTAAGACATCTCCTCCACGGTGCATATGATGCTTCATTACTGGGAGTTTCAGCACACAGGTGAAAAAAAACTGCTGATAATTTTGCTGCCAAACGATCACTCGCGGACGGATTTTTTTCCCCAAAAAGAACATTCTGTAACGTCTTCCGTGCTCACAACTAAATGCGCATGCCCCCTTGCCAGTCACTGAAAATATAGGTGGTTATTTACCGAATTGCTGGCCGAAAAGGGCGTGTAGCCTGGGAAACCAGACACGAAGACGCTTTTTAAGACACTGAGAGGTCTGTTTTTGTTTTTTAAATCATGCAAACTAAAGCCTGGTTCTCATATCCCGCAGACCTACCTGCGACGTAGTCGCCGGTTACAACTGACAACGTTCGGCCATCTGTTCCAGTGGGTCCCCGGCGCATCTGCGATGGATCGCGGACGTACTCAAACGCTGCGGCATATGTGAACATTTATCGCCGACACATAATCTGTCCCAGGCATTGACCGCCGGCTTGCCTGCGAAGTCGAGCTGAGTTCAACTTCGCAGGCAAGCCGGAGGTTGTCGGCGATGAAAATATTCGATGTGAACATCATCTGCGGAGATCTGCGGACGCAAAGTATGGCGTAACAATTCCATTTTTCCCACAATTCCTTATTTTCAAAGTGAGTTTGAGTACGTCGGCGATCCATCGCAGATGCGCCGGGACCCACTGGAACAGATGGCCGAACGTTGTCAGTTGTAACCGGCGACTACGTCGCAGGTAGGTCTGCGGGATATGAGAACCAGGCTTAAGAATACTTCTTGAACTGGGGAAGTTGAAATGTATGCTCGCCGATATTAAGAGTCCTCGATAATTCTGTTTGGATGGTATATATTTTTGAGGCGTATGTTCTTGGACTCTATGCAGTGAATTCTTCGGTACTGTTTAACCTGTACCCCCGTTTAGGAATACTGCATTCTTCTAAAGTGGTTACTGTAGACCCAGTGACCAGAACTAACAAAAATTACCACAATATACAAACAGGATGTCACGGATTGAATTGGAGAACGTCCAAAACGTTGAAAAATATCTTATTCCATGTATGAATTGAGAATGTCTGGTTCTAAATTGCTTTCTTCTATACTTACAAATGTCCAGACTTCCATTCCCGAAAGATTTGGCCACAATTTTGAGCAAATAAACATTTCGTCGAGGGAAACCGCCATTACACTGTCTAGCATACTAATTAGCTAACTTGACAAAACTGTCCCGAGGGGGGGATATGACGAAAAAGACTGAAAAATGGCCTGTTATTGGCTAATGATGAGATCATTCCACTGTCCAAATTTGGTGAGAATCGGAAGTAACGCATTCATCTGGCAGGCATTCGACTCTGGGGTGGAAATCCACCCCACAATCGCACGGCGACAGGAAATGAGTTTTAACTTTTAAGCACCAGTAGGAATACTGCTTTTTTCTAAAATGGAAAATGTAGACCCAGTGACCACAAGCAATATAACAACTGAAAAGTATTGTTTGGGGTACGTCAGAGATCATCACATGCAGGAGGTCACAGATTGAATCGAAAAAAGCATTCAATAATACCGTACTTTGAGAATTCCTTGTATATCTTGGGAATACCCCTAAATAATAGTTTAATTTGCAGCTCGAATCAGAGTTTTCTTTATCATAACTAAAAAGTGTAACAGCCAGACAATAGCTGCAAAACTTCAGGGGATGATTAGTCCAGGCTGATATAGGAAGGGAGGTATGGTTTTATGCTTCCAATACGCAGATATCTCAAAGACCTTTTTGATGTCCTAATCATTTCATATAAAACTAACCCAATATTAAGCGTATAATTAACAATTATTCCACGAGCGCGCGTTGGATATGAGACCTTACGATACGACATAAGGGACCTTAAGCAAACCACGACGGCAACGGCAACGAGAACGCCACAAAACAAAAGGTTTAATGAGCAGAACAATAGCTGTGCACGTGCGTTATAATTCTTTGTACATTTCTTAGCCGTCCTCTGCAAAACAACAACGTGAAATGACCAAGTTTTGAGTATTTTGGAGAACGTGAACGACAGCGGCTTATTTTTCGTATTTTCGCTTGGAATTGAACGCACTGAAAAGATCTAGCCATCTGCGAAATTCGACGGTAAAATATAAGTTGATTTTTTTCTAGGTGTCGTCCTTGGCGTCACCGTCGTCGTTGCTTAAGACTTTCGACGTAAAGGGACTAGGTCGAATCCGTCGGACGCCGTCGGCCTTCCCGCCAAAAGTTTACACCACGAAAAGAACTTGAAAACTGCCAGCCTTTGTGAATCTTTACTTGCGAATTTTGTTCAGTTATTGCTGATTATATCATGCTAAAAGTAAAAGACACTTTTTCTTTTGCCTTAAAGATGATCGATACTACAGAATGCTTGCTGACTTTCCTATTCAGATGGACCATAATCCTTTCCACATCAAAGGCACCTAGACACCTCCTCAACATAGGGACACAGCTTTGGACGCTTATATCAGTGCAGTAGAGCGTGACATTCTCAACCTAACACCCAAACCAGTACGTGACAACCTTACGACACGCGAACGTCACGCTCTTAAACAACTACGCCGACGCACTGACATAATAATCAAAGCAGCAGACAAAGAATCCGGTAGAGTTGTCATGGACCGCGACTGGTACATTAACGAATGCTTACGACAACTTAACGATACTAAGTTCTACAGACGCCTTGACACTGACATTACTAGTGACATCCAAACACGTGTAGAATTCTACATTAAACGACTGCACACAGATGGCTTCATTGACTACAAAACTAAACGATTTCTCATACAGACTGATCCCAAACCAGGTAGATTCTACATTCTACCTAAAATACACAAACATGGTAACCCAGGACGCCCCATTGTTTCCAGCAACGGTCACCCCACCGAACGCATCTCTCAGTTCGTTGACTACTATCTCAAACCTCTGGTCCATAAAACAGCATCTTTCATCAAAGACACTACACATTTCCTCAACAAGCTTGACCAACTTGGATGCTTACCTAGTAACGCTATCTTTGTCACTCTAGATGTTTCATCACTTTATACCAACATCCCACACAACGAAGGCATTGATGCTTGTCGACATTATCTCGATACCCGTGACCAGTCGACTACCTCCACCGTACGCACTGAGACTCTCTGCGACCTCATCAGGATGATCCTTACCATGAACAGTTTTGAATTCAACGACACCTTCTACATCCAAACACACGACACAGCCATGGGAACACGCATGGCTCCATCATACGCTAACCTATTCCTCGCCAAATTCGAGACAGACGCACTTACACATGCACCGCACCAGCCACACACCTGGTGGCGCTTCATAGACGACATTTTCATGATCTGGACCAACACACAGAAGACGAACTACGCACTTTTATAACGTACCTCAACAACATTCACCCCACTATCAAATTCACTTCATCCCATTCAGCGACATCTACTTCTTTTCTCGACGTCAAGGTCTCACTTAGCCAGTTTGGCAAAGTTGAGACCGATCTCTATACTAAACCGACAGACAAACACCAATACCGTCTACAATCATCGTGTCACCCTCTACATACTAAACGAGCCATTCCATTCAGCCTCGCTCTCCGATTACGACGCATATGCTCTTCCGACGAAAGCTTCACATTACGCGCCAGTGAACTCATCCAATACCTTAACGATCGTGGATACAACCTCTCTTTTCTCAAAAGAGAAATCCAACGAGTCCACGCAATCACACGCAATGAAACACTCAACTGACCCAGTCTGCCTACCACAAACCAACCCAGTCGCGTTCCATTTGTTATCACATACAATCCTGCCCTTCGTTCTGTATCAAGTATCATACAAAGACACTTAAAAATCCTTTCGTCTTCCCCACGATGCAACAACGTCTTTCAAACCACACCTCTTGTTGCTTGCCGACGAACCGACAACCTCAGTGACATTTTAGTCAGATCTAAATTACGTACTGATAAACAAACTAACGTCACCAAGGGATCCTTTCGTTGCGGCAAAAATTGTATCACTTGCCGCTATATCACCGACGGCCGTACAAATTATACTTTTTCTGCCACTGGGGAAATGAGAACCATTCATGATCATATCGACTGCAACTCTAAAAATCTTATTTACATGATACATTGTCTACGTTGCAACAAACAGTACATAGGTGAAACGAAAAGACGACTTAAAGACCGGTTTAATGAACACCGACGACCAGTAGACAGACCCACCCCCTCCTCTAGACCCACTGCAGTTTCAGACCATTTTCTTTCCCACAATCATTCACCTAACGACATAGAACTTATACCACTAGAACTGATACATTCATCTCGTGACGCGTTACGCAAAGCCAGGAAAGCGTACCTTATCGAAAAGGGTCAAACTCTTGAACCCAAAGGTATAAACAAACGAGAAGAAATTTTAATCTCATATGTTTAACCTACTTATCCCTTATGTATTATATTCCATTTTATCAGTTTTATTATCTTGACATTCATTAGTTTGTTCAACGGTTTAGCTTTTTTTGTTTTCTATTTTTGTTATCTTGTCATTTATTAGTTACTTTAACTGTCCACATTTTATTGTAATACTATATAGGCTTTTATCTTTGTTGTTTAAATTGCAACGTCTTTTCTCAGTTGTAAACATTCCCTGAAGAAGTCAGGCCGTGCCTGACGAAATATTGGAAATTATATACAGTTAACCCCAACCGTACGGTAAGCCTTTCTGAGTTCAGTTTTTTTCAAGCCTTTGCATTTGCTGATCAGAACCTACCAGGTTCCGGTACTTTTGACTTGTCCGTTGGCCCTTTCTAGAGTTTGAAGTTGCTTTTTTATGACGTTTAATTCTCCCAAAAATCCTGGTATTCCATATTGGAGCTACGAGAGATTCCATCTTGACCTGAGCGAAATCTTCCAGACCGAATTTTCTGCTACATCGACGTGAACGTGGACAGAACAGAGGCGTTTTGCATATTTCTGAAGAGGTTTGCCTACCCTTGCAGGTCTGTGGATTTGATACCAAGATTCGCGAGGTTTTATATGATCTTAAGGCGGGGGTAAACGTGAATTTAAGTGAAATTTTGGTAAGTTTAAAGAGAGGTTGAAAGGGAAAAAAGGGTTATGAACACCACCAGACAGTTGCCCGACCGCACAATGGCACCCCAGGTTGTTGGGCAACTGTTTGGAGTGTATCTACCAATTTTTAATTTCAAACTCTAATTTTAAAACAACAACAAATCTTCAAAATTTCCTATTTCCATCAATTTTACTAATCCTTTGAGAAAAACTATTTCTCTCCAAATATACCTAAAAATCACCAAAAAATTTACAAAACAACCCAAAACATAGATATGTGAGATGAGCAGAGAGATTCTTGATTGCTCGAAACGTAAACAAGATATTTGCATTAAAAACATAATACCCAGCCAAAATACGGCTTTCATGTTTCCCCCCGCCTTAAACGCTGTGATGAATTATATTTACACTAGTTGGAGACATTTGTTATTGGCCTTGAAACAGCCATGGTTAAGTCGGCCACGTTTGCAAACATTCACAGAAGTTATCAACGAGAAGGGTGCGGCTCTCCAAACCTGTTGGGGTTTTATTGACGGAACTGTAATCCCATCTCTCGTTCTGGCAGAAACCAACGTGTAATGTACAATGGATAAGAAGGTGCATTTAAGGGCCCTAGTCAGCCACACCCTTGTTTTTGTTTACATGCCCAAGTTTGAGGGCTATTATATTTTATTCAGAGCATGTCGAAACGAGGGATATCACAGCAAAACTGCTAAAGATAGTTAAACATACTCTCAGGAACACTACTTACAGTAAAGCAACAAGATTTCGCTTCACCATGCAATATTAATAATTTCGATTGCATCGAAAATGGCGGAGGCTGACCAGGGTGCATTAAATTAAATTTCAATCTATCGCTTCACCAAATGGCCTAATTGCTAACCTTTATAGCCCAATGGAAGGAAAAAGGCACAGCAGGGAGAATATTGGCGCAATCACAAGTGTTGAAACAGCCTTAATTTCTTTCGTTCAACCCTCACAGAGGCACCTTATGTGTATATGGTGACCCAGCATACCCACTTGTGTCCATTTCGCGGTGCTCGGTTAACAAACATTCAAAAGGCTTGGAATAAGTCAATGAGTGAAGTGAGAGTTTCAGTTGAGGATTTTTGGCCATGTCGTGAACTATTTTAAATTCTTTTATAATTCAAGAAAAATTTAAAGATATGCTTAAGTGCCGATGGCAAAACATGTATTACATGTGCTCTAATGCACAATGCTCGAGTATGTTTGTATGGCTCCCCTACCTCAATGTTTTTCCAGATTTCCCCCCAACTGTCCAGGACTACTTTCAGTGATAAAAGGAGCGTTGCTTAAGGTGGCTCAAAACACTTTCCAGCACTTAAATTTTAAAATGGATCATTACAACCACTCTTTCATGATATCAACAACCTGCCCGATATTTGGTAAACAACCATAGCAACAGTATGACCTGCTAAAAACACCCTCCTTGATTACAGCTTTAAGGGTTTATAATTCAAAAGCGGCACGGTGAAATTCGTTTATTTTATCAAATTTTGATAAGCGTGATAATACGTAACTTTTGGCAAAGTTGTAAAAAATTCTGTACATGGAACTCAGAGCCACTTTAAAGTTTTGAAAATTTAAGGTGGTTAACTTTTTTAAACTTTGCCAAAAGTCGCATCTTACCATGCTTATAAAAATTTGATAACATAAAAATATTCACCGTACCGCTTTTGAATCATATATAAGCCCTCACAACAACGTGTTCACCAATGATTAGACAGGTTTTGATACCATGATTGTAACATCAACTGATAAATGGTGGTTACATTGACCCATCAAAATCTAAGTCTTGGAAAATGCTGGAAACTGTTCTGAGCCACCTGAAATACACTCTCTTTTTCATAATGATATCGGTTTTCCGGCCGAGGTTGAATATTCTTATTTTTCTGTCGATTTTAGTCGGAAAATATTCTTGTGAATTTTCTTAGTTTACAGCGCACAGCATGTATTTGGTGTCTCGATGGTGTTGAAGTAGTTTTGGAGCCAGCATGTAGGCCTGATATGACTCACAACTTCTTACAGATATGTTCTTAGCATCGAACATACGCTCGGATATATGCATCGAACATATGCTCCACTTGCTCTTTTCTTTTTTTCAGTTTCGGCTGGCCATCTTGGCTTCTCTCTTGACTTTGTTTAAAGGTTTCCAAACGCACATTTCGCATTTCTTCTGATGCTTGAGAAGCTTCTTGTCTTTTCTTCTTTCTACAATCATTTAGCATATCTACCTCACCAATTGAGGAGATTGTTTCTTTCATCATCACACCCTGTTCACTTGGAGACGTTCCGGAGGCTTTTTTGTCCTCGGAAACTTTCTTCCTTTTAGCGCCTTTCAAGAAGTAGGTATCTGTCACGCACTGAACGTTGCGTTACACGAAAAACTGGGTCACTCGATCTTCCAAGGTGACAAGAAAAATTTCCCCAAAATTCAGCCCTCTCGACGGCGCATTTTTTGTGCTGCCAAGGCTGAAATTGAAGAATTTCTTTGAGGAAGAATATGTCTTGACCTTCGGGTCCATTTCATGGCCTGGCTATAAGGAAAGAATATAAACCTTATGAGATTGATGGGAATTGGGACATTCCAGATGTGACCCTTTGCCAGCACTATGTAAGGCGGCATTTTCACACCAGTAGACAAACTAGGTTGTCAGAATTTGGCCTGGGGTGGGGAGAGGGGAGTTGTCCAATTAACTGAGAAAATTTTTTTTCGTATCACTTGGATACGATAATAAAGACGTTTTTCTTCATAACATTGACCAATCTTCTCCATTGTACTGTTTGCAAATACGACTGAATAGCTCTTTTTCCTTTTAACTTTATCATTGGAGGATTTGGCAAAAGAATTAAGTACGAGACCTCTTTGTGCGTTTCAAGATACAAAAATCCGGACGAAATGACTGCTTGAAATAAAAGCATCGCCAAGACAACTCAAGGTTCCTTTTAGTGACTAAGTTCGGTGTGTAATTGACTAAGAATGGATGATTGTAAATGTTACTACAACTGCCAGAAATAAGGTAAGCAAAGGTTTAGTTCTTAACTTATTTTAAAAACATTTCATAATTACCTAATTATTGACAAACGTATGATATTAGCTAAGACTAACTTGAGATCTTCCAAGCAAGGTTGTCTTTATTTTTATAGTCTAAGTAGTTTAGCTTGTTTTACTGATCGGCCTAAATTAAGGTTGTATGTCCCGCCGCCGCCCCCCCCCCCCCCCCTCCACCCCGGTTGAAAGTCGAGTATCACCGTGAAGGGTACTTTCCTTTGAGATCAACCACATCAGAGTCAGTGACCCAGGATTGCTCCTCATCAACAGAAAGGATGAATCAGGACAAGGATTCATCGGTTCCTTTGATGCACCATGATCCGAGTTATCATTATTTTGGATCATCTTAAATTTTGTTAACTGACAACTTACAGATACCTAGATTTTTTTCCACGTGCGATTTATATATATAAAAGCGAATTTTCTCTGATGTAAGTTTTGATTAATGCAGTGACGAAATAACAGGGAGCTTAAGCAAACTACCAAGGAACGAAACATCGTCAGAATCTCTAAGAAAGGAAATATGGCTGACTGTAACAACTGGAGAGGTGTGACACTGCTTTCAATACCAAACAAAGTGTCCTACAAAGTGAAAGTCATGAGAATAGAGAATGTAGTGAACCTTTCGGAAAGAGCAAGCACGGTTTAGAAGGGGACGAGGAACAACAGAGCACATATTCACTTTAAGGAACATTTTGGAGCAGTGAGATGAGTGGCACAGAAATATCGACATAAATTTTGTAGAAAAAAAGGCATTCGATAGTGTCCATAGAGGCAGCTTATGAGAAATACTACGGCACTACGGAATCCCTCTAAAAGTTAACATTATCAACCAACATTATCGGTCAATTCTACAACAACTTCACCTGCTGCATGCAGAAATCTAGTCTGAGCTTTGCTGTAAACTCAGGTGTGTGCCAATGATGCGTTATGTCTGCCTTCTGGTTCATGATAATCATAGACTGGCTTATGAAGAATGTTACAGAGCAGCAACGCAGTGGCATCAGGTGAAAGCTGTGCGTCAAACTTGAAGATTTGCTGACGACATAGCTTTGCCCTCCAACACTCGGCTCACATGCAACAAAAGAGTTCGAGGTTAAATGACATAGCAAGCAGCATCGGACTCGGATAAATGTGGACATAACAAAAGTTATGGCAGCTAAATACCCTGAAGAAGGCAGTGATGCCAAAACGTCGGTTTATTTATACCGCCATTTAGCGTCTTTTGAACAATAACCATTTACTTTTACTTAGTATAAAAGACGCTACGCAGTCTCTTCAATGTTATTCATAACAAAAGTTATGTCGAATGACCCCAACAAGAAATCCATCTTGACCAACCACCAAGCATTAGAGTTGGAGGACAAGTTCATCTATCTAAGGTAGCGTTCTCAACCTTCATGGTAGGAAAGAAGAAGACATTACGTCACGTCTGGGTAAAGCAAGAGCCGCTTTTGCCCGCATGAGATCAACATGGAAATCCAGCACCTACAGCCGCAAGAGCAAACTTAGGCTCTACAGAAGTATTGTATTATCGGTACTTCCGTATGGATGAGAATACTGGAGGATTGCTGATAAAGATAAACACAGACTTTCTAGCTTCCGCACTACCTGCCTTAGGAGAATCATGCGTGTGTTCTGGCCCATTAAAATCTCCAGTGATAGACTAGTACAAGCTACATGGCATGAAACGATGGAAACCATCCTACAGCGAAGAAGATGGAAGTGGCTTGGCCATGTGCTAAGAATGGAGCTCACAGCGCATGCAAGAACCGCACTGACATGCACTCCAGAGAGACGAAGAAAACCGAGACGTCCAATAAACAACATGGAGGAGATGAGGAGTGCTGGTATTGGTTGGGAGAGAGTGCCTCAAGAGTGAATTGGAGGGACCAGGTAGAGGCCTTATGCGTCACTAGGCAATTTTGAGGACATGATATGATATGATATGATATTTAACAATTATCCTGCGAAATCGCGCGGAATATCGTCTGATACTTAGCCTAACATCTCCAGTCTACACTTTGTTAACAGATATCCGGCGGTATACGTAGCTTCGTACGCGGGAAGAAAAAGTGAAGTGAGAACATGTCGACAGAGAGATTTACAAGGATTTAAGCTGTTTTGTTATCAATTTGTTGAATAATAAGATACGATATAAGCAAACCACGACCACGACGGTAACGAGAACGTCACCAGACAAAAGATCGAATAAGCAAAACAATAGCTGTGCACGTGCGTTATAAATCTTTGTACATTTCTTTGCTGTCCTCTGCAAATCAACAGCGTGCCGGTAATGACCAAGTTCTCCGCTGTCTGAGGAACACGAACGACGACTGCCAATTTTTCGTGTTTCCATTTGTTATTGAACGCCGTCATGGCATATTTAGCCTGAGCACGTTTTTAGAGCTATTGGCGTACTGGACAGATCTAAATATTGGCGACTTTCGCTGGTAAAATATAAATTCATTGTTGACTAAGCGTCGTCCTCGGCGTCGCCGTCGTCGGAGGTGATAGAAGAATAAAATACTAAAAAGGCAATGCTGTTGTAATTCGTAAACTACTTAAGATCTTAAATTCGTCAGCCTATGCTAGAGTAGCCTCTCCAAGCTTAGAGGGGCTTACAATCAGAACCAAGCATTTTCTCGGAGAGCCGGGCATGACTGAACGAGTTGTTGAGAGCATGCGCGATTTCTCGAGTCTCGAGTCTCAGTCGATAATATGCTCGATTACCAGCCACTGTTCAGGCAAAGAGCCCGCGTTCGGAAAGCTAAAAACATTAAGGTGAGTAACTGGCCTGGCTTAGTTTACGTATTATTCAGTCACTACGGATCACATTTCCGCTTTTTGTAGATTCTTCCACAGTAGATCAGTAATCAAGACTTGAGTCATTTTAGCCATAGGAGGCTTGCTTTGCCTACTAAATTTTGCTTTTCGCTTTACTGAAGGTCAGATTATCACAATAAAGGGTAAAAGAGCCAGACCAAGAAACTAGCGCTGTTCAAGCCAAAACGTTCGTACTCGAACCAGATCCGGTATAGAGTCAACTAAGAGATCCATATCGGTTGACGCTGAATTCAGTGTATTCTTCAATTGGCAGTGCCCTAACATCTCCAGTCTACACTTTGTTAAACGCGTTACATGGCACTAACGTATATTATAATTACGGACTTCAACGAACGACCAAGCGTTAAAATTGCATGTCAGTACATATGCCGAACCCAGACTGGACCTCAAGTCAGTCAGTATTCTGGCCCCAGTTCTTCCCGGCGGAAAAGCAACCAAGATAAAGATTCCTAGAACCGACGACCGTATTTCTCATAAAATGAACGAATTGTCGTTATCGAGATGATAACCTGCGGAGGTTGAGTGCAATAATCGGCGTAGTACTGACATATTTTAAGCTTAGCTGTCATCTAAAAGATAAAAGCATATCGGCTTAAAAGACTGATTAAGACAAACCTGGAGAGCGCCGTTTAATAACATACTACGAAGAACCGCGCTGTATGCCGCAGACGCAAGCTGTAAATATGTTTTTGTGTAAGCTATCCAAATTAATTTTCTCGTTTATGTTGCGAACGTATGAAGTATAGAAAAAGCTAGTTAACATTTACCGCGCCAATATGGACATAGAAAAAGTAAGCAAGTTTCTGAAAATCCACCTTAATCGATCTTTGTCCACAGGTCACTTTGTTTCATTTTTCGCTTTAACACTTCAAGCATTAGGCGACTCCTTACTACACAGAAATTATAGGATTATAGGTAAAGTTGGTAGGTATACATGTATTACTCGAGTTCACTAGTGCATCACGCGAGTTATTCCAATTGTTGATGTTATTTTCGACGAAATGATTCAAATAGGGCTTCATCTGTCACTCGCAGTCTCGTTGGATAAACAACGCGGTTCAATTGGAAAGAATTAACTTATTTTAACGTACTGAATTTCCCGAGTTTGAAGCAAAGTAAACTACAACAACGGCATACCTTCTGGGTGAGCTTTCATTGTGAATTTATTGTTCACGAATAAAAAACGCCATTGTCCGAACCAATCAATTATTTGCAAAAGTAGAATGTTTCTGAGCATTCGAATCGTCTGCAAAAAACAGTGACAGCAAATTTCACATACTAACGAAGAATTTTCTGAAAACAAATAAGCAAAGAGAAACAACGGAAAGATTAGAAGTTTTGCTGGAATTGTTTTATAATCTCTCAGCATTTAATAAGTACACCATATTTTCCCCACGCCGATATTATCACTATTATGAAAGAATGAAAACACAGTCCATTAGCTCCGTTATGACAAAGGCAGACAGGTGCATACGTCTTGAGTTGCTCGACTTACGTCAGTGTTTAAAAGCAATTAGCGCAGGAAACATCCGTTAAATCGTTGTCTACTTTCGCACACAACCCAATAATAGAAAGGACGCAAGATTGAACCAATCAGGATTCGACAAGTTATGATGATGACGCAAATGATCCTTATAAGGCAAGAGGAAAGCTAGAACAACACCTGGTTTAACAGAAAACGAAGACGGCTTAGTTTCACGCCAGTAACAGGTGATGTGAAAGTTTCTAATACGACTCTAGCTCTGAGAAACTTCAGTGGAAAAAGTAAAGTTACAAAATAGATCCGTACAACCAGCGAATCACATTTGGTTTCTCCCTTTGCTATTTTCGTGCACGGTTATAATCTACTTTAAATGGCCAGTTTTTTTTCTCTTGATCGGAGATTGATAACTAAATTAACTGAGCGCCGTCTTTAAATATCCGACACCTCAAATTACCAACGTAATATGTTAAAGTCATCTTTCCAAAAAATTATTCTTTACTTTAAATTGTCTGTATGAAAAACATTATCAACCTACCTCTGCTGCAAAATGGTACAAGTAATGTTGCCTTCATGAACATTGTGTAAACTACTAGTGAATTGTTAACCATAAACACTACATTGGAAAAACACTACATTGACGATGTAAAAGAGAAATTGAAATATTTTATTCCACAGAAAGAAAACAGCAAAACAAAACTGAAAAGCAATCGAAACGTACAGCTCTTTTTTGACAAAACTCACAAAAGTATTTAGCTCACGGAACAGCCGACTAGCATGGCAGAAAAAAGTTTTTATTTTCCATTTAATGACCAAAATGACACACACACAATAGGATTAAAGAAAACACATTATAATAAAAATAAACTTCTACTTCATTTATGTCACATGAAATAGGACACGCGAGAAGATCCCATATTCTCTCTTTCTCTGTTGCTCTTTCGTAGAGGAACATCAGGCAACTCAACTAATCCGGTGCATTGCGTCAATTCGCATGATTGACATATCCTAATGACAGACGTAACCCACTGACGCGTGATCTCGCGGCATCCCACTTTTGTTATAAGCAGTCGTTTGGTGCTAGTCTTTCGGCCACGCTGCCTACCTTTATAGCCAGTGTGTTTCTCTACAGAAGGCGGAAAGGGACATAAAAGTAGGTCAGCTTCTTACTACATACAAAATAACTACTAGCATAACTAGAAACTAGGAGTAAGTTATCGCCCGGCTGGTCGCATCAAGGGAGCGAGTATCGCCCGCTCATTACGTCGACTGAAATTTACCTACGGTATTAAATGATGTGAGGTAATCTTCAATAATTATCTAAGTACTTCGAAAATGTTGGGAAGGGGGAGCAATAGTTTATTAGCTTTAGTTTGTCAACTGTAAAACACTTTACTCATTATTGCAAAGTGGTGAATTATGTTTCGAAAGCAGGGAAGCTGGTGCAGCTGCTTTGTGTTAGATTGTGCCAACCGTTCCTTCTTGGTGCAAACAAAAAGCTCAAGAAAGATTAACACATGAAGATAAGTAATTTAACAATGCGCTTGTAGGAAACCCAGCAGTGTCTAATCACACAAGAACTAAATTCAATGAGAAAAACAGAGAAGGAAACCATTTGGTGGGAACAAAGAGCCGAGTCGAGTGTATTTAGCGGGAATGTAATTCTTTCATCGTTGTTCTGAAGATCATCGTTTAGCACCGATGCACAACCTAAAATTGATAGCACAGTTAATTGCTTAAACTGTGTTAATCGCCTGATCCTAAGCTCCATCGAGGGCTCAACCTCGCGAATCTTTCTTGACACGTTAGTTAAGACGCCTCGAGACATTCACTCGGAAATGGTTGTTTCCTTTTGGTTGAAGAACAGCACGGTTCTTTCCAATTCTACCGAAACCTAGTGTTTGTTTGTTACACTGTTCGCACAGTTGTTTTCTTACTTTCTTACTTCACTTCTTTTCTTTGCGCCCTGAATATCGTCACGAGTGAAAACTTTTCAAAAGAAGCACCTTTACTCATCAAGTTTGTCTCCGGGAGTCGGCTTCGGCAGTAAAAGAAAGACTCCGGTTGGAAAATGCTAAAATTAAATTCTGATAATAACTCCATATTATCAAGGGAACCCGACTCATTTATTACATTACCATTTCTATTAGCACAGCAGTACCAATTAACTATAAGAAAATAGAGAGTATATGCATGACGTTACGTCAGACGACGAACGGCAAAATGAAACTTTTGCCTTCCGTCTTCAGCTGTTGTACAGTAGAGTGAAAATGTTTGTATTTGCGGTAAATAGTAGGTGAAATTTTTCTCTTTTGGTGTGATTTATTTAAGGATTACAAGAAAAGAACAAAAATCAGAGGTACTCTTTGCCGTTTGCCGTTAACATCATGCTCAAACTCTCTAATAACGTTTCTATCAAATGCAGACATGCACTAACACATCCTGTAGAGTTACTTTATGGATGCGTTCAATGACTTAATTTACTAAAATTTATTTTCTTCAACGGTCTCTGTGGGACTAACGCCGTTGATGATCTTTCGTCTGTCGCGGTCCCAGACGATTGGTCCGCCAATCGCAGTCACAGTAAATCAACTTTAGCACATATAGATCGTGGTAGCAAACGAACCAACACACAGAATGGTTTGAAGACGAAGAGAGGGTAATTCGACTTTGAAACGAGAGTTCAAGAATCAAGTTAACAAGACAAACAATTCACTATTGCATGAATTGCCACTGGACAAATAAACAAACAAAAAAGACGTCATTAGTCGCCTCAAAAGTATGTACAATTATAGTTTGAAGGCGTCCGTTTATAAAACAATATCTAAAGAAGGCCTAAATAGCCATATCTGAGAATACGCAAAAAGAAACCGTCTTTAAATGTTTGGCTTGGCACTACACAGGAGTTTCAGTTGAAGGAAGGTGTTGCCAGATGATTTCTCGTATGTTAAGGAGCTAAAACAAACGCTTACTATCTCTGACTAAGGCTCGTAAAATGTTAGCTGCTAGCTTTAGTTAAACATAACACTGAATTTGTCGAGAGCGAGTTCAAGGGGCCGCCTACTATGTGTCTTGACTTTGAATCAAATGCGCAAAACTGACTTTCGACTACTTCTGACGCCATCAGGACCGTTGAAGTACTCCGCTTACGAAAAACTAGTGATCGTACGCTACATCAAAGATACTAGACTGATTTAGCGAGAGAACGGGAACGCCACTTGACGGCGGCGCGCAGAACAAATACCCAAATATGGTCAAATTAGAACAGAATCCAAGTTATTCCGCGTGCCTTCCAGTCGTCATCTGACGTTCCCGTCCTGTTGCTAAGTCAGCCTACTATCTATCATAAAGCCATCATACACCCTGCGGTTACAGTCGTTATGACACGAAGTCCTATTACCAATTAATCAGAAGAAAAGCCAAGATATGAAAGAAAGGGAAAATTTGCATTAAAATACTGACAGAGGAGGAGTCAATTGTTTCATGTCGCTTTGAAATTGAGATTTGTTGGTTTAAACTACAAATTTGAATGTGATTGGTTGATTAAAACCACAGCTTTGAATGTGATTGGCTTATTGAACTGTCCGATAACAAACTGTCCGATAAGAACTTGACAAGTGAATTAGTGGAAAATAGGACCTTTTTAAACCAATCACAATCGAGGAAATTGTAATTTTTACGATTTGGGTGATCATTTTAAGAGCACTGATCATCTGACAGTAAAACACATTGACGTCACTGTATCAATCATGCGCAATAAAAACATCTTTCAAGCCACATATAGAGCAAAGGCAACAGTAAACAGGCACAGGGTTTCTCTCTGGGTGAAAGAAATGAATGCCTCTTAAACACCACCATCTCCTTTATTTTCCATTTTGACAGACAACAACCAGAAGAGTTGTCCGAATAAAAGAATATGTCATAGAATCTTACAACATTGCACGAGGATAAGACCTCTCACCCTTATTTATACTACAAAGCATCAAAGAAAGAAGAAAATTCAAAACAAGAAGTCCAAGAGACAAAGAAAACTGGCCTACGCGGCACATAACCTGCGCATCTGCTCACGCAACTCCGCAGAGAATGTTAAACTTGTCATACACATTTTCACGCTCACTCCAAGTAGAAATGTCAAAGAAGTCGAGTCCTCCTCCTTTTCCTTTGAGAACCTTAAACGATTCAACATAAAAATTGGATTCTTTTAAAGGAATCGGCAATCGAAAGAGACTGTCATTAGGACCTGTAATTCCTAGCAGCAGCATACTGTGTTAGGCATCAAGGCTGGTTTTCACAAAAATGTGTCAGCTTATGCTTATTCCCATACTCTAGGTAAAAACCAGCCTTAAGGTAACAGAACAAAATGAAAATTGCAAAAACAGAAGGATAAAAGGAAAGAAAGAAAGGACAAAATAGGATTCTAATTTTCATTTTCTTCTCCGAAAGATCGTAACAGCTTATCATAATCCTTGGGCAGTCGACTGTGAAATGACAGGGGCTTGCTGTTTATGTTTCAATTGTTCGTGTCTATTTTAAACTATCAAAGGCGAACTTTGCGCTTACTTGTTCGTGCCGACAGGAAATACTTTAACCTGTGGTATGCCCCCTGGTCGAAAACAAAAGGATAGATCTGTCATCACTTTCTGTCTAGTCTCGTGCTTTCACTTTCGTCCAAGGACCATTCAAGTTCTTAGATAGCGTATAATTTATGAATGGATTTTGTGTGCGTGCAGAGGCAAAGACCAAGTTCCTCTTTCACTTTCATTAGCGAGTGATCGACAGCACGCTTGAATGAGCAGATGTGTTGTGCCGTGTAGAATAAATTTTGGATCACTTCCATCAAGATATTTTACTAAACCTTTGCAAACCTCGGCAAAACGATAAAGAGCAAGCGTTTTAAAGCTCTGCTATAAATTCTCCCGACCTTGCCACTGAAATAAAATAAAAACGTCTGATAAATACCGCCTACAAAATTGCTCGTTCTGTGATGGCTTTGTAATTATTATAACTACGCTGGTCTTTTAGCAACACTATGCCAAGCCTAACGAACATTCTAGCAGAAAAGGCGTGAAAAATATGCCATAGGTCCATCGAATGGTCAAGGTTCAAAGATAATTGTATTCTCGAAAAGCGAAATTAGTAGCGCTTGCATCAACATATATTTATGGTCAGTTCGCTTGAAAGCGACATCAAGTAAACAGTATCCAGTGCCGTTGCAAATGTCCACGCTAGAGTTTGATCAGCGAAATGTTATGCGATGTTGGACATAACAAAGACATTCACTACCAGGTGTTCGATCAACCTTTTCATGCTCATTAATATGCCTTATCAAGATCTTAAGAAACACACAACAAAGTAAACTTTCCATTCGCTCCTGTTCATCGCAACCTTGCAACCAACGCTTTCTCACACTAGAGGCAACTAAACTCGAGATATTTTTCGCATTGTCTAGCAAAGAAATATCGACACAACAATCTCAAACGCAGCTACGATTGTAGCATACTCATGACATGTCAAGCAAACAAGGATCGATGAACAATACAATCTTACCGTTTCATCTCGGATTTCAAACCGGACGAACGCAATCCTTTACCTCGGCTTATCGAGCTTACCAAAAGAGCGTTTCATGTGAACCCTCCTTGATACTAGTACGGAAGAAAGAAATTAGGTTAAAATGAGACGATCTCGACGCACAATGCGCTCGTTGTGCGACCATGAAATGGCTCCAAAACGAAATATTTGTCACAATGGCGGGTGCGGCATCCAAAAAGCGCGATTGCGTCATCTTCAAAAGAAGCCAATGAGATTTCAGAAAAGACTATAGTCCTGTCAATTCTGAGCATATTAGCCAATTAAATGGCGACAACTCTTTACCTTCGCGCACATGAGAGTCACGTTGTACTAGTTTTGACACCCGTATGTAAGTCGATGTTCATGTATATTTTGCAGGGTGATCTTCTTGTTGTCAGTTAGTATTTCGGGGATGCAACTTGGCAGCTCGACTTATGTTCTTAGTGACGCCCCAGTTTCTAAACCAGCGGGTTTGTTTTGCATTTTAGAGAGGTTGCGGGTAATCTCAAATTAGGACGGGACACCAGTTTTCTCAAGTGAAGGACCAGGCGACAGAAGCGCGGACTAACGCAGTCGACTGACGCGAGGTGAAATGACAAGCGGAGTATATTCTTCTCTTCGTAGGGCCCAGCTGACCTACGATTATCTGCACACCAACAGGTAGCTACGGCAAACGTTTACCGCCGCTTTCCCGCGCTTATAAGCGTTGAGCGAAATATTCGCCTTGACTAGGCTTTTGAAACCATGTGTACGGGTATTTAGATCGCTCGTAAAGCTTATACGCACGCACATGTGTGACTATTTAATGCGCACCAAGGGAGAATTGATTTACATACACAAAACATGGACAATTCAACTGTGGAGTTTCCTAATCGTTTCTACGTTAGCAGACGCGTATTAGCAAGGAATAAGCGATCTTGTGTTGTAGATAGAAGATGAATGTGTTCAACACGACTATCAAATTACTAAGAACTCGCAATTAAGTCAGCAAGTTTCATCGACGCATAATGGTGCGTAGAACTTCATGCAAATTTTTTGGCCTCCAGCTACCAGTGTGTAACCCAGACTTGTTTTGAGTATATTAAGTGTTTATTGTATGAACTTGTAACTCGCTCTTTACTTCTATCAACTACAGTACAACTCACGAATTCCTCTTTGGCGCTTTGGCCGAGTTGGTCGATAACGCAAGGTAAACCATTGAATGAAATCTTAAAAATGCTTATCCAAGCAAGTTTATCGTAAGGGCACTTTACGATGTGGGAGTTAAAGACTGTTAGAAATTCATCGGGTGGGATTATAAGCGCTTCTTTTCTGACATTTGATATCTTGACACTTCCCCAGCTTTTAGCGGTTTGCCATTTTCTGACCGACATGTCAGTTATATTTTCCTTAAAATAGAAGATGAAATGATTAGGCGAACTTAACTGAGAGCCTTAAACGAACGGAAATTACAGGCCTTGTTTAGATTCATATTATGATGATAGTATTGAAAATATTAATTATGACAGAGATTTGGCCCACTTCTAAATTTCCATTATCCTGCATCTGGCTGTTTGGCCTACAAAGTGATAAGAATTGTAAATGATTGACTAGGACTCGACATAAACAGAGTGGCCCCATCACTTGCTTTATGGTAGTATTGACTTCATTGTTATTGCAAATTGAGTAGACTGGCTCATTGACTATGTCATCAGTTTATTTTGGAGTTTATTTTTGTTGTATGATTATTTTTTATTTCTAGAGATGCTTCCTCACAGAAAATAGACATTTATACAGGTTGGTAAACAAGCTTTGTGGGTTGTAAATGTAAACAAATTTAATACTGTAAATAGCCAAACGTAAACTTATGTGAATATTTGTTATATATTCCGAGTGTTGTAATTGCTTGAACCTTACATTGCAGTAGAGTACTTTCCTTTTGAACGATAGTTGTAAAATTCAGATTTTATTTTAGTTGTATTGAACATGATGATGACGAAAGGAGATAAATTTACTGTATAGGTTTTCAAAGCTGAATAAATTAATAAATTATTACAATGGGTGAAGCTAGTAGTGGTTGCTAGAGAATTTTACTGATTTGAGAAAACTCACCATTAGCTTTCCAGTCATTGACTGTGTCTGACATGCAATCAAGCTTTTGGTAATTGTTCAACATCTCAACTTTACAAAACATGTAATTTTAGCATAAACCAAACATTTCCTATTATTATTATGCTGTAAATGATCTTTGACTCACAAAAGTGTCAACATGCAAGTTTTAGTTGCCTTTTATATAAATCTATCCACCAAATAAAACTACCGGTACTTTTAATTGATGACCACAATATACATTTAGCGACATGTGTATTAACATTGAAATATTTCAGTAAACATCATTTTGCCATCCTTGTTCAGAAGCTAAGTATCTTTGTTTTAAATGGTATGAGATAATATAGATAGTATTTTTAACATACTCCAGACATTGCTCAAGGTTTGTTTGTTTTTCTCACTTGCTATGAATTTGTAGTCCTTTCACTAACTGTATAACCAATTTCTTTTGTCAGGAAAGTTTTGTTGTGTAAATTAATCATGTGACTTTGAAGCCAAAGTTATCTTCTCCAACATTCAAATATGTTGGGGTCTTTCACATGTTTTCCTATAAAATCATATATCCACTTTTTGTGATAAATTCTTTGTCTTAGTCATGACTGCAGTAAAGTAGGTTGTAATTGTTATTTTTAGATTGTTATCTACATTAGCATGTATGTTAATAATTTGTTATTCAATAGATGAATAAGTGTTTTTCTGTGGTGATATCTGTCTTGAATTGTCTATTGTTTAAAGGAGAGGGTTTCCCTCTATTAATAACCATCTTAAGAAATATATGTATTGTGACTGTCTTTGGCATAGTCTCGAAGGCAATTCCAAGGAAAATGTTACAATAATGATATTTGTCGTGACATGATGTGCAAGTAACCTTTCCTTTGCTTGACCTAACAGTTTAAATCATTGTGTATAGGATGTTTCGCAGCCATCATCTCACATGAAGTATGTCATGCACAAATTTACAGAAATGCTTGTCTCTTCATGTGAAGAATTTTGCTGCATCACCTTGTATGCAATTTTTCTTTAGCAAAACACAATGATATGTTGGACTCCATTATTGTGTGTATTCACAGTGTGATTTTCACCGTTAAATGCTTGTTATGTGTAAAAATGTTTTTGTTCAACCAATCATACACCTATAAGTTTAACCAGGGGGAGGCTTCAGGGGTTTGCACCCTGTCCCCCATTAGAAGTTGTTTGTGCATATCATGTTTTTGGGAACAGGTACCCAGATCCCCCTGTGAATGTGTCTTGATCATGCTTAAAAAGTAGTTTGTTTCCCAGGGAAATCAATTTTGCGTCTTCACTGTTATGAAATGTGCATTCTCTTTTCTTCCAATTCCCTCTAATTCAGTCTGTTTGCTCCCAAAAAAAACTTGCAAAAACTATTGTGAAATGCTCTTGGGAGGTCTGCATATTCCTAAGAGCATTTCACAACAATAGTTTATGTAAAATTTTGAGGCAAACAGAGTGAATTAGGGGAATTGGAAATTAGAGAATTAGGAATTTCATTCTTGAAGCAAGATGGTATCATTTTGTGACCACTGTATTTTGGATAGGTAGTGTTACCTTTTTGTTGTTGAAACTGAGGAGGTGAGATGTAGACTGGGATCAAGGTGGCTTTGTTCTTCTTGTGCTTCTCTATTTTTAATTGCAAAAGGTGTGATCTTCTGTGCAAACATTAATTACAGGAGTCTTATCCTTGTGGTTGCTAGGGGAGCTTATTAATGACGCACAATGGCCTCGTATATTAAATTGCAACCCTTTATTTGAGAAAGACATTTTCTTTCTTTCTTTTTCATCAATCTTGCCATGGCAAGATTTTCTATCTGTTTGGTATTTGGTAAAGGCAACTGCATTTGTAACCAGAATCTTTGAATTTGGCTTTGATCTTCCTTGTGTTTTCAGCAGTTTTTATATTTTTCTTCCCTGTGGGCTCGGTCAAAAAAAAATCTGCGATTAGTCTACCCTCTCTTTTACGTTCTCTGATGCTATAGCCAATGATCGAGCGCCATATGAGACCACTGATTTTTGCCCGTTGACGCGATGACAGCACTAACCAACATCTAATTTAGAAAATCTCAAACTTCAAGTCTTAGAAGACTTAAGGAATATTTTCCTTCTGAGCAGCCACACTTTTGCCTAACAACATCGGTCACCGCAAAGGACGACGTTGTCACCCGAAGTTGGTTCAGTCACGCGTCAGTGAGTTACAATAATCGGAGACGTCAAGCGATGGTCAAGCAGAAGATGACCATAAAAAGAAGTCCTGTTGTTTGTGCTTGTCTTCAGACTGTGCTTTGCCCATCTTGTCGGCTCATGATATTGAGAAATTCGTACAATGAGGTATAAGGCAATATGATCTCAAAAGAGATCAAAGCTTAGAAAGAAGGATTGAAGAGTGGCACAAAAGAAGGCAGAATCGACGTGATAAAAACTGGCACAAAGGCAAGATGAGCGCACCATGATGGCAGCCAACTCGAACCTGTCCGAAGTAGCGTTTACATAACTACGAATAATGAAAGGTGATGTCGAAAACAGGCATAAAAGAAAGAAAAATATACACGAAAGGCAAAGTTAACGCTTTATCGTGGCATCCAAGTCCTGCCTGTTCCAATTACTTTTGATAGTAGCCCGTACGTCCGGAGATCGATTAAAGAAGTTACCGGAAAGTGGCATGCAGCAACGTCACAGAGGAAGAAACAATACTGAAGTTGAAACTGGTGGAGACTCGCTAAGACGTCGCACTTGATAGGTAACAAAAGAGTTTTCCATCTCAAAACTATAATTGAACCTGGTCCAAGTATATATAGTTGTGAAGACCTATAGGTATCTTCGTTGTCAAAAAAGGTTGGCATCACTCTATGACTTGGAATACAGTTCTTTCCTGAACGTCCTCAGATGATTTGGTTCTTGCAGAAAAAAAAACAGTATACAGGAAGTTGTAAACTAATCAACGAAGCGCAAGGAGTAAAACCATCCTAACAGCCTTCGGATACAAGAAGCGCTCTGCCACTCGGACTGTACTATGAAGCCACTGATAAGAGCCCAATTCCGAGTTCTACTTGTATCCGTGAAACGATGGGCATGCAACTTCGTCCATATAACTTGGGAAAAGAATCAGAAGTGTACACTGTGGGTGAAGGAATAAAAAGAAAGTGCCCTTCATAGTCGTGAGGCAAAGAAAAGTGTAAAGAACGCCTGAAAGAAACTAACGCTTGGACTAAATTCGAACTCGTAATCTAGCAACACCGGAGCAAACTGTTACTGAATCGCGCAACTGGTTAGGGTGCAAGTTGTTCTACGATTGGCAAGACGAACGTCTGAATTAAAACTACGTGTATGTCACCACTCGGTGAGTTCTTCCAATACGAGGAACAAGCCCTCTTGACGTCAACTTGGTATCGCTAACATGTCGTTGTTCTTAAACGCGTCCCTGTACATTGTGTACTCGAAATGAATAATCGAACAAATCTGAGGAAAATCTCTGCTTACTTACTCAATCCTTTCTGTCCCTTGTAGGACAGAAGGTAACCACAATCTCTCTCTCCATTTGTCCCTATTTTGCGGTGCCTCGCTCCGTGTGAGTGTTACCTCACAGAGCATTGCCAGACGGTTTTTCGCCAATCTGGTTTCTTGGTTTGCGTTTTTCGACGCAGGGTGGCTGGCCTTAGGGATTCGAACCTAATCCATTCTCTGTACCTGGCCCACATGAATTTTTATGGAACTTGTTTTGCTGTTGTACTCATACGGATCTCGGTATGACAAGTAAATCCACTCCTTCCCTGCACCTTCCCCGTTCCAGCGTGGTGATGCGGCCAAGTACGCGTTGCCCAAATATTTGTACCTTCGTTTACTTGTCCCATTTCAAACGATGTGATGTTTATGCTCGAGAATTATTTTTTCATGTGAAGAGGAATGAATAAATGTTCATGTAGACAAAGAAACCTTTCATTAGAGGATATCACAGGATCTGAAATACGAAACTTACATACGAAGATAAAGCGTTCTGTACGACAACACACCACGTGCGAAAGAGTCGTTAAACGGCGTGAAGTTAGAGCCTTTGCCCTTAAAATATGGCGTGGTAATGAAGCTGTTTAGGCAGTTGCCATTACAACTGTATATGAACGGATCGCGCGAGAAGGTTAGAATGCGACAATCACGTGAACTGAGGCCAGCCTAGTCCTTTCCCACTCTCCAAACGAAGACAATAAACGAGGTGACTTAGCCGAGACCTCAGCTGTTGTGAATAAAATACTACCGATCAGGGTCAATGGACCACCACCACCGTCTACAGTTCGACCTTGAATTAGAGAACACCAATTGTGGAGCATAAGTAGCTCTTAAATATTGTACCTAACAGCAGCGCAAAGAAACAGAATGTAGGGTGTTTTGTTTGAAGTAACCTTGTTTCATCTTCTGTTTTAATGTTCACAGAACCTTGTGAATCCTGCAGAGGCAAGTTTCTTTTATGCTTTCGTGACGACGGAGATGGCATGGAGCCATGTAAGTTGCTATTAAGAAATAGCGAAAACCCTAATTGTACAGCACGGTCTGTGAGTGCCGCAAGTGAAATAGTACTCTGAACGAGATGTCGTTCGTGTATGCAGTGTGTGCAGTATGTTCAATAGGGAGCTTACTGCGCCTTTCAATATAATATGCGGACTCTAAAATTCAAAGCTCAACCGACAAGTGAGTTTTTCGCTACCGTCGATCAAATGTTCGGCGGCTCCTCCCAGCTTCCGACTACTGCCGAGCGCGCGATAATCAAATCAAATCGTCGAGCACAGCTCAGACAGCATAGTCGGAAGCTGGGAGGAACCGACGAACGTTTGATTGACGGTTGCGAAACACGCATTTGTCGGTTAAACTTTGAATTTTAGGGTGTGTTCCTTTGGAGTGATCTGGATCAGGATCAGTCATCCAAGATCTGTCTGGATCATGGTGCATCAAAGGAACCGATCAATCCGTGACCAGAGTGGATTCATCGGTTCCTTTGACCCACCATGATCCAGACAGATCCCTGATCCAGATCCAGAGCAGCCTTAGAGTCCGCATGTTAGCGTAATAAGCAATGACGGCAGTAACGCCGATGATGATGTCTAGTAAGAAATGAAAGCTTTACTTTCGAATTTTGATATTATCAAGATCTATTCAGAATGCATATTACTCTTAGACTCTAAGAAGAACTTCCTGAGGCATATATGTAACGGCAGCGTTCAATAGACCATATTCGTATTGTCGGTATTGGACTGGAACTAGCTTGCAACTGAGGCTAATGCGGGGAGTCTTTTCAAATGGAAGCAGTATTTATCCCTTTATTATAATATTCCCCCGCAGGAGCCTCCACTGCAAGCTAGTTCCAGTCCATTTCCGAGAATACGAATATTGTCTATTGCAAAAGGAATTGTGAAAAGTTAGCCGTCGTGGTTCATTTCACGTTGTTGTTTTGCAGAGGACAGCCACTAAATCGATGTACAAAGATTTCTAACGCACGTGCGTAGCTATTGTTCTGCCCATTTAAGATTTCGTTTGCCGACGTTTTCGTTACCGTTGCTGTCGTGGTTTGCTTCAGTTCCGTAATATTAGAAATAATACTCGCTTATGTGTTATTTGACTGATGCAAACACGCTTATAGGCTGGTTTCTAAATGATTGCGAAGATCACTGTAAAAAAGGTTCAATGATCGTTGTGATGATGTGGAAGCCACTCTCCGACGCTTGTAGCGATCTCCGCGACAATAGCCACTGAGATAGACGTTAGTTCTCTCTCAGCAATCGTAGCGGTCTAATGGAAACCGGTAGTCGTAAGGATCTTTTTGTCTGTAGCGATCGTATAGAAACCGGCCTTATGGTGAGAATCTTTGCTCCACGAAAGGGATTGGAAAATATTAAGATGTTTTGACGTAGTGTACATGTTACTCAAACTTCTGTCAAAGACACCACCTTAGACCATTTTGTTGGACGACCCAGAGGAATGTAACACAATAATAAGAGCTGAACAAGAAACCGTACTATTATATAATAATACTTTAGTATTATTTAGTATTATAGTCAATATTAGAGGAACCGCTAAACCGGAACGCTGGAACTGTCAATCGGAGGCGAGGTGCAGCCACAGTAACTAACAAATAGGCTAAGGGGGACAGTTTCTAAAGAAACTGTGGTGCTGCGTCGGTGGGAGTATCACAAGATAATTTGGTTTTATCAACTGGGTTGATAATGTGAATTGTCCACCGTAAAGAGATAAGGAACGTGACGTTTCGAGCGTTAGCCCTTCGTCGGAGCGAACCGACGAAGGGCTAACGCTCGAAACGTCAGCTTCCGAATCTCTCTACGGTGGACAATTCACATTATCAACCTAGTTGATAAAACCAAATTATCTAACAAATAGGCTACTTTGTCTCATTTCCAGCGGAAGTTGCAAATGTGGTGCAGTTTGGTCGATCAGTCAAACGAACCGTGGACTCAAGAATGATAGGACAATATGGCAACGGGCTGAAATCGTAAGTGTTTTAGAATGGACTTTGCTGAATCGTACGCTACGTTGAGCTTTTTTTATTACTGTTCTATTTAACAATCGGAATATGAGCTGCAGATTTCTATCACACGATAGAAAACGAGAGCGAATAATCTGATTGTTTAAGTATAAAATCTACTAGTCGTTCATAACTTTATCTAAATTCGTTTGAACACGTTAAGAAGCTGCCGCCATTTTGTTAACAATTGCACACTACTAGGCTTCTCGCTATCCATTTATACTAATCCTGTTTAGTCAGCGTTTTGTAATATATCAAACACTAGAGAGCGTGTCTAACCACGTTTTCAAACATCAAGAAGAGGGCTGCAAATTCGATATATCGAAATATCGAGTTGAACACTCGAAGAGAAATTCCACATCTATACGCGCCCATGTACTATTCTCTATTTATTTAATTGTTGAAAAAAATATTTTTCTGCGTTTCAGAGGCACGATGCGTATAGGAAAAGACATGTTACTATTCACTAAAAAGTAAGTGCGGTTTTAAATTATTGTATATTTAAGATCGGCATACACTAGTGTTGCGGTGACTTGAAGCGGGGGCTTGTTGCAGTGACAGG
>OZ026596.1:29739021-29774021 GCA_964020085.1 Micromussa lordhowensis | reverse complement strand
AAATATCCACCACTTTCACCGACACTGAGGTGAATAATAATAACTTTTATTTAAGTGTCGTATGTGTTTAGCACTGTTGTGCTAATTGGGGACACTATAAATAAATAAACAAATATTTCAAATATAACATAAACTGTAAATAAGGTGAATAAGGTGAATAATTGTTTTAGTATATACCACACAAGCTGAATAACTAGCAGCCCAAAGAGTAACTTCATTAGTTGAAATATCGCGACAAAAGCCACTTTGTTTTTCTTCGGCTGCTCGGAGGTGAGTAGTACTTGGCTAATCACCTCCGAGCTAGCCAATCAGCGCGCGCGAGAAGTACTATTCACTTGTGTGGGGTATATACTAAAGGCTGATAAACCACGCGGGATGCGGGTAGAACACGAGAAGAATTTGTAAATCACGAGCCGCAGGCATTGATTTGGTTATTATATAATTAACAATTATCCCGCGAAATCGCGCGGAATATCGTCTGATACTTAGCCGATATTCCGCGAGATTGAGCAGGATAATTGTTTTGTTATTCAACAAATTTATAACAAAACAGCCTAAATCCTTGTAAATCTCTCTGTCGACATTTTCTCACTTCGCTTTTTCTTCCCACGTACGAAGCTACGTATACCGCCGGATATCTGTTACCTACGGATGACAGATATCGAGAGCATCATGACCATATTTGGATAGTGTTACAATTTGTTGAATAATAATATGCCAATATACGCATTAGAAACCGCTTGCACGGCCAACATGTACACATATCGATATTCCCGCAATACTGCCTTGTGACGAATGCAAATGCGCCGTGATGTGATGATCCCCGAGCAGACTTTACAAAAACAAACATAGCGGCGCGCTAGAAATTTCAAAGCATAAATAACCCGAAACAAGACAACAAATTGTAAATAATGCTGGTTTTGTAAGTTTTGTTATGTAAATATTGTAAGTAGAGTATGTAACTTTTGAATGTAATGTAATGTTATTGGAATAAAAGTTTGAAATTGCCAAAAAAAAAAAAAAATAACCAGAAACAAGCCCCTTGAATTAAAACGAGGTAAAGAATTGACGACTTCGAAGTTCTGACATTGTCGGCAGTGCCCCTGACTCTCCATGTTAATGTAGGAGCAGTAGTGGTTTTCCCATGGTGTTTCGTTTTTCCTGCTTTTAATCTCAATTCGTTTCTGGACAAGGTGGAACTGAGGAAGGTACAGGCGCATGCGTCAGAAGCCAGGGCAGAGGCACAAATGAAGACCAAGATTGCAGATGCCAAGAAGAAGTACGTATCACTTGTCACCCGAAAGTACTCTTCCTAAAATGATATAGCCTGCCGCATACCAAATGTACAACAATGACAATAACAATGATGGAAACAACAAGTAAATAACTAACTAAATAAATAAATAAACCAATAAGCACCCGCAGTCTCATAAATCCCTCTTTAAACAACCCTTCACCCCAACCCAACCCACCCCTGCGTTCTTCCTGATCCACGATAGCCTTTCGCCTTTGGTGTTACAAATACTGTTGTATCATACTGTGTGTTTGTCTTTGTAGGTCAATGAAGGAACCCAAAACACTTAACTTCACGTTTGGATTCAATATTGAAAATCGTCAGTGTTACGGCGTGTTCATCTATAACTGCAGTCGGTACGTGATCAGAAAGATTTCCCTTGTTTGGCCTTCTAGAACGTTTGTATAAATTTAAGCTGTAAAACGAAGGAGGACTGGGGTAACGAGACATAATTTTGTCAATTCAATGGTAACGAATCCTGGTTAGTTGGCAGTTTCAGGACATACCTAAGAGTAACCTTGATAGAGATAAAAACCCTTTTCGGCACCAAGGAATAAGTATCTACTGCATAAATGTTCTTTACGTTGCTTGCAACATCTCCGTCAGAAATCACTTTTATTCCACAGGTTAATAAGGATGTACGAAAAAGTTGGACCGCAGAAAGATGGAGGAGTGTAAGTGAGACTGGTACATGCTCTGTGTCCTTTTAAACGTCGGAAGAAATTTGTGTGATTTTCTCTTTAACGAGAAACTGCCATTGTACCTTTTCTTGACGGTAATATGTCGAGGTTCTTCGCCTTGAGAAAAGTTTTGAATTGTACTTTTCTTTCCCTTTGCAGGAAATGTTATGGAATCATAGGTGAGATTCTCTTATTATGAAATCGTTCTGAACTACCAACATTGAACAAAGCAAATATTTTCTTTGGGTGAGAGTCTATCATTTCTACATGTATCACTTATCCCTTTTTGTTTTCATTTGCATTAGGTGTCGTAGATGTGCCATATCTCGTATTGGAACCAACTCACAACAAGCAAGATTTTGCAGACGGAAAGGTATAAATTTCTTGAAAGATCACCTCTTCTTGCTTTCTGTTCTTGAAAGTCGATGCCACTTACAACGGCGAGTTCAACGGAAGGAAAAAAAAACGGAAAATGTCCGGTTTTTGAAGTTAAAATTACCTTAGCTTTTTTACTCAAAGCGTTATCCTGACCAGTTACATGCCACGTTGTTTATCCGTCTTGGCGCACGAGTTCAATTACAACACATTCTGTAAAGTTTTCCTCTTAGATCCCGTCCATACATTTACGTTCGCTTTTCTTCTTGATCAAAGATTTTTTTATGAATACTGAATACTGATTTTCAAAACTAGACAAGAACCATCTTCTCTAGGCTATACTTTCTTGTTGGCTAACACTTCCATCTCCTCCCTTCTACAGGAATTTCGACACTTACATAGGGCGTTAGGAGAGCACTTGGAACAGTATTGGAAAGACTCTCAAATTGAAAGTAAGATCTTCATTTCACTCTGTTCATTATTTTCGTCTTTGTTCTCCGTTCTCTCTGAATCTGGGTAAAGTTTCATTCGTTTTAATGTGTCTTATTTCTTTCACCAGGTCAAGGTGTGACAAGGTTCTGGTAAGCTGTCTCTGCAACATTCAACAGATATGAACCTTTCAGTTATGTCACTGTACCAGTTGAATCACTGAGTTATTACTGAGAGACCCAATAACTTATTCTTCTTCAGGGAGACGTTCGGTTACATAGGTAGTAAATGGACAGACGGCCCTTCCATGGATCAGAAGTTTGCGAGGAAAAGGGCGATGCAGATATCAGTAAAAGTACAGTGCGGTACGTTCAAGTTACTTTGTAACATTCTCGCCAAATAAAGATAAGGAGATATACAGTAGGTCAAAAGGCTTTGTTGAGATTCTGATTGTCTGCTGTCTCTTCACGATTCTTTTTTCTTGTCATGCAAACTTGCTTCATTTCACTTAATTAGCATATGTCGTAATGGCGGCTAGCCGCGTTATGCAAAGCTCCGCCATATCCTGACGCTAAACTGCCATTGTGGCCACCGAGGAACAGATTAAAGTTCTCTTAAGAGCAGTCATTAGGCCATTAGAAAAGAAGATGGACCATTAAACGACTCAATTTGCTGAAATAAAGAGATCAGTGGAGTTCCTATCTAAACAGGATGATGAAGTTATTTCGCAACTTCAACTTCCAAACACCAGAATCTCACAACAGTCTGTTGGATCATAAAAAATGTTCAAGAAGAGCTAAACAAAGTTAAGAAGCAAACAACGGACGCCAGCTACCAACCAGAAGAGCTTGCACAATACATTAGGCGTCACTGTTTGAACATATCGGGCGTCCCACCCAGTGAAAGCTATACAAGTAACGACATTGTTCGCTTGGTCGGAAAACTGATTGGCGTGCCAGTCACAAATGGCGATATTTTTACTGCCCATGCTGTGCTTTCCTTCAAAACCGATGCTCTGCCAAAGATTGTTGTCAAGTTTGTTCGAAGAGATGTTCCCAACAGGTTTAAGGCAAATCGTAGAAAGCTTGCGAAGAAGAAAGCATGCAATCTACCGGACTTCGAGAGTCGTCAACATCTACTCGGAAAAAGCTCTTCGGCAACAATAACAAGGAAAGGGAGCGCCTGAAATGGAAACATATTTGGACTCAAAATGGTCGTATCTTTAGCAAGGAAGCCGACACAGGGCGAAGCTTCAGCTTTTACAGTTTTAAAGATCTCGCTAAATTCAGAAGCAGCCTTGGTCACTAGTCTCTACACTTTATTTCTTGTGATAAAGCTTTCTCAATTTGCCTTGGAACATACGCAGTTAAGTAGATTACTTGGTTTCACGTCACCTGTTTATTTCATATCATTACGATGCTAACTAATCAACTTTCAGAAAGTATAGCTATGCTTCTCCCGATAAAGACGACCCAGTAAAATGTCTACAGGATGATTACTAGATTCAAAATATCATACGATTAAGTAGACTGGTAAATATTTTCATGATGCAACGAAGCAAAAAAGTTCTTCATTATACATTGCAGCACCAGAAGTCTAGGGAAAAACTATTTTTTGCTGCACCATATTTAAATCACTGTGAAAAGTCTCCCAGATATCATAGCAATTTCTGAAACCAAGCTAAATGAAAACACTAGCGTAAATTTGCATATTCCTGGTTATTTGTTTGTACGCACTGACTCCAAATCTTATGAAGGTGGCGCGGTTGGCCTATAAATTTCTAATCAATTAGTATTTTCAAGAAGGCGAGATCTTAACATTTCACGTGATGGAATTGAATTTTGCTGGATAAAAATAATACGTCAGCGTCAGAAGAACGTGTTGATTGGCTGCGTCTATAGGCACCCTAAAGAATTTCTAGTAACGCCTGTTAGCAAGGAGGAGAATGAACTGACCCCTCAAATTAGCACCCGATTTCTACGTTGTTTGCTCTTGCCCAAGTATTTGAAAAGCTTATCTGTAAGCAACTTGAAAAAAGCGAAAAAATTGTATACGAATTCCAGTTTGGATTTGCTGAGAATTTACGAAAAGCTTTACATCACAACGAGTATCCTTGTGTGGGGTGTTTTTACACTTCTCCAAAGCTTTCGATACTGTCAAGTGTTGTCTAAACTAGAATCTTATGGAATTAGGGGTTTACCACTTCAACTTTTTATCATACTTGGGTGTGATGCTTAATGAAACAATCTCTTTCAAGTACCATATCGCATAGGTCTGTTCACAAATGTCACGAGGCCTCGGAATAATTTCAAACTTAAGATACTACCTACCACTTTCTCGATCAAAACAAATTTACGATAACCTTATATATCATATGCCTTCTTAGCTTGAGGGACCACTTACAAAACCTATATACAAAGTGCAGACCCAGCAAAACCATACCATTAGATTAGTATTTTTCGCAAGAGTTCTCGGTGAACAGACTGATGGCGCTGGCCCTCTACTAAATCTTTTAGATCTTCTCACAGGGAACAATGTTTACCGTTTACATGCATTAAGATTTATTTACTCAATTGTGGCATAAAAAGCTCCTTCCAAACGTTTTACACGATCTTTTTCAGTACGCTAGTTGTTTACATACTTGTAATACTACATTAGCCGCTACCCAACATCTCTACAAATCACGAGTCAGAACAAACACCAGGAAACAAATTATATCCTGTATGGCCTCCATCTTTTAGCATAATATTCGTTCTTATTTGAAAAATCTAAATGTGTACCAATTTTTTAAACAAATTAAGCTATACCTCTTCTCTGAACAACTCGAAAATACCATGAAGTAACTAACATTTCAAACATTCAATTCCTTTGAATATCCACTGCTCATATAGTTCGGTCTGTCTCCCTGTGTTTGCACCTTTTCTACTTGTCTCTTTTACTTCCTTGATCTTATTTTGTTTTGCACGTCAAAGGCAGGAGAACAGCTCGAAAACCGCAAGATTCATTTATCCCCCTGGCTTGATTTTAAACATACCTATATTTTAACTTACTGTAGTTATTGTACTTTAAGTGTTAAGAGCAAATAAAGCACTGTTGTTGTTGATTCCTAAACACAGTGGAATCTCCGGTAAAGAAGAGGTTTTCCCCCTTGATATCGCAATTCCGCGCCAGCGTGAATTAGCCGAACGCTTTTAAGCGATGAGGAAATAGCGATTGTCAGCCAACATGGTGCAATGTTAGTTCTAAACATCTGGGGCCCCATTATACGAAGGTCCGGAAAAGTTTTCGTACCCGGCAAGTCATAGCAGAATCTCAAACCTTATGATTACAGACCTGTTTTATTCACACCCCTAATATGAACAGAGACTCCATTCTTACAGGCGCGTGCACCTCCGAGTTTGTAGATGCAGATGAACTAAAGATGGCTTTGCGGGCCCGAAAAATTTCGAGAAACGGGCCCCAGACCCGGGTTGTTCGATGACAAGGTGGATAATAAGGTGGATAGCGCTTTCCATCGGATAAATCAACATCCACTGGATAACTTTGGTTTGTTTTCTTAACACTTATCCAGCGGATAGCAATTTATCCGATGGAAAGCGTTATCCAGGCTTCGAACAATTAGGCCCTGGTGCTTAAGCAAACGCAGCTCAACACCCAGCTGTTTCTTGTTTCCTCAGACGTGTGCCTCAAGTGGCGAGAGTTACCATTTGCACAGAAAAACATCGGTCGTGAATTGCCCGACGATTGGTGCTGCGCCATGCATCCTGATCCGAAATGCAACAGGTTTGTTTACCGCCATGGCCCTAACCTAGCGTCATTTGTTTTGAAGGTTTTTCTCCGGGTTCTTTGGTTTTCCTGCCTTCACAAAGCACAACATGTCTAAATAGGTCATTTCCGAGTTCCCTTACGCCTCTGTTTCAAAATGATTCCTCGTGCGAAACCTTTCATATGAAAATGAGTTTGATTTGCATGAAAATGAACTTGTAGGGGAAACGCATTTTTATATGAATCGTTTCGCACGAAGAGTCGGTTTGACACACTGAGGGTAGGCAACTCAAAAATGGCCTTTTCCAATTGAATCGGGTTCCGAAGATCACAGGTTTATTTTTCGTTGGTCTGACAAGGTGTACTTGTTTTATGCCAAGGTAAACGTGTTTGCCATTCTACACTCACTGTAAGTTGGTTTTCTCTAATAGTTGTGACCGGCCCGAGCAGAAAGTTACGATTGCTGTTGGAACTCTTCAGAAACAAGTCAAAACTACAGAGGAAAGGCAGGAAGACATCCGGAAGAAACAAGAAGCGCTCAAGAAGTCAATGGAGCGGGAGGTACCGTTAAGAAATGTTGTTTTCCACAACCCTTTGAAATAACGCACTAAATTATGTTAGGAATTACTACGTGGTGTCCCTTTTGTACTGGAGGTCAACTGAGTGGCCTAGTGTTGGTTGGAAGGGAAGGGGAGCTAGGTTGAGGCTGATCTAAGAATTAGGTAGGGACCGGAAGATAGTTTATGAAGATTCCCCGCATGGTACTCTGCTGGAGCTAGCTGATGACGATGATGTCCACTGACTGTGTTAGTGCTGGAACCTCATTCTCTGCGTTAGATAATTATTGTGAATGATGCGATCAGTTTGCAAAGAAATGAGGCTCGTGAAAGTGTAAATGAAGCTGCGTCATTAGTAACAACTGTTATCAATTATGTTAGGGGAACGTGCAGGACTGAGGTATTCATTCTCTCCAAACATAAAAGCGTCTTAGCAAATGTCAATCGCTTTGTGCTACGGCCGGAGAAAGGGATAAGCTCGACGTTGCCTCGATTACTGGCTTCACCTTCACCTGTCTTTGTTTCTTTCTTAGCGTCAACGAACCCCACAGGTTGCACAGAGAGAAGACAGAGTTAGAATTCAACCACAAGCTGCAGCACACAAGAAGGTACCTTCCTCTATATTTGTACCAAGCTAAATACAAGTTTTGATACTTACGAAACTTACTTAGTAAACATGACATGTCCATACCAACCGAGGACATTCAAATATATTAACCAAGCAAAAAATCTCCTTCGAAGTGGTTGGTTTGGTTATCACTCATGTCGTAACGAACCCAGTAACGGCTGTGAAGGACACCTAACACTCTCAGCATAATGTTGCCGATTGTCGGTTACTTAAGCTGTTTTATGGCAAACTTGGTGAAATGGTGTGATACTTCTTTTTGAGATTCCTAAATGCAGTGTCTCCCTTTACTTAGTTTAGAATTATTTTTTATTTAGATCGAAAGGACCTCGTCTGCCGAGAGCTCGAACTCTCTCGAACTCTACAAGAGCGATAGCGCAGAGGTAGGAAACAATTTCGAACTAAATTCCACTTGGATCCTGAAATACGAACGTTTGTGGTCAACATCCCCTATTGTATTTTTTGCAGCGGCGGCTGCCGAAGAGACCAGTGGCGGATAGCACGGAAGGAGAAAGTAAACGGACGAAACCTTCTAACGAGGTCAGTCTCAGTAAACACACTGGAACGAAAATAAAAACATTTGACCTTATTGACCGTATTATAGGATAGAGCGGTTTTCAATTGAGTGTCGTAAGACCAAAACCAAACCAGCTACTTACGAATTACACTACTCAGCCAATCTCAAACCATAGTAGACACTAAACCAAGACCAAACTAATTGCCTGATAACTTTCAACAATCAATTGAAAACCGCTCTAGGAGCGAAATAAAAGTATGTGATCTGTAAAGGGATCCAGTTAATTAATAACGAAAGATTATCTTTCTTTCACAGTCGGTGAAACGACGAAATGAAGAATCTCGGCCTACTGTTGAGGTTAGTTTTAATGAATTTTGTTGATAATGTGTAAGGCGTAAATGATTGGACTGTGAGCTATGAGCATGTCTCTTTTTTCTTTCAGGCTGTACAGGCCAAACGGAAGAAAAGTGACGTTCACCCAGCGAAGGTACGAATGCCAGTAGAGTGGTTTCCGACATTGTGTAACTTGTGAAATTATCACCAAAATGATCACATGGCCAACAACGATGAAACAATCAACCGACAAAATAGATAAACACGAAAAAATGCATGTAACCCGTCATCGTGGTTCGTTACGTTTTGCTCCAGATTTGTTCAAAGAGCCTGTCTGCTTTTATAGGTCAGATCGCATCATTAATAATAAATTAATTAATTAATATTTATTAATAATATTAATATTTACTTCAAATATTATTTATTATTAATATATTATTTATTATGAAACACGAGATCAACCTGTTCTTGAATTTAAGATTCTTATACACGGGTTTTTACTGTAGTTGACGAGTCTGCGCCCACGACAGCTATCACGCGATAACAAATCTCGTGCCCATTATCTAATTGTTTAATAGAATAGACTCAGCTTGTGATAAGGAATCCTCTTGTGAACTTCAACAGACTGTCGTTAGGAAAGAAAATCAAGAACAACGAGAAAAGACGACAAAGAGTCGAGAAAAACCAAGGCAAGAAGAATCAAAACCAGTAGAATCAAGACAGGAAAAACCAAGCAGAGAAGAACCGACACCGGAGGTGCAACGACAAGAAGATCAAAGTAAAAAGGAGAGAACGGAACAAGAACAACTGGAACTGGAACAGCTAATGGAGTGGAGTAGCGAAGGAGAAAATGAAACAGCAACGCGTAAGAAGAGCATTTCTGGAAGTCATTTAATAATTGGTCTTTCCTTGCAATGTCAGTGCCCGTGGACAGCTGAGAAGAATAAATCCAATCATCGACTATAAGATTTAAGGGAGTTTACGCAACCACGACGGCGACAGCTACGTACAGCAATAAATAAACTCGTATTCTCATATTCTTCGTGAAGCTCAACGTCTGTTCAGTTTGTGTCGGTGTAAGAATTATCCCAAGCTGAATGTGTAACAATAGAATTCAATTTTAAAAAAAGAATATAGATAATTCTCTGTCGTGGCTATCACAAAACACAGATTCCAGAGTGCGGTTACAATGTGTAATGCAAGAGCAGAGCCCTTCTGTTTAGCCTTCAATTATAGGGAATGACACTTAGCATGCGACTGTTGTTGTTGTTGTTGACTGCAAGTGTGTTGTTAGCACGCCTGCTTACAATTTTCTCTTTCTCTTGTTAGTTCCTAAGGGAACCAAAGTGGAAGCACGGGTTGATAATTCTAAATGGTAAGTTTCTTTCGAGATCGACAATAAGTTAGACAAAATATCAAAAGATCAACAACAAGCTGGCGAGTCTTTTTTGTAGGCATTACTTTCGAGGATACTTATCATCATTATTATTAAATGTGGTGATGTTAAACTATACTTGTTTTGTGGTGTCTAGGTATATTGGAACAGTGTTGGCTGTGAAGCCGAAAAAAGGAGCGACTTGCAGGGTCCGTGTTAAGTTTGACATGTATCCGAAAGATAAATACGACAAGTGGTAAGAGAACAGAAAGTTTGAACAGTAATGATAGTAAATCAGGGAAAAAGTGATAATTTGGTAATTTATATTAAATTGTACACTATCGAACTTGAAATTAACTAGATGAAGACATAGTAAAAGCACAACACCATTGGACACACATCATCCGAAGAAGAGTCCTCCAAAGCACAAATAGACGTTATGTTACCCAGCAAACAAGCAAAAACAAACTAAACAACGAAAGAAACTTTCAAGTGACTGTCCGATACATAATTACTTGTGGTCATGACGTTCTTGTTTTTTCTCTTCAGGTTTGACCATCCAAGTGATGACTTAAGAGTTTTACAAGTAAGTCTTGTTGCAATCAAAACTGATCGAACCCTTATTGACAGTCATATCGTGTTAAACTTGGCTCAGTCTCGTAGTATTCACGACAACAATCAGTTAGTACTGACTGAAGTCTTCGCATTCCATTTCGCTTGTACTCCGGACACAAAATACATGCCATCAGGAAGCGCGGAGGAATTTGCAGTTCTAGATCGGATACCTTGTTAATAACGATTTAAAAAAGAATTGCCAAAATATTTGTACTCGGACTAGAACCTCGCGATCATACCTACTTGTTGGTTTGATAACGCTATTGTACGTTGATTTTAGCCCGTCGAGGCACCAGCTCCTAAGTCACCGAGCCCAAGTCGTGAGGTTCCCACCTCGACGTTTGTTGAAACCCCGCCTAACGAGCAGCAGCAAGAACAGCCTCAGAAGAAGCAGCGACCGCAGCAACCGCCAACAGAAGCGGTGCAGTCTCCGGAAGATAACCGTGTATCGTCCATGTCGGACGAAACTACCATGGAAGAACAGGAACCGCCTGCTGTTCAAGAATTCGCCGACATGCTAAGGTTTGGCAGTCTTTTTAAAAGTAGCGGTGCTTAAGTTCCTTATGCTTAGTGCGCTCGTCTCCGGATCGAGCAGTCTGCTCGAGCTCTGGTCGAGTACATTGCGTTCCCAGGTGTATAAATGGGTACCGGCGAACTTAATGCTGGGGTAACCCTTCGATGGACTAGCGTCCTTTCTAGGGGGAGTAGAAATACTCCTAGTCACTTCATGCTACCGAAACCAGGATAAGCTCCAGCCTGATGGGCCATTTGTTTCGTATGCAGACTTTAACCTTTAGCTAAAAGTAACGGTATGAGTGGAGTAATTTGTCATACTATACGTGTACCTAACAAACTGTTTTCCTTATAGACGGTGCCTTTGCTATTTTGCGCCTCCATCGTTTCAAATAAAAAAGGACGAAATAAAGGAGATGAGCACTGCCGAATTGAGGGAGTTTCCACTGGTAAGACAAAGTTTAACTCAGTCTGAACGTTAGTTAATCAGTGCAGAATGCTTGATCCAGTCGCTCAAGTGAAGCACGTCGGGCAGTAGTGCGATGGGCCCTTAAATGAGCTAAGTCACAGTTTGTGCATGTTGTGCAACATTCAAAGTTGGTCATTCGCTAGCCAAGTTAATCTTCTCCCTCCTTAACCATCCTTGTTCCGAAAATCACAAAATTGCCTTAAATTGAAGGCTTCAATTTAAGGCAATTTTGTGCGAGGCCAAAACAACTCAAACTGACGAGACTTAGCTCCTTCAGTCCAAGTACAGTCACATACAGGAGTAGATCAGGGCCTTTTATCCCAATCAAAACGAAGTTTTAATGGAATCAATAAGGTTACACCAAGACACATGTAAAGATACACAGACAAGCATATAAACAGATGTACTGTGACACAACTGTAACTCAACAGCTCTTCATGCGATGGTAGCTAACGCCATGTTGTTGTTACACCATGTAACTGTAAACTGTCAGGCAAGCTTGTTTTATTATTTCAAAAACGCACGTGTGGGTCGTTCGTGAACGTCGTTTATAAACAGTAATTACGCTTTGATTTTCCCCTGTTTACAGGAATCCTTCTTTGATTACTACGAGAAAGGCCTGACGGAGGTAATACGTCAATAATAGATGAAATGATCATTCTTGAAATGCTGATATTTGCTCCAAGTACTAAAATAAATAAATAAATAAAAAACGATTGATAGATAAATAAGTAAATCAATTTTTCCCTTTTTCAAGTGTCTAGAACTGTGCTAACTGGGACACCGAAACAAGCAAACAAATATTGTGAATTGAACAGAAACTTGTTAAAATTCCCAGCTGTTTGGAGGCTGACCAGTTGGCTGTTTACAATGCACGAAGGAGTTGAATTCGGAACAACCGAACACAAAACCATTCTTCTCGACCTGTTGTAAATAATAAGTTTTGCGTTTTACAACTGTTTTGAGCTTATACTTAGAGGGATTTTGCTTCTGAGAACCTTAGTGTGTGTATAAGGATGCAGTTAACATTCAAACGAATAGTAAAACGATATATAGAGGGATTACTTCAACAGTCGTTATGGCTTTGAAAGAATACAATACTATCTCTACAGCGCTAAACCTCAAATCGGAAGAATTGGTAAGACATTATAATATTTGCCAAGTTGTAGATTGTTAGCTGACCTGTGATAATTCTACAATTTTCAGTTGGTTAATGGTTTTCGCGATGACAAGGACGTAGCCTTACAAAAAGTAGCGGAAGTCGAGAAGCGTTTGAAAGAAACAGAAAACGAAAAAGAAAAGACCACAACGAAACTGTTAAATCTAAGGAAGAATGCAGGCAAACTGCTTCGTGTCATTCAAGAGGTTAGTTGATTCACGCAATTTGCTCGGACCAGGAAAATTCTCGGGCCGGCAGATCCATTTATAGTTAATCTGTATTAACAAACAGAGGGCTGTATATGCCTGAAACGTCTTGTATGAAGAGAACCTCTGTTCGTGTTAAGAATACGTGAATAAAACAGCTCTGTAATCATAAGGTTTAAGACTCTGCTCTGGCTTTCCCAGTGCCAAATCATTTCGGGACCTTCGAGAAATGGGCCCCAGGTAGCAAAGGTCTCTTACTGCTTTCACTTTGCTTTATGTCGTAATGACATTGTTGCCATTGTTGTTCTTAACGTAATTACTCCTGCTGTTATCGTGGTTTTTTCCGTTATTGATCTTACTTTTGTTGCCTCTGCTGCTTTAGCTCTCTTTGTTGTTGTTTTTATTGTTGTTGGTTACTGTTGTTATTGCGTTATCTTCACTTACTATTTGTTATTCTTTTAGGATCCTAACGAATGTGCACTAAGCGAAGATGACGTTTCGGATACAGTGGACGAAATGATGGAAACCATTGCGCATCAGGCTGCGGAGCGATTATAGCCACAACTAATATTTTTCTTCAAGCTTGTTTCTTGAATTCCTTACGTGCCATTCATTTGTTTTATTTCATCACGCATCGTCTTTTTACAAGCCACAGAAGAACCAATATTTCGTACGCTCAATCTTGTCCAATGACGTCCATGACAGTTTTATACAAATGCACCATTTGCGCTGTGCGCGAAAGTAGCAACGACGCTTTTCTACTTGAGCTATTTAAAAATAATGCAACAAGTGGCTGTGAATTGTGATTGTACAGCGTTATATGGCTAAATGTTGCTTTTTAAAAAAACAGAGTTCTCGATAAACGTTCTGTTAGATCGCAAATGGCCGTCATGTTTTAAGCGGTCACGCAATGTTTCGTTACAAGACGACCGTAAGTGCAAGTGAACGGAGATCAAATTCCCATACGCCCGATATTGACATAAACGTTGAAGTTCAGAGTTTTGCACAGATACCTTAAGGATGGTGTTTATCCTTAACGCTTCAAACAACAGATAACATTTATATATGAAATCGTCCTGATGCTAGACAATAGTATTTCAGACATTTTAAACTTCAGACAGATCTATAAATACGAATTTGTTGTTAAGCGATATTGATCGCAGACTAGAGGTAACGTTCTTTGATATGTCAATTTTATCTCCCTGTCTTGATAGCAGTTATAAAAATGATTTTTGCAGAAAATCTCATTTAGAACTGTCTCATTTTAACGCGTAAAATGATAAGTCAAACACAAAGTTTCTTGAGTAGTTTTCAATTGAGCCAGTCGTAAAACCAGACCCCACAACAGTCAATCACTCTGGCCAATCACAAATTACACAGACAATCCATGCAGTGAACCAATCAAAACTCGAAGTAAATACATGCGGCCGACGCAAAGCGCGGGAAAACGCGTGCGAGCGAGAAACGACTGGTTTTGGTGGACGACAAAGTGGCGCGATTGTTTTTTTGAGTACCATGGCTGGAAGTCGTCGGGTCTGAACTATAGGATCAGTCAGTGAGTGAGTGAGTGAGTCATCTATGCATTCCTCGACGATCAGACTGGGGCTGCTATGATCAACCAATCAAATTGTCGCTTGTAAAGGTAAATCGGATATCAGAACATTTCATTCTGATTATCGAACTGCCATCCTTGTTCTCTTGTTTATACAGGAGTAGTTGCTCGTGTATTGGGCTCAATTCTGCGTCCTCTATGACTTAGGACGAGGACTTTGCTGGTGGGTTTCCAGCATACCTTAAGCCATTGCTTTTGCATTACATGAACCTTTGAATGAAGTGAGTCTTAGCCCCTGTCAACCAGGTGGGATTTGTGGGCGAAATGCACTATTGGGATGGTAGGGAGATTTTCCAGCGTTAAATTATTTCATGAAATACTGTGAAGAGGGTCCAAACCAACATTTTTAAAAGTGTGAGAAAACTCGCAAACTTGGTGCAGACGCCGTAATTAAAATCAGCACGAAGTGCTCTTTACGATTAACTGTCTTCTCGCTTAAACGTTTGATTAGAACATTTGAAGTGAATTTCATCGTCAAAACCAAAGAAATTCGATCAATGGTAGCAAGATATAGAGATAAAAGGTATATTCGTTTATCAGGTGCAATTTATATCCAGTATGATTCATAGTCAATATTGCTCTTGAGATAAAAATAACCTCAAGTCCTTTCTATCTCATATCGTTATTATTTCTATCGCAAGTACCGGACAGCGGTGCATTAGTTGTAGGCATGCGTGGCCTCGGGCCTCATTCTGTTCTACTTTCTTACCAGTTCAATTTAAGCCTCAGTTGTGTTACGAATCGACTTATCTGCTCCTCATTAACTGGCGTGGTGGCAGCTTCCTACGTCTTACGTCAAGAAATCGACGCCCAAATGCAAGGGAAAGCTACTCATTCCTAAGGCAGTTACGTCGATACTTCGAACATTTTTCGTCGTCCAAGCTTGATTCTCTCTTAAACCCAATACGCAACAACAGTCATGGCTTCTTCTCCACGGGCCCCGAAGCACGGGCCCCGAGTCTCTTGAAGAACGGGTCTATGAACAGCTTCGAGAATTGGAGGCAAAATCTGGTTTATACCTTGTCACTCGACAACAATTTCGCTCCCTTTCTCGCCGACGGCACCACATGGAGAAAGAAGACTAAGACCCAGCCCCTGCGCGGCCTCACCAACGATGAAGAAACAGTGTACGGCCAGGAAAGTCAATTTCCTGAAGCTTATGCTGGAGGAAGTAGCCAATTATTGTCCAGTAATATATCGGAATACCTTAGTGAAGAATTCGACCTCTATCCAGTCTTTGGAACATGATACGCGAACATTTTGGCCTCCAAATCACAGGAGCTCACTTTCTGGATTTCGCTAACTTGCAATTTAGAAGCTGATGAGCGCCCAGAGGACCTCTTCCAAAGACTTACTCCGTGCCAATAGCCTGTCCCACCATGGTAAAGTGACCACCGAAGACGAGGAACTCGCTCCCACCTTGGAGAATTTCATTCTCCTGTCATTATTTCAGGACATCACCTCCTTGCTTGACGAAATACGTACAGCTGACCACGCCAAGATTATTGTCCTACCCGCTGTGCAAACAAGCCGGTCGTCCTGATAACGCCCATTTCCTGAGTGAATGTAGTTTCCTCCCAGAACAGGACCGCATGTACATCGCCAAAGCCAGGCAAATCGCCGACATCTTTGATGCTCCCTCTGAACCTGAGACCGGACCCTGCTGGATGAATCAGTGACACCGACTATACCGGATCAAGCCCAAGCAGCCATGTCTTCCGTATACAGACTCATCAGTCACCATACTTGGACATGTTCTATGCACACCTCCCAGTGCGCGTAACGTCTTGACTGCCAGGTGACACCCAGTTCCCAATCCGTCCACCAAGCACATGGTTCATGTGGAACTCCAACAGAAGTTTGACGAGCTCGAAGCACTGGGTGTCTTTAAACGCCCCGAAGACATCAACATACCCGTCCTTCCTCACCAAAAAACCCAGCGGCGGATACTGCTTAGTCACCGCATTCCCGACGTTGGTCGTTACAGCAAGCCCCACCCATCGCTTGTGCCTGATGTTGACTCCACATTACGTCTTATTGCGCAGTGAAAGCACAGCATCGCAACAGACTTGACTAGCGCATTCTACCAGATTCCTCTCTCACTGGACTCCATGTAATACTGCGGAGTTGCCACACCATTCCGAGGCGTAAGAGTATATGCGCGGTCTGCCATAGGCAGGCCAGGCCCTGAAACGGCCCTCGAAGAACTCATGAGCCGAGTGCTTGGTGATATATTGAAGGACGAAATCCTAGCCAAAATCGCAGACGACCTGCATTGCGGCGGAAACTCCCCGGGTGAACTCCTATCGAACTGGAAGAAAGTCTTGCAGGCCCTGCACAAGTGTGATCTTCGCCTTCCGCGTCCAAAACGATCATCAACCCTCAGTCGACAACGATACTAGGCTGCCTTTGGAACTCTGGCACTTAAAGTGCCACCCCGCACCGCACCGCCGCTTTTGCGGCGAACCCGACACTGTCACCCGAATGAGGTCGTTCATCAGAGATTTCAAGGTGCTCTCCCGCGTCATCCCAGGATGCTCTACACTCCATGCAAAACTGGACGACACTGTCACTGGTCGAAAATCTAAGGAGACGATTCAGTGGACAGACGACTTCCATGCGTCATTCTACGATGACAGCCCTTTCCACTGCTCACACCATCTCGCTCAGTGGCAATGGGCATCTCCCGTTCACCAGCCGCACTGCCTGGTTGGCCACACAGTCGGAATGTTCCGATTTACGCCGCACACACGCGCATCTACAACAGGACGGAAACGCGCCCTTCGAAAAAGCTCACCAACATGAGGGATAATAAACGTACCTCGATGTCGCTACCATCGCCAAGGACGGCTTACTCGTTGTTAAGCGTAATGACCCTTCCGCTCCCACCCGTGAATGCTTCGTTGTTCCCCGGCAGGTACTAGAGGGACTCTTAACCGCGTTACAAATCCAGCTCAGTCACCCATCCAGTAAGTAATCAACTCAAGGCTGTCACCAGTGTGCCACCTTGCATTCCACATCCCTTCTACCCGAGACCGTTGGCGTTTCGTTCGCCGCCGACGTTATCAAACGATCGAAACAACTCAACTAGTGCTACGTGAATGCGTGACCTTTCACAGCCACGACTGTGATAGAAGATGACCGACACCGCACCCTACATGACGCTATTATCCGCTTATGTGTCCAAATGCGTCCACTAGACGGACTGCCAGTCTTCGTACGTACTGATCTTGCCCCAGGATTTAAGGTACTAACAGATGATCAACAACTAAAGCATCACAGAATTACCATAGACCTCGGACATGCCAAGAATCAAAACAAGAATCCTGTGGCCGAGAAAGCGGTTCAAGAGCTCGAAAACGAGTTACTCCGACATGACCCCCTTCCCTTTTGACACCAGCAGTAGCCACAGCCAACCTCAATGCGTGCATCCGCTCACGAGGCCTTTCCTCCAGAGAGATGTGGAAACAGCGGGATCAATTCTCAAACCATCAAATACCACTGCACGACCAAAGCATCATCGTGCAGCAAAACGGACAGCGTATCGCCAACCACACCCACAGCGAGAAGGCAAAGGTCCCCATCGACCAAGATCTATCGGATAAGCTCGCCAAACTCATTAATAAGAGGTGGTCGGAGAAATTAAACTCAGGCAAACTCTTTGAGAAATTAAAGAAACATTAATTCCCGACCCGGGAACCTTGGTAGTCTAGTTGCCCCGCGTGTGAACCCTGGACTATGGGCAAACATGAGCCATGCAGCCAAACGAGTGGACCTAAGATCAGCCAATACTCAGAACATCGTTTCTAAGGTGGACACAATTATTGCAAAATGCAGTGACAATTTGCCCCAAGGCCCGCAAAAATGATGCAAGGAGAATTAACCTTGATGAAATGGTTGGCGATGCTCTGGCTTTGTTAGGTCACACACAATATGAAAAGAGGCGAGGCGTTAAGACCCAGCCTCGAGAATTAGAAAGAATACGCAGCACTTTGTTCTCCAAATATACCTGTTACTTCGCTGCGGTTTGGAAATGACTCTCAACAGCAGCTGAACAATATAGAGTACTAAAGTGTGACGTCACAAAAAACTAAATTTTTGAAATTATGGGATTTACTGAAATATTCTGAAAGTACATGATGAAGAATGTTTACTTGCCAAAAATCAATATCTTATTGCAATTTGGGGATGAGATATTGGCCCCTTAATGCTCCAGTGACTCCATACAAATCCTTGTAATTTTGTCTCAGTTCTAACCGGGTTAGAACTGAAACAAAATTACAAAGATTTGTATGGAGTCACTGGAGCATTAAGGGGCCAATATCTCATCCCCAAATTGCAATAAGATATTGATTTTTGGCAAGTAAACATTCTTCATCATGTACTTTCAGAATATTTCAGTAAATCCCATAATTTCAAAATTTTAGTTTTTGTGACGTCATCACTTAAGTACTCTATTAAAGCATCAAATAAAATCTCACAAGCGTCGGCAAACGTAAACAAATCGAAAAAGGCTGACTACAAAGGCAGTTTTGGTGGCAGCGGAAAGCACAGATCCTCGGACCAGTATTACAAAAGGTCCTTTCATTCCCAAAACCACTGGCGAAATTGTGGGGACAAGTAAAAAAAAATTCAACCCCCCCCCCCCCCCACCTCTACAAGAAGAGGAAGGGGGTAAAAGCTAAATGCAAAGGTTAATGAGCTGACCAACATCGGAACCCTGCAAGTGAGTAATTTTGAGTCTAATGTTGAGAACATCAGTGCTTTACGGCTGGCAGCTTAAAGAACATTTTATTCGAGATGGACAGACTTTGGCACTGTGAAAGGCCAGTTTATTGAATTTACCGCAACGTCATATCAAGTCAGGGTCCCAGCACAAAAGAAATTGAGTGTAGATGAAAGCACTGTTATTCAGTCTGAAATTAACAAATCACTTCAGAAAGAGGTTATCATACCTAATAGAAATGAACCAGGGCAATTTATATCTACTATATTTCTCAGACCAAAACCTTGTAGCACTCATCGTGTGATCCTAAACTTGAAACAATTTAATAGGTCGGTAAAGTATGAACACTTTAAAATGGACACCCTCTGGACGGTGATTCGAATGATGAAACCTAACTGTTATATGGCATCTATTGACCTCAAGAATACGTATTATTCAGTTCCAATTGCTGAAACTGACCAGAAATATCTTAAATTTGGGTGCCAAGGTAACCTGTTCAAATTTACATGTTTCCCTAATGGATTGGCATTGTGCCCAAGAAAGTTCACTAAACTGCTCAAGCCTGCTTACTGTTACCTTAAACAGAAAGAAAACCTTTCTTCTGGTTACATTGACTACTCGTATCTGCAAGGCGATGAATACCAGGACTGCCTGGCCAATGTGGTACATACTATAAAATTATTTGATTCACAGGGTTTCATAATACATCCAGAAAGGTCAGTCTTCATCCCCACTTAAACTATTGCTTTTCTGGGATTTATCCTAGACTCTAGGAATATGACAGTTTACCTCACACAACAAAAACAACTCGAACTGAAAAATGCCTGCCTTCATATTATCACGGTTCAGTGGCTAACAATTATTCCACAAGCAAGCGTTGGATATGAGATGGTAGATAGCCAACGAGGCGTATAGCGCCGAGTTGGCTATCTAGTGGACTAATGGTTTTATTAAAAACGCCCCAAAAATATAGGACACTGAACTATAAAAAAATAAAAACGCCCCAAAAAATCGCGCATAGGCTTACCATATTCGTATGGCACGGTATAATGGCTCATGGCCCACGGTGGCTAAGCCAATGAAAACTTTCGAATTGCATTATCCAATGACCAGTTTTTAATAATTAGACTTATTGCACAGCTTCCCTGAGGTAATGTATGGACCCTTGTATTACCGCAGACTTGATCATGGGGAGCCTCATGCAATCTTATACCCAGATGCCTCAACAACTGGGTTGGGCTATTAATTTCAGTGAACCCCCAGAGGGGGGTCGTGGAGCTCAATTGAGGCCCAAAATTACATTAATGATTGCCTTGAAATGTTCGCCATCAAACTAGGACTAAAATGCTTTTCGGAAAAAAAAATCGGGCAATAGCATTTGAAACTCGTGGTGGACAATGTGACAGCAATCCTTAACAAGATGGGTACTAATCACTCCTGGAACCTAATCAGCTTAACAAGGAAATATGGTCTTGGTGTCTTCTCAGAGGAATATGGCTGACTGTGTTCCATATTCCAGGAAAAACCAACATAGTTGCTGACAGAGAGTCTAGAGAACATCGTAGAGAAATTGAGTGGACCATCAGTCAAGAGTTTTATGAAGAGGATATCTGTAGACTGTCAGCGAAACCAGATATTGACCTATTTGCCTCTAGAATTTAATTTTTCAAATAAGAAACATTGCCACAGAAACAAAGCATCCAGTCTGTGCGCGCCAGAAGGCGCATAAGGTCGACACGGCCTTATGCGCTTTATTACGGCCTTATTATTAATGACGGGTAGTAAAGTCACTCCTCTCCAGTTGTTACAGTCGCGTAAATCACTTTTCTTGAATATCCTGACGAGAAGTCCCTTCTTCCACACTTCCGGCCACTTCTCAGCCTCCCAAAGCCTGTTATAACATCCAGTCAGCGTACTTGCGGTGTCTTCCATGTCAGCTCTCAGTAAGTCTGGGCCCACTTCATCTACTCCCACTGCTTTCCCTCGCTTGGTCGTCTTCAAAGCGTTCTTAACCTCTTGTATTCGCCATCTTCCTAGATCTATTTCCTCAATCTCATCCAGTTCTTCTGCCCCATCTTCCTCTACTGGATTCATTGGGACATCTCTATCTAGTTTTTCACTTAAGTGTGCCACCCATCTCTGCAGCCTTTCTCCTGCTTCTGTCTTAAGCAATTGTTTGTCTTTCACACCTACTTCTTGTCTCTTCCGTTCCCCAGCTATTGTCTTGGTTATGTTGTATAACTCCTTGTTTCTACCATTCTCAGAGGCGTTTCCTGCTGCTGCAGCCCTCTCCTCCATTCAATTCCTCTTATCCTCGCTAGCACGTTGCTTCACCTCTTTGTTTTTTGCATTGTAGTCTTGCCTCCTCTGTTTAATCTTTCTGAACTTGTTCCTTACGTTTTAAGTTTGGCCTCTTTCTTTTCCTTAATTTTTTCCCATGTTTTATCTCTTATCCAGGGCTTACTCTGCTTTTTTGACCGTCCGATAACTTTCTTTTCAGCCTCTCTATACGTCTCCAAAATCTTATCGTGTTCTTCCTGTGGATCTTCTATATCTCCTAGGGCTTCAAACCTGTTTTTCACCTCAACGTTGTATTTCCTCCTGATCTCTTCACTTTGCAGCTTACGTTCATTAAACCCTACCCCTGCTTTCTTCATCCGCTCAGCCCGAGCCAACTATAGCCTTATTCTTGTTCTCAAAATGTAGTGGTCACTGTACACGTCTGCACCTCTCATCACTCTAGTGTCCACGATCGATTTTTTCATGCGCCCATTCACCATAACATGATCGATTTGATGTACTGTCTTCCCATCTGGTGACCTCCTCCTGGATCACTTTGTGTGGGAATATTGTTCCAGTTACGACTAACCGTTCGCACTAGAAAAGTCACACAGCCTTTCCTCGTTGTCGTTCATGAACACCAAACGTCCCCATTACCTCCTCCCTGTTAGTCTTGTTGTTACCTATCTTAGCGTTCAGATCTCCCATCACCAGTATCATGTCATGTCTATTGCAGCTTGAAATCGTGTCCTGCAATTGGTTGTAAAATTCATCTTTTTCCTCGTCCATCGCATCATTCATTGGTGCATATGCTTGTATTACTGTCAGCTTTTTTTATTTTGAGTAGAATTGTACCTTAATGATCCTTTTGCTTATCGGCGTCCATTCTATCAAGGCTCTCTTTGCCCTCGTACTTATCATAATGGCTACTACTCCTTGTCGCACTTCGTCATCTCCCACATACTCTCATCCCTTTCCATCTGGTTTCATTTATCCCTAGCACTTCAGTTCCATATTCCGCCATCTCTTTGGCCACTTGCGCAGTCCCTGTTGCCTCCGCCATCGTCCTCACGTTCCAGCAACCGATGGTCGTTTGTTGCTTGGGGGCTACTATGGGGCCCATCGGTTCTAGGGCTTCCCACCGGTTTTGGCGTATCATTGTTAACGCTTCCGGTTTCTGTAACATTAAGCTTTTTACGGGACAGGGTCGTTAGCCCTGCGCCCAGCCCCCAACCTGGAGGACCAGGGGGTCACACTTTGTCTGGTCTCTACCCTTTGACCTGTTCGGCATGGGTGATCCTACCAAGAGTGCAAGACTCCCGCCGACATAGCTCTAGGGGTCACTGAGACACAAACTGCCGCACCACGATAAGATGGTGACCCCAATCGGAGCAGACAGAAACAAATCACTTGGTGAATAAATCTTTTCCGACTTGGTCACCGCTTTATGTACTGGTCAGCGGATGTAGAAAACGTTAGCAGGAATCGATGGAAGGACGGACAGAAGGAAGGAGCGCCCTATTCCACCCATACCTATATCTTGAACAGTGCCTACGTCATTATCCGAGCTAAACAAATTATTCTTCCAGTTTATTTAGGAGTCTGCAGTAACAAACTGTGCTTTATTTCACTGACATAATGGTATATTCTTACAATAGACCTTTTTACCGATACAGCGTCCGTCATGAATTCCATTGCTTCAAATGGCTAGTATGGGATGCTCAGGGGGCAAATACATACTAATTTGCCTCCTGAGCAGCCCATAATAGCTATCTGAAACAATGGAATTCAAAATGGCCGCTGTATCGGTAAAAGGACCTTGAGTTTGGGAAGTCAAGGATTTAATATAGCTTACAATCGAATCCAATGTTAGCAACAAGCATTGAGCTCTGCGATAAAGCTATTCTCAGCTATAATGTGTACGGAAATCGTAGTCGACACTTTAAGCTTAGTCAACTAAATTAAGTGGTGCTGTGTCGATGAAATTCGGCTTGGACAGGAACGATCCACCATGCAATCCCTTTCAGAACGCCCAGTTCCCACTCGTCCTGTTTCTTCTGGGTTGCAGCCGGCGTCCGAGTGGGCAATGGAGAGCTGGGTTCTTGTGTTACTGTATAGTGAAGGGTTTGTTGCTGTGTGAAGAGAAAGTAACCCAATATTAGATAATGAAATCTACTTTTTAAAAAAACTCTTTTTCGAAATGAATTTTAAAAAACGTTTGAAGGACAGTTGGTAAAACTTTTGCTGGATACGATCAAGAAAACGATTCACTGGAGACTGGTAGAGAAAATTTTAACCAAAGTTTAATATTGTAAACTTTTTTTTTTATTAACAAGTTTTCATTTCACACTCACCAGCTGGCCAATGTAGCTGAGCACGGAGTTTATTCGAGTTTCTATTTGTCTGAATTTTCCCAAAAATTGGCTGTTCTTGTTCTGAGATTCCTGAGTTTTTATTACCCTGATGAATTTCCTGATGGTATAGAGCTCTTCTGATGTCTTCTTTAGAATCTTTTGTTCCTGAAATTAGGAAAACCAGAAAAATGACATTTTGTTCTTGTAACTTGTCACTTGTCCGAAGAGCGTTTTCGAAAAGCTTCGTTTTGGTGACGGATTAGTGTGGACAGTAGGACTAACCGTAATTAGTAAATTCTCAGCTCCGACTATTGCATTTCTAGCTTTTTGATTGGCTAAAAAAACTCCGACTATGAGCCAATAGTCGGAGTTTTACGTCATATGGAAAATAGTGCGCCAAGTTTAAAAATTTTCCGCACGAAGTTTTCAACTTCAGCCCTCTATAATGGCCGAAATAAAAATCGGCAGCAAAACCCGTTTTGAGAATTTACTAAAACAATTATTCCATTCGCCCTTGTTGGATATGAAGTGATTATTTTATCACTTCATATCCAACTCGGGCTCACGGAATAATTGTTATATAGAAAGCTGCGTTTTCAAATTTCTCCTGGGTAGTGGGGACGGTGCCTAAGGCGGCGTTCTTTCGATCAAAGCAAATAGATTTGTTATGGAAAAATATATTTAGACTCATTCGGCTGCGCCTCGTGAGTCCACAACATTTTGATCACTGTAATGACGCGTATCGTTGTCGGTAAGAGTTCAGACCACGCTAAACCACATTCGATTGGTTAATGCGAGATTAGTAGCAATTGTGGTAAAAACTCTTATCGACAACAATACGCGTCATCACAGTGGTCAAAATTTGTGCATTTTGACCACTGACGAGGCGTATCATTGTCGATAAGAGTACAGGCCACGCTAAACCAAATTCGATTTGTTAATTCGAAAACGGAGCTTAGCTCTTTGAAAACGATGGCGACAAGCGATAAACTCGATTTCTTTCAAGCCCAAATCCAAAATGACCCTAGATTGTTGCGTTTTTAAATTCTTCCGGCGTATTGTGGACGGGGAGTTGAACTTACCGACATTGAGCATAGCTTCCATGTTGGATCAGGTAGCCCTGGCACTCGACGATTGTAGTTAGCGTAATATGCATCTCCCAGACGATCTTGCGACTAAACAGATAGACAAGCAAGCTGCATGAGTGATGATACAATGCATTTTACTGTATACGGTCAAGAAACATGATTTGGAAATTACATTACTTGCAAAACATGTCGGACCTAAAGTTTCGGACGTTTAATTTTTGAACACTTTTTATATCCTTCGGTCAAATTTCTGAACTGGAATGATAGTTTTACTGCATCCTCAAGGCTTTCGAGATACACCGACGAAAAATTAACACAAACTCTATCAAGCCGAAGTTAAGTATCTCAAGCAAAGCCTCAACTAGAGTTCGCTCCATAAAGAGAACTAAGAGCTTCAAAGTTTTACTCTTTATTATCCAACTCTGCTTCCTAGAGTACAAATATCGCGCGAAACGAGTACAAATAACAGATATTTGTACTCGCCTCATTCCTCCCGGCCGCGTGAAGTTCAAAACCTTGGCAAGTCAGAATTTTGGGAAAAGAAATCGTTGGATAATAAATCTCTTATTAGACGTTTTGGTGTGTAGTATCGCTGTATATTTTTACTCGTTGTTTGTATTTTGACTCGCCCTACGGGCTCGTCAAAATACCGCACAACTCGTAAAAATATATAGAGGATATTACACGGTGGCGAGAAGATATGAATTTTATGTTCGAGTGGCAAGAACAATATTTCACGAGTGAGCGAAGCGAACGAGTGAGATATTGTTCTTGCACACGAGAACATAAAATTCATATCTTCGAGCCAACGTGTAATGTTCTTTTTATTATATGGAGACTAAATATAAAACATAAAACAAAAGCATAAATATAAAACAAAAGACGGGAATCGTGACGTCATTTAACGATACGACACTCACAAAAATACGCCACTCGGGTCCCGGATGAAGTGGCGTATGGAATCTACGAGTGGTTTAGTTCCCAGTAAAACACTCTCCTCCATATAATAAACAGCGATACTACACACCAAAACGTCTAATAAGATATATGTATTGTAAATATTTCTGACGGTTTTATTTTCGAATACCTTTTTTGAACAAGATCAAAATAATTAAAAAATTAGTAATGTTGGCAAAACCTACTGGTGCACCCTTTCAGAAAAAATCGGCTGGAAGCAACACCCCTCAAAATGACAAAAACAGATTTCTTCAGCGCAACATAAATTAAGATTCAACAATTTTCTTCATACTTAACTTACAAAGTCTGCCTTAGTTTTGACGACAATTTGTGAGAGTTGAATTAGATTGGCAAATATCCACTGCTTCGTTACAGACACTGAAGGTCGGGTTCTAGTGGCTTGGCCAGTGCTGGTTTGGGTTGAGGCCGCCATTGAGCTGCCAATAAGCATCAGCAAAACTGACATGATGCTTAGAGAAACCATGAGCTGTGAGTAACCTGTTAGGATAAAAACGAGAGAGCTACACCTTCTGAAACGGAAAACATTTAGATAGAGCCAGAAGTTTGAACACTAGTTTGTCGAGTTACACCAAGAGAGGGGTTTGCCTTCGGTCAACGAGCGATCTAACGAACAATACTGAGCCTTTGAAGCTAAACCACAAGATAAACTAAACTGATGATCACATTAATATAATGATATTTTTAAGCTTAGGTTGTTTCAAAGATCGGAGAGAAAAAAGAAAACTGGAGAAACGGCCAGGTCGTGCTTACTTACTTTAGGTTTATTTGTCGATGAACATTTAATTTCAACCGACATTGTTTTTGTTACAAGTTAACGTCTTATTAAGCTAAATATAAATATTCAGTTTGTGGATTCCCTCCGACAAAGTATTCTAGATTGTCACCAAACTAAAACATAATCTAAATGAAAGCCGTAAAACAGTACTTTACACTAACCTGATATTGTGGTTTTCATGTTTAGAGGACAAAGTTGTTCAGACACGGGTTGGTTTGTTCCAAATAATGCTATTGGTATCTAGATCCAGTTTGAATGATCTTTATCCTCCTTTTAACACGCCCCTTAAATCAGTTCCACGAGACGTGTCCAAATCTGATGATCTAACGCAGTCTAGATGAACTAATGCTTGATCGCACATTTCTGCTTTCCTCTAACTGGTCCATTTTCAGAAATTTGTGGTGGCTTCAAATTATGTTTTCTCGACTTAACTACCCGCACAAATGACTTAATTCTGCCTTCACTCGCTTTACTGCCTTGAAAGCATCAGATTAACCTGTTCTTTCATCGCTTGTTGCGGTTTGATCAGGTCTCGTTGGCGTTGTTCTTCTTTTCAAAGACCTTTCTTCGCGATCAACTTTCTTTAAAGTCAAACAAAGGTCATTTAGAAAGAAAATTGAAACAAGCTTTCTTGTTTTAATTTATTAAACTGATCTAAGTACTTGGTGTTTCCCATGACTTTTTTAAATGAAAGTTGATTCAGTTTCGTTATCCCATATATTGAATACACTCTTTCAGTTTATTTATGAGTATGCTTTAACAAACTATGTTTATTTCACTGACATAATGGAATATTCGTAAAATAGACGATATTCTTATTCTCGTGGAAACAGCTTGCAATGGAGGCTCATGCGGGGGAATATCATTAAAAAGAGATCAATTATATTTGCATTTTTTAAAAGACTCCTACATTAGCCTCATTTGCAAGTTAGTTCCAGTCAGAGTCTCAAATCGGAAATACGAATAGGGCCTATTAAGGATGGAAAGTCAAGGATTACAGTCTAGTCCAATGCTAACAACGAGCATAAAGTGGTTCGTTGAACAAACGCTGTACAGAAATATAAAAGGTATGGATAAATCCACCATGCGATCCCTTTAGTACCCAGCTCCCAAATCAATTCATGGGTTTCCTTTTCTTTCTTATATGGGTATGGGGCTCCGCTTGACGACCCTTGGGGCCACCGGAGCTCCGCTATCAACTGAATTATCGCTTGATTCCAATGGTTCGAACTTACATGCCTGTATGTGGACATTTCCAAATCAGAAGTCAAGGTTTTGACTAATCTATTTTATACATCGGCTAGCCAATAAACATCAGAAAATCCTTGAAACAAACTCAATCATTTTAAGGAAATCATCTGGTCGTGAAACTAAGCTCGCCAAGTATGATCATGACGCCACAAATACTGTATATTCGTTTCCATTCCAGACACTAAGCGCGGAAATTTCTGGTTCGTTTTCGTGAAGCTCTCGGAAATCGTCGAATTTTCCTGTCTTGAGCGCCACAGTTAGCACAAAGCTTATTATTAAAAGTTCATTCTGCTTCATGTTGGTGTAACTGACTTTTTTAAAAGGTTTTTCGAGAAAAGAAAAATTGTCCAAATTTCGTTGCATTTGACCTTTAAATCTATGGCAGCAACAGCAGCTAACCGTATATAACGATGCTACATCATGAGACGATTTTAGAATTAACTTAGCTCTTGAAAAAGAAAGGAAAAGCTACGTTACAAATGAAAATAAATCTTGTCTTTTAATTTTTGTTCGACATATATCTAGCATACGGCCTTATGTGCTGCATAGCACGAAGAGGACTGAGAGAGATATACAGCTTGCAGCTTACAGCTTACAGCTTGCAGCTAAGCCATCACGTGACCTACTTTTCATAAAATTATGGGCTATAGCTTAACAAATGCTAGAAATGGAAAAAGCATGTCGAAAATATCAAAATGGCCAAATTTGAGGCCCCCATCATTAAAAGGTGAGATTTTATGACTGTCTGAAGTTTTAAAAGAATAAGAAGATTTGTATGGAAAATGTTGCTGGAGAGCAAGACCTTGCTCTCCAGCAACATTTCCCATACAAAACTTCTAAATTTTCCGAAAATTCAAACTGTCGTATAAACTTATTCTTTCATTCCAGGGCGCTCAAACTTGGCCAATTTGGTATTTTCGATGCGCTCTTTCCATTTCTGGCATTCGTAAAGTTATAGCTCATAATATAAAAATTTTCTAGGAAAAATTTGGTCATGTGCCCCAGCTGCATAGGGCCTATTGAAGTAAATACTGCTCTGAAGGTAAAAATGACCTGAAGTATTTTCTATTTCAGGTGAACTCAAATTGGTTCAAATACATTATCAGGGACCTTTAGATTGGACAAAGAGTACGCGATTTGAAAGGACGATCTTCGTAACCAGTGATGTCAACCCTGAAGAGTCCTCGCTCTTCATGTTGGTTTTAGGTAGAGAGGGTAGCTCATGGGATGAGATGGGGTATGTCACGTGATGATGTAGAGCCCGCTAACAACAGAATGGGTAATTGTCTCTATGAGACGCACCTGCAGAGAATCGTGGTACTTGTATTCATCAAAATAAATATCCAGTCCAAGATGATAAATACAGCTACCATGATTCCCTGCAGGCACATCCCATAGAGGTAATTGGCCATTGAAAAGTCGTTTTCGTACTCTATCAAGTGCTCATGTCCAAATCCTGAGTGCCTTATTTTTTGTTCCATATATAAAAAACGTATTCCTCTAGTTTATTTATGAGCTTGCAACAAGACTATTCTTTATTCATTGACACAGTGGTTTATTCTTACAATTAAGTTTGGGAAGTTAGGAATTACAGTGTAATCCAATGTTGACAATAAATACCACGTGCTCTGACCTCTAAGATAAAACAGTTCATAATGCACGAAAATGCACGAAAATAATCAACATTATTAGCCTAGTCTGTACCGCCGATAAAATTCGCCTTGGTAAGGAATAGTCCACCACACGAACCCTTTCAGTACGCCCAGTTCCCACTCGTCCTGTTTCTTCGGAGTTGCAAACGGCCTGCGGGTGGGTAGCGGTGAGCTTGTGTCTCGCGTTATTGGATAATTAAGGTATATTTGCTGTGTGAAGAGAAAGTAAGCCATAAGATAATGAATAATAAAGACTAAGACAATGCAATTCAAGAGTTTTCTTTGGCTTAGCCATCATGGTATGTGAGCCATCTGTCATTTTGCTATTACCATCTTATATCCAACGCGCGCTCGTGGAATAATTCGGTTCAATACTTTTCAATCTTTTTCCTGAACGACAGTTGGTAAAAATGTTGCTGACTAAGATAAAGAAAAATGATCAATGATCGACGACTAGAAAAAAAGATTTTTACCAAACGTTTAGCATTTTAAACTATTAATTTTGAACTAATAATTTCCCATCATATCACACTCACCGCCTGAATAACGTAGCCTAGCACGCGGTTGATTTGACCTTTTATTTTCCACAGTTTGGTCACAAATTGGCTGTTCTTTTTCTGAGATTCAAGAGTTATCAATTCGTCGATGAATTTTTTGAAGACATAGAGTTCTTTTGACATCTTGTCTAAAAACGCCTGTTCCTGAAATTAAGAAAGCGAGAAAATATTATATTAAGCAATTTGATTCACTGGCTGATTGACTGATGAAGACTCTCTTCTTCAGAGTTCCTAAAATTCCAAGAAATGTCTTACACGCTATGATTGGTGTTATTTTAATCCAAACCTTAAGTAGTACCTGTCGCTAGGAAATTATCCTTAGCACGACTATTAAGATTCAATTAAATATTGGGTACAAAGGTGCTTTGCTAAGTTTTCAGTAATTCTATCAGTTTCGAAAACAGTTTCTAGGAATCAGTAAAGAAAACGAAAACGTTTCAGGAATGAGTTCAGTTTGTAGAAACTAAGGTAATTTAGTCATAGATACATAGGTATTGGTGTATATTAAATTCTTTTTGAGCCAGTACAAGAAGCCGGGAACAACGATGGTGTCAGCTGGGGACTTAAGGTTATTAGTCACAATATTTTATGTCTTAGTTTAATTTGCATTCTTGATGGTCCATTGTGATTAAGATGGCTCTTTTTCGATCCATGTAAATTATAATATCAATTCAAACCTTAGAGCTTTGTTTTTTTTGCTAATTGCACCTTGAAAGTTTATTGTTTTAATGGTTTTGAAAATCCTCAAACTAAGTAGCCTGCATAAGGCAATGAATGTAAAAGGTCTTTTGAAACTTACCGACATCTTATCTAGCCCAATCCATGGTGGGCGAGGTCGGCCAGCAATTCTGTGATTATAGTCAAGGTAATTTGCATCTCCTAGACGGGCTTTGGCCTATACAGATATGACAAGCCAACAGGTGGGTGAGTGTAATGACATAATACATTGTTAGTACTATGTAGATGAATGAATGAATGAATGAATGAATGAATGAATGAATGAATGAATGAATGAATGAATGAATGAATGAATGAATGAATGAATGAATGAATGAATGAATAAAAAAATCTTTGTCTGGCATATTCAGACGTGAGCGGCGAGTTCAATTTAGAAATACAGTTCACGTGATGGAATGAAAACAGCTGATGATGGCCCTTTAAGGCTGGTTTTCACTAGGGCATAAGCATAAGCCGACATACGCAGAAGCAGTAAGATGTTGATAATTAGGACTTTTGTTAGAAATTTCTCCAACAAAAGGCGCTAATTATCAGCATCTTACTGTGTCTGCGTGTGTCGACTTATGCTTATGCGCTATTGAAAACCAACCTTTATATATGACTAGGGCGGATCTAGGAGAGTCGGTCAAACCCCCGAAATTAAAACAAGACATGAGACATTATATAACAGCTGACTTGGCCTCAGAATGCAGGAGATCCCATTTCTGAGAACCTTAATTTTAAAATTGTATGGGGGAAGATGCCTCCGGACCCCCTACAGGGGCTTTGGGGGTCCGTATCTCGAACCCCATTCCCTAAAAATCCTGTATCCGTCCGAGTATATCTACAGCTAACATTCAATTTCTTGGCCATACAATTTTTGTGAAATACCCAAATTCAAATTCTTTAAGCTTACTAAACTCATTCGAACCACTGAGGAGAATCAGTGATAGAAAACGTTACTAATACAAACCAGTTATCGAACAATTTTGTTCGTGTTCTACTCACAAAGTCTGCCTGAGTGTCGCCGACAAGTCGTGAGAGTTGAATAACATTGGACAATGTGAAGCTCGCCATCACCCGTTTTGAAGGATTAGAACTCCTTCCATCGGCCTGGCCAGTGCTGGTTTGGGTTGAGGCCGCCATAGAGCTGCCAATAAGCATCAGCAAAATTGACATGATGCCCAGAGAAACCACAAGCTGTGAGTAACCTGTTAGGATAAAAATGAGAGAGGTAACGTTTTTGTAACTAAGTTGAGTTTGAACACTGATTACCAACTAATTCGCCATACTATTAGCCATATATTGAGAATGAGAAGAAGAGTTAGCCTTCAACCTACCAGCAAACGAACGACTGCAAGTCTTAAAGGCTTGCAATAGTATAAGCAAAACCAGCATTAAGATTCATGTAATGATAGTTTTAAGCTTAAGATGGAAGAAGGAATTAGACTGACGAAACATTCAGGTGGTGCCCCCTTGGGTTAATATGTCGATAAACAATTCATTTCAACACTTTCTGAGAGCGGTATCACTTAAGGTTTTATGTCCAGTTTATAAAGCTATCTACGTGTATAGCTATTTAGTTTGTATGCAAAATCACCGCTCTAAACAAAGTATCCTAGAGTGCTACCAGACTAAGACATAACCACAAAACTTTTAAGTTTTGATTTGAAAATCAGTTCCGGTAAGGCCTATCCACTTACCTGATAGTGTAGTTCTCATGTTCAGTTAGAGGACACACTTCTTCAGACACGTTTTTGTTGTAAATCGGTAGCTGGATGCGGTTTAAATGAGCTTTTCCCTTCTCTCTTAGCCCGTTTATGACTCCCACGGGAGGTATTTCTAAATATGATGATCTAATGTGATCTAATTATGATGAACTAATGCTTAATCGAGAATTTCTGCCTTCTTCTAACTGGTCCATTTTCTCAGAAGATTGCGTTCTCTTGAAATTATGTTCTCTCGACTTAACTACCCGCACAAATTACTAAATTCTGCCTTCACTGGTTTTACTGCCTTGAAAGCATCAGATCAACCTGTTCTTTCATCGCTTGTTGCGGTTTGATCAAGTCCCGTGCGCGTTGTTCTTCTTTTCATAGACCAGTGAGTAAGTCTCACCTGACAAAGTTCGTAATCAGCTCTCCTTAAAAATCAAGTAAAGAGCATTTTGAAAGAAAATTGTTTTCTCCTTTAATCCTAAGTGTAAAGACTATGCTTGACTGCGCATTTCTGCTTTCCTCTAACCAGTGCTTTTTCTCAATAGAATGTCACTGCTTGAAATTGTTTTTTTCTCTCGACTTAAACCCCCCAGAAATTAATTAATTTTGCCTTCGCCCGACATGAAGGCATCAGAACAGCCTGTTGATTCATCGCTTGTTGGGGAAAGCCTCAGATGATCAACTCAAGGATTTGAGCCCGAAGATTCATTCCATTATAGGCCATTCCGAAATTGCCAGGGAACTGGGGCGAGTTTCAAATTTTAACAAATCGATAAACTGACACAACCACATGCAAGATCGCGTTGAGAGAAGTCATTTGACCAAGTTTGATGCTTTTAGGGTGAACAGAGACCAAGTTATGGACAACGTGATTCAAAATCCATACAAACATCTCTAATGTTGAGACAGCGTCACCCAAAACCATATAAACTCTTAAATTTTTTTTTATCATTTTTGTGACAACTGAAAAATCCCGTCATTCAACTACCATTTGAAAGAAGCTGAGATGAAAATCACGTATGTTTGCCGATTTTAAGAGTATCACAGAAATCATAAAAAATTTTTAAGAGTTTGTATGGTTTTGGGGGACGCTGGTCTATAACTTGGTCTCTTTTTTTTCCTAAAAACATCAAACTTGGTCAAATGACTAATCTTAACGCGATCTTTCATGTGGTGGTGTCAGTTTATCGATTGGTTGAAATCTGAAACTCGCCCCAGTTCCCTGCGTAATTTCGGAAAGGCCTATTCAACGCGTATTTGTCAGGCACAAGATTGAACAGGATCTTAAAGCAAACTTGGCCAACCATTGTGAACCAACAGAACGCGCTTCCCATTGAACTAAAACTCCGGAACTTTTGAAACGGTAGCAAATGGTACGGGGATTACTTTGGAACGTTTTTAGAAAATCCGAAAGTTGTTTAAATTTCCGAAATGCGAACAAATCAACGGAAAATCAGGAAATTCCATCAAATGGTACAGAAATTTCTGGTAATTTTTTTTTCTGGAAATTTTTTTTCTAGCTCGCAAGGTTGTCCTTTTTTCCCGAAATTGTGGAAACTGTTGTCCATTCGCCACTGCGGGAAAGTTGCGGAAATGGAAACCGGATTGTTTTGTCGAACGGAAAGCTCTCAGCGTCTTGTTTAAAAATTTGAGTATGACCTGTGTGGACTGTGTGATGTGTGGTGCAAGTTATGTTGAATTCACAAGCTCGCATTTACATGAAAGCGTTGAGGAGAATAAATAACTTCCTTTTCCATTGGCAAGCATTTTCGTGACAGACATTCATTGTTTGATTTCTTAAGGTGGCTCGAAACAGTTCCAGCAATTTCCAAGACGTAGAACTTGATTGGTCATTATAACCACTCTATATCGGTTGATACCAAAATCATGGTATCAAACAAACTGCCCAATTCATTGGTGAACAAGTTGCTGTCAATTTTATGGCATAATAGGTTACTATAGCAACAAAATGACCGGCTAAAAGCACCCTTAATTTTAGCTTTAAGCGCTAATAACTTGAAAACGAGCTCGGTGACCCCCATTTTTTATTACCGAATTGTAATCAACATGATTAGATACAACTTTTTGCAAAGTTTAAAAAATTCTACGGAGGGAGCTCAGAACCACCTTAAATTTTCGAAAATTTAAGGTGGCTCTGAACCCCCTCCGTAGAAGTTTTTTAAACTTTGCAAAAAGTTGCATCTTCTCATGTTCATTACTATGCGACAATAAAAAGGGGGGGGGGGGGGGCAACGAACTCGTTTTCGAGTTATAAGCGCTTAAAGCTAAAATTAAGGGTGTTTTTAACAGGTCATATTGCTGCTATGGTAACCTATTTTGCCACAAAATTGACAGTAACTTGTTCACCAATGATTGGGCA
>OZ026596.1:29720321-29735321 GCA_964020085.1 Micromussa lordhowensis | reverse complement strand
TGAAACCTTCATGACATAGAAATAATAACGCACGCAGTACCGTAGTTGATTGAATAAGCCACCTTTCTTTTTTTCATCCCCGTCTCTATAAGCTGCCTCACTCTCCTTTTTTAAGGCTTTGAAAATAGAGACGTTCCCTCAACACTAGCAGATTTCGAGCTTTTACGATACCCTCCCGTCACTCAATGCCGGAGTTTTGGTATTATCTGGCATTCTAAACAAATCCAGGAACAATTAAATATGTTTTCGAGTCATAACGAGCAGGATTAAGGACTCACCTCTGCCGTCAGGTGGACCGATCTTCATGGGGTATGGTGGCACGTGAACGTCAGCTGTATGGGGATTACCATCCTGACACGTGCAGCGGCTTGGTAACCGCTCCTGGTTACAGGCAAACTTAACAAATTTTCGCAGCTGATCCTGGAAACGAACGAAGCAAAAACTCGTGTGACGCGAGAGAATGGCGTTTTTTTGGTTATCAACAACAGAATGATAGCGATGAAAACCTTGTTTTATTTCATAATGTAGCTAGGTACCTGAGAAAAACTTTCCATGGAGTTCCAGAAGTATTCGATATGCACATCTGTATCTTTGACTCCAGCCACATAAGCTGTGTGGGCCTGGCGAACGAACGAAAAAAGAAATCTGTGAGCCCAGCTACCATCAAATTATAAGCGAGAATGGTTAGTTACAGTACAAGTGATACAGAGGTTGCTAAACAACTAAGAAATACGAGGAGCAAACCTTAAGAAATCCCAGATCAAGAGAAGGCTGCCCACAGGTACGAATTTCCATGTCCAGCGGTGTCATGACCGTCAATACGTGCAGAGGGACCACAGAAGACAGACCACATCGAACGGCCGCCATACGGGACTCACACCGCAGCTCCTTGAGTCGTAGATCCCTGATGGCCTGTACGTAGGACTTGTGATTTTCCCATCTGTCACAGAAAACGACATGCTCAATTCAAAAGGACAGCAACGGAACGAAAGGTTCAATCTGTAGGACCCTCCGATCAAACAACGTGACGGGTCCTCGATTTTTGCAGAATTTATCGAGTATGCATATTGGAAAACCTGATATGGCTTCATCTCTAAATATATAACAATTATTCCATGAGCCCGAGTTGGATATGAAGTGATAAAATAACCAACGAGCGCGTAGCGTAAATGTTGTTGTTGTTGTAGCGCGAGTTGGTTATAATCACTTCATATCCAACAAGGGCGAATGGAATAATTGTTTTAGTAAATTCTCAAACCGGGTTCTGCCGCCGATTTTTATTTCGGCCATTATAGAGGGCTGAAGTTGAAAACTTCGAGCGGAAAATTTTTAAACCTGGCGCACTATTTTCCATATGACGTAAAACTCCAACTATTGGCTCATAGTCGGAGATTTTTAGCCAATCAAACAGCTAGAAATGCAGTAGTCGGAGCTGAGAATTTACTAATGTAATTTATTTTACTTGTTTAAGCTGGGAAGGCCTTAACGCTCTAAAAGTGAGATTTAAAATTTGTCACGGTGGTTCACCTCAAGTTGACAACTGTTTAACTAGCCTGCCGACGCAGCTCAACAGTTTCTCTAGGCATACTTGCCCTCGTCTGAGCTCGGTATTTGTAAAAGCCTAAAGAAGAGCAAATCTGACCGTGATTGACGGAAAACACAGTCGAGTGCACAAGTAAGCACTTACGTTACAGCGACATTGGCTCCATCTTTACACAGTTCCACTTCCTCGCCGTCAAGAGATGTGTAAACAAATCGGTACGGACACAGATCCGCTTCAAAACACAGCGTCTTAAACTCTTCTATGTTCTCCACCTTCAAAACAAAGAACGTGCTGCTTCAAACGATGTCACACAACAAACAAGCCAGTTGGCAGTTTCTGCACCGTTTCGAGTGAAGTGTTTTTGCATGAGGACGTGATATCGAACAATTTCCATAAAATTTATTTCCAAGAAATATATCTGAGAAACAAATTTGAGGTACGTACCTCTGTATTAAAAAGCGCGCAATCTCGATGTTAGCTTTATATACATTTTCATGAACATTTTCACACTCTATAACTCCCTATCACAGCCTACACTACAAATTCTTTAATAAAAACAAGGTCCTAAGACTACCTTACTGCGACATTATGGCTGCACTGGAGCAAGGTTGTTTCTGAGCATTTTAAAGAGGGTTTAACTCACCTCTGAGAAGCGCCGTAAGTAGTTGTACGTGAGAATATCTGTTTCTCTGAGGTCGTCATGCGGGTCTAACGGATGGTTCAACAGGCTTTTCCAGAAGCACGGCAACAAATCCAGAGCGAGGGGAATATCTGATCGTAATGCAATCCCCAACAGCTGTGCAAAAAATGTTGTAAGTAGTTACACAAGAAAGGGTTTCCTTTAGTTAATTGGTCAAAGCTGGGAATGTATTCGGGAGTTCGTAAACGGCTTATCGCCGGAAGAAATCACATCCTTCGCAGAGTTCAATTAGTCTGAACTAGGAACCTGGGCAGCGTTGTCAAAACCCGATTAAGCTAACCCAGGATTAGCGATAATTCTGATTTCGGTTTTGTAACTTTTCGGTGAGGTTTTCTGTTATATTGTTTATCCCTCAGTTTTGAGTTTGAATGATCTCAAACTACACAAAACAAAAGCATTGAAAAACATCTTTATACCAAAAAGTGATACCTCGGTCAACCGGCTTTCAAACAACCCGCCCCTGGGGTTTCATTTTCCGTAGTCGAGAGAGGGGCTTTTATCCTAGGGTGTTCATATCCTAGAGTTTTATCTTCCGTGATAGAGAGAGGGGCTTTTATCCTAGGGTTTTTATCATCCGTGGTCGACAGGTTTTTTTTATCCTAGGCTGTTTATATCCTAGGGTTTTATTTTCCGTGGTCGAGAGAGGGATTTTTATCCTAGGGTGTTTATATGCTAGGGTTTTATTTTTCCGTGGTCAAGAGGGGGTTTCTTATCCTAGGGTGTTTATATCCTAGGGTTTTATTTTCCGTGGGCGTGAGGGGAGGTGCTTTTACAGGTTTAAAGTAACTTCACAATAGTGCTCTTACCTGACCAAAGAAAATCAGCAGCCTCTCTTCCGCGTACGTCATGGGGCCGGGCTTCATTATGAATTTACCCTGCAATCAACAAACAGGACGAAATCAAACTCCATACGCCAATCATCTCAGTCCATTGTCAAAACCAACGTCTGGCGAGAAGAGCGATAGCCTCACGAGTAAGACAAGAACCATGAGGTAAAGGTTAAGTCTGCCTACGAGCCGGGTGATCCAGCAGGTCGACGCTTATTTCCGGCTTCAGTAGCATAAGCAACCAGGAGCATTTTTACTCCCCCCTGGATGGGATGCCAGTCCATCGCAGGATTACCCCTAGCTTTAAATTCGCTGGCACCAATTTATACACCTTGGTGGAGAGAGGCACTGTGAGAGTAGCGTGTCTTGTCCAAGATCACAACGCAATGTCCCCGGCCAGGATTCGAATCCGGACCGCTCGACCCGAAGTGTAACGCACAACCATATGAAAACCGCGCCTCCCACGGTCCGTCAAAACCGGTTTAGACCGGTTTGGGAGACATTGGGTTAAACGGTTACAAATTGAAATTACCAAACTAGATTCACCTTATTCTTGTTAGCAGCAGAGCTGGGGCAGGGAACAAGTAGGCCTACATGGGTACCCTGGAGTTCCCGAGCCATCAGCCACATGAAATGACGAAACGAGCCACCTGTAAGAAACAAAAGATATCAAATAAAAAGTCAGATTGCCATTAACAAGTCACTTTAAAACACTGCATTAGAAGAAGTATTACCTGAGCCCAGGACTTGCTCTCCTCGGAGCTGAACCTTGAGAGGGAAGACTGGGTCGCCACCTGTAGCGACCTTGACCCTGAGTTCACTGGAGGAGAGAGCAGAGATGTCACGTGCGGCCTGACAGAACTGTGGTCCGGCTGACGATACCTTGTCCGCTGAAATGACACATACAGTTAAGTTAACCATCATAAAATATAACACATTGACTCTCTTGGGGACTATCGATATCAATATGACTGTGGGACCAAATGCGAGCGTGTTTTAATAAAAGGGCTTCAGGGTCCGTGCGACTTGAGGAAGCACAACTTCGTGGCTAACAATTTACAAATTCAATATCTGATTGGCCAAGTAGGCACCTATTGTTGATCGACATATGGCACTAGGGCCATGCGCACAGTAAGTTCGTTCATCATGGCCAAAGAGCATTAAACAAAACCACCAATAAATCTGTTTTCGATATTCTGTGGTAAATATACTTCACCCACTGGGTTATGCAAAAAAAATCATAACACTGCTCGCTGATGGTTTCCACCGACTTTGCCCCTCACCAATCATCAGCCGATAGAAACCTCGAGCTCACAATGTTACTGTTAAACAGTCAACCCTCGGAAAAGCGCGTTCGTAACAAACAATCCGAAACATAAAACGGATTTCTGTATAGCTACGAGATTAGTATGGAGGCTTTTGCTTAGCTTTTTAAATCTGAGACATCTATGAGGAGAGGAAAGGATTGACAAGAGACGTTAGTTTACGTGGGCTAGAACGAGTCAATATTGTCAGGGCAAAGAGATCTGTTGATCACTAACTTAATTCTTACGTACACACCTTCTAAGGCCTCCAGAGGATCTAACGAGACTTCAGGCGGCGAATCTTCAGCCCCACGATGAGCCGTGTGGTTAAGCACGTGATTTAACAGCGCCACCTTGGTGTGATAGAACAGGAGGCCTCGCCCTTCTCTCAGCAGGGTAGCAGTGCTCAGATTGTACGTGTCGGCCGCTCGTAGATCGGTCACGGGTAACAGCAGACGCTCCACGTCTGAATTCAATGCCTTGAGGAACGCAAACCGACTCCTGAGGCTCCGGAGAGACAGACCTAGGACACGATACAAAATTTACGGACGCACTCACAGCAATTATAAATCATAATCGGGTATCACGTTACGGACCATATTCATCACTTTTTGCTAACCTCTTTTGCCTTCAGGAGAAGCTACAGTTTAAATATTCACTTTGACGCATTTTCTTGTTGAGACAAATTACTTCATTTCTTAAGTAATAAATTAAAACCACAGTGTATAGCATAGTAAGCAGTAACGCAAGAAAGTACTGTTCAGCAGCTTACATTTGAATGTCACACAGTGGCATTTCAATCACAGACTTAACAGTTAGAACCAACATTAACAGCATAATAAGCACTACCACTTGGAAGTACTTCTAAATAGCCTTTTATTGAATGGTTACATTTATTATAGTTTTATACACCGACTGAAATATTAGAAGCAACTTGCACTACATAGTAAACAGTACCACTTGGAAGTACTGCTGAAAAGCTTTCATTTGAATGCCACATACTAGAAATTCATCCACAGATGAAAACACCTCATAGGTTCCTGTCATTTGTCGAGTACTGTTGCATAAAATCAAAACATTTTTGATGAGTTTGCTACGGTCTAGGTAAGACTTTCAAATGCAATTTTAAATGTAAGCAACGTACTCTTCTTTGAGCATTAGCTGTTTGTCCGAGTAAAATTCAGCTACCTATTTCCTAGCTAAGACTTACGACGAGTCAAATAAAACTGTAAGCTCACCCTGAAGTGGATGGAAGTCGTCGCTAGTAAGATCCACCTCAGAGAGGAGGAGTTCATCAGGCATCAGACGAGAAGGCGTAGTGGACCAGGCACGGCACAGGGTATCCACATACAGGACAAGGGCGTGGTCACGAGCCAGGGGCCAGTTAGCATGGTCCGCTTCCATCTCCGAGGGCAGAAGGTATGTACACCTACCAATAAATCAGGCTTGTCCGTAAGAATATTTACACGAATGTACAGGAAGAGGATGGAACTAAAAGGGATGAATGGACGAGGAAACAAGCCAGCCGAGCATTAAATTGTTTGTCGAGTTGTTCCTAACTAGAGAAATTGCCCACCTCATAGGAATGCGACCATCCCAAAAGACAATATCAGAAAATGATGGAGAAGCATTCCCGGAGCGCCTTGGGTGTACAAACGATAACCTTATCCATCGGCTTCGAATCACCTCGAACTTTACAATGAAAGGTTTAGGGCCCACGGGTTTCTGAAACTTGCACATCACCTTTAAACTTGTACATGAAACAACTATCCATCTAGCGCTGTCTACTGAAAACAGGACTCTTTCAAGGCTTGGATGAATTCACATACTCGTGGTTCCTTTGCCACGATTTCTTTTCTTTTATCAAACATTAATGACAATAGCCCTCACCTCTTAAACTGCAAGTCATAACCACAAGCAATGAGGCCTTTCCATATCGATCGAACATCCTGACTGCCCCTGGCCAACGCCCAGCTTACAAACCCGTTAAAACCAAGCGCTCTTTCTTCGCTTCCTTCGATAGGGCTTCCGTGATCCCTTACAAGTTGCGTGACAAGTTCCACAGCCGACTCTTTTGCGTGACGCACGGTGTTGAAAAACGATAACAGCAAATTGCCGGGTGTTATGCTGCAAATTTGATCCTTCGTCAACAGTTCTTCAGATAACGGCTTATTGCCGGTTTGGTCTGACTTCTTTTCGCTATGTACATCTTTATTGATGACAGGCTCCGTATCCTGGCCTAAAATTAATTCTTGGTACTGTGGTCCTGCCACAGATTTCTCAGACGTGATGTCTTTGCCCCGCCCAGACGATTCAACGCTCGGTGACTCTGAAGGCGTGCTCGACAGAGCTGTTTCAGCTCCACTATCTACACTGATAGATTTACCTTTACCGCTCGCGACAAGCGTGCAACTTGAGAAAATTTCAGCCATCGCCCCCGTGGCTGATTCAGATAGCGTCTTTGCCCCTTCGCCGTCGAACAGTCTAGCGTTTAAAAACTCGTCAAATACTGCAAAAGCGCTAAGTTCATTGGTTCCTTCCATAAGGAGTTCGGAGTTGACTTTGGCTACACCGATGTTAGATTCTACCGAAGATTGATCCTTTAACGTCTTGCTGGAAGAAATAGCCTGACGCACAAGATCAAGCTGACTTGCGCTCTTCAACTCCACTACTGCATAACCCAGGATCCTCTCCGGCTTGTCTAGTCGGGCACTGGGTAGGAGCTCAGTCATCGACTTTACCCTAGAGTCCACTCCTTCGCTGTCTTGTTCACGGCGCGGTTCCTCAGCCTTGACGCGTGGTTGAACTTCTGGAATGTAAACCTCACTGCCATGAATACCACCACTCGGTCTACAAGCTTTCTTTATGGCGTCCACAGCCTCTTTCTTGCTCAGAGTAGTAGCGATGTTAGTGATAACCAGCAGCCGTTGTAGAGCGGTACTCCTAGTGGAAATCACCGCTGTCAGGCTGTCGGAAAGATCCACGGATCCGCGCGGGTCTCCATGAATGAGGTTCCGCAGCAGAAGCGTGGTGTTGACAATCTTATCAAACCATGGCATGCTCTCTGTGGGGGAGGTTATACCGTACCCGAAACCTCGCTTACGACGCCGCACGCTGCCGCGTCTTTCACTCGCCTTGATCTTGGGGGATGGAGGACCTGAGGAAGCCGTGGTCTCCGTGGAGGAGGGCGGGACAATGGCGTCCGCATCAAAGTTGAACGTGTTCTCGACACTGGTTGGAGGTGCAGATCGTACTCCATGGTCAGTTAAATCTGAAGTGACTGCAGCCTAGAAAATGGAAAAAGAAAGTTTATTTTTATTTACGATCATTACCTTTGTTATCAGTCTTCTAAGTTCGAAGTGCCCGATGGTTATAAAACTGAATGCTGTTCTCCCGATGGAGAATTCAAAATGTATTTATTAGCAATATCTCAGTTGCTTGGAATCATCTGAAATCCTTCAACTTTAATTGGATGGTCTTACCAGGAAACTTAATTAACTTTATTAAGAATACAAATGCTCTTTCTCGCAGTCACTAAACTTGATTTCCAACTCTTGCCTGCGACACTACACCAGACTTTTATTCGTTTATACGTAAAGAAAATAACTCACATGCCATTCGACACTCGCCTTCACAAGAGAGTTAGTATAGGTAGTGTTAGTGTTATATAGTGCTAGTGGTGTCTGTATATGATAGCATTAGTATTTTTTACGGCTGTTAGTCGAAAACAAGTTCACTAAGAGTTTTAACTCAAACCACCCGGCCGGAGGGCTAAAAACACACCTAATTATAACAAAAATAGTACGCTTGCCTGTAAAGCCTCCCGTACTTCCTTAAGCGACAATCCTCGGTCTGACTTGCCTCGGCTGGAAGACACTTCATTGGCTGCTGAGACAAGCCCAAGAAGCGCCTGCAAGTAAGATGAAAACTCGCTGTGCTCAAAATTACAGTTAAGAATAAAATCCAGCGCTGCGGTGTTTGTCGCTGAAAGTTCTTTTTCTAACAGTTTCTGCAGCTCAGTCCGGAGGGGAGCCAATCGCGATAAGACCAAGTCTAACGTGAACAAGTGTTCGGGAGAATGAGGTTGGTTTGCCTGTGACTCCACACGGTGACAAGCTCTAAGCAGCTGAGCTAAGAGATGGCAGATAATCTCCTTGACGACCGCAGGTAAGTTGGACTTCAGCAGAAATGAGCTGAGAAGATCTGTCAAGTAAAACGCAACCGTCTTCTGGATCGAAGCTCTTCTCCTATCGGCGGCGTCTTCCGTGTTGTCTACCACCCTGTTCTCGGAATTTCTTGAAAACTCCGCGGCGTTTTCCAAGTAGAACGAAACGAACACTTCAATGAAGACGAGCGAAAGGAAGAATTCTGCTGGAAATGCGTTCAAGTGAAGCATTAAGCCCTCTGTGGCCGAGGTCAAGAAGTGTAAATGGAGACGGTTGCACGGGAGGATCAAATCTGGATACTGGTTGAAACTCGCTGAACCGGAATTGTTAGGACCAGTAGCGTTAGGATACTGAGCTACTTTGTATCGAGCTACTTGCCCATTCTTGTTTAGCTTCTGGTTTCCATGGTAACATGAAATCGACACGCAAGGGGATCGAGGATTGGCCACGCCTCTGAAAAACGACATTATCGTGTAAGGCACTAAAGTTAATGTTCAATTATTAGGTGTAACTTAGGTAATTTTAACTTCTGTTTTTGTAGACACACGATCCCGTAAACTTTCAGCTTTGATGCCATCACCGTGATTAAATAATTGCATATCTATCTATCTACCTAAAATTCAAGAAAATGGAAGCTTCAACGAAATTTTAACAATGGCGGTAACAAGATCTCTGTAATGCATACAGTACGTAAGCCACTGGGAGCTGGATTAATTCAAAATTCTGCTTAAACCCGTGAATGGACGAATGTGTGATAATGCGGTATGATGCGCACTGCGGCATAGACATGAACTGAGATTGAAAGATTTACAAAAAGGAGATCCTCGCCGTTTTAGCTGTTTTACATCAACAAAAACAGGTGCAAAGAAAACCATGTACTCATCCCTTCACGGGTAAAATTAGAACTAACTTACACTAGCTTCTAACTTACACTAGTGCTGATCAAATGTACACCTTTTTAACGTTGTTGTGAGAACCTACCCCAGCAATAGGAAGGTCCAGGATGTTTTTTTTCGAATCGAAACCCGCCTTAATTGAATCACTGAACGAACCATTTAAAATCTTGTTGACAATTTAATTTGCACTCTTACAGTTCACCCTGTTCTAAGATGATTACTAACAATCTGATTTCAATTGCACTTTAAAAGATTGAAGTTCATGGGAGAATCTACGTACCCAGCACTGAGACATCCGGGATCTTCTCTACACGACACCACTGTGACAGCGGCGCCTGGGACTAACACCTCCTCGTCCTGTTTTCCCGCGCTAATCGGCACTTCCCGGTGGTAGCCCCCCAGGGGAGCATCTTTTAACCCTTCGCACACTGTATTCACCACCCTCAGTACTTCCTCCTCGTCCTGTTCGACCGCCAGCGACAGGAGCTTACGAACCTCAGAGATTAGGCGTGCGGGCTCACCGAAAAAAATCGCACTAGGCTGCAAAGTGTTGGCTGTGAGGCAGTGACGGGGATCTGGGGCTGAGTGGGGTGACGTCATGATGATGGTGCCGTCAGACTGAGGATCAGCCAATAGTTGAGTGGCAAGGGTTTGTAAGAGGGATAGAATATCTGCAAGGTGACATTGAGAGGAATCAGCAGCATATTAATAATGATGCGGCACCTAAATCTTACCTCTTTCTTTCCAGTAGTGGCTAAAAAAACTCCCTCCTTAGTGTAAGATGTTGGCCACCGTATTTTCTAGATGACATGGTATGAAATAGTTATGCAACGCTCTCTCGTGGTATACCATGAATATCCCACTTGTCACTTGTATGTTCTTGGTATAAACACTTACCTGAGGGCTTGTGTGTATACCGAGAAAATACAAGTGACTCGTGAGATATTCTATGGTATAACACTCGAAAGCGTTACATAACTAGTATTTACCAAATAGAAGATGATGTTCCATGTGACATATCAAACACGAGATACAGTGTTTCATCGGGATATCTTGACACCGAGAAGAGAGTTGAAAATACGACGCGCAGCGAAGTATTTTGGACGAAATTCGAGGTGTTTGGTTAGCCGATGAAACACTGACTCGAGTGTTTTATAGCGGAGCTCCGGCGGCCGAAGGCCGCCAAGCGGAGCCCCATACCCATATTAGGAAACTGAAGGGAACCCATGAACTGATTTTCTCATGTGTATCATGGCTAGCGGTATTGCTCGTGGGCGCGTACGCACGACGACGACGACGACGACGACGGCGACGGTGGTGGAGTCGCGCAACATGGCGGCCACAATTGACACGTAAACCAAAACGAGGCTTCAGTTTTCGCGGGCTTTCCTTGTAGGTTGACAGAGCACATGTACCCTTGGTTTAAAGCGTCCTTTGGACATCCATGTTGCAGTCAATTGACACCTGTCAAAACAAGGAATCCGCTGACCAGTATCACGTGACCATATCGCGGGCTCAAGTTCAGGGCTCATCGAGGTCACGTGTTTTTTTAAAGTTGACCGCTGCCCAAGTGCTGCTTTTTTCGATCAGATCGCGGGCTCATGTCAGGATTAACTTGCTGTAAACAGCGTAGGGTTGGTAGGAAGCCGGTTAACGCTAACCCAGGATTAAAATTTAACCGAATTATAACCTTTTCTTTTGTACAAAGTTTTTTCACTGCTTTTGTTTTGCGTATTTTGCTTTCATTAAAATTCAAAACACAAAAACAATATACAGAAAATCTCACCGCAAAGTTACAAAACTCAAATCAAAATTCTACTTTATCCTCGGCTAGTTTGATCGGGCTCTGAACAACCCGGCCCAGGAGCTACGCTTTTAGGCTGGCCTAAATCTATATATTATATCTTCTCAATAGAAACAAAAAATAAGGGTAAACGGAGAAGTAAACTAGTCAAAATCGATGCTGATTGATACAGGGTATCCAAACCTCCTTCACGGTTGTGACTTTCTTTGTTTTTATTTGATGAATTATTAATGAGTTTGAGAAGTTCACTGAGAAAATAACGCACGCTTGAGGTCTAGAAACCTGTTAGCCAGTGGATACACGAGCTACAGTTTTTTTCTAGACCTCAAAAGTGCATTATATTCTTAGAACACATCAGAAGACCATCTCCTATTTGGTTTAGAATAAAGCATTTCTTATTCTCCTAAACGTCGACTCGTGTTTCTACAACTCGATAGAAAAGTGTTTTCTTTTTTTAATTCTAGCCCATGATTACGCGAAAGAAATAGGAAAAAGAAGACGGAATTGACACAATGAGAAAAGACTAGTCTGACTCGCCAAGCATCCATGAAATAAAGTAACGGTAAACATAGTTTGAGGCTGCAAATAAACACGCAGTGTCAAACCCAGTTGAACGCTTTTATACAACGTTGCATTTCAAATTCTAACCTGCTATTTGGCTATCACTCTTCGCCTTCTTTGCGAGCAACCTGGACTGCGCCTCTCTGCAGTACATCCGGGTCAAACCAGCCTCGTTTCTGAGCAGTTCACAGTAAATATCCGCGCGCGTGCGGTCCTCGCTACAAAGAGCCAGTGATGACGAGCGCGCCAGGCCAGCGGTAGGCCGCTCTAGTGCACTGATTGGATACCAAAATCTCATGAGTGTGCCTTCTTCTCGGTTGTAGGTTTCCACTTCTGCCAAACCTTGAGGCTGCACGAACAGAGAGAAATTCAAGTATAAGATAGCAAAGCGACAAATTATATACCTAAACTCGGTTGACTTGCACCCTTTTGAAGCCTCTATTGTCGTTCATTCTTGTTGATCTGCACCTGTTTTGTTTTTAGGGCTAGAGGCATTGCTTGTGTTCTTTATCTATTGTCTCGTTTGACTATTTGTAAAAATAGCCCTGTAAATCTGGCTGTTCGCTCCCCTAAAAGTCCCTTCCTTTTCTCTCAGAATTAAACCCAACCACACCCATATTCAGAAAAGTGTTTTTATTTTATTTTTCGCTGACTAAACACGTGCAAAGACTGGAATAAGAGGAAAATTCAACGGAATTGAAAGTCACTAAACTCTACCACGGTGGCACCTCAATACGAGCAAAGTTCCCTTGTCTTTCAATTCTTATCAGAGTAACAAAATTAGACCATGTATGGCAGATTGTAGAGTTGAAATAAATAAAATATAGCGTTCAGGCTCTTGGCTAATTAAGGTTGATTTTCCGTCGTTTTGCGATTGCTTTTACGCGGGGAAATACCTGCACAATGAAGACTGCGCGGAAAAATCCACTTCCCTTCAGGATATAAACTGCAAAACCTGTTAGACTGGTTTCAGGTAATCTGATGGTGGAGGGACGGCGAAATGTCCCGTTATTTCCCAACACGCGCCTTTTTTTCGAAACCAACAGTTAACCAAAAATAACCAATAATATAAAATCAAAAATAGTTCGCAAATGTGAAGAAATGCAAGAGATGAAAACAATCCGTAGAGGAACAAGAGTGGTTAAGGTTGGGGAAGACTGGAACGAGTTACTGAGCCCACACTGACTAATTTCTTTCCGCTGTAAAGGAAAGCTATATACTGCGAAATGACAATTACCAAACGATAGAAACGGTAACACCAGTAGCTTGGGTAAGGTCTCTGTGACACTGGTATTTAACAACGTTTTTCACGAGCTCATGGCAAAAGTTTCGAACGAATGAGACACGAAGCCAAATTTGGGCGATCTTCTTGACATCGTTCATCCATGATGGACCTTCGCGCCCATTGCTTCTGCGTATCCTTAAGAAGAAATACAAGAAAGTACAGGGTCTGGTACCGGTTGTGTTAACTTCACCTGCAGTTTATTCTCTTTAAAAGTTGTCGGTGACCCCCTCTTTTCTTTTTTCATTTCTTTTACTGATTTTTTTCCCCCACATTAATCAAAAACTTTCAACTTTCCATTGGTTCAACTGCCTCTCCTGCTTCTTACAGTAAAGTCAAGCCGACAGTTCATTTTAATTCTTGTTTTCAACTTTCCATTGGTTCAAATAACAAACCTTGTCGACGTTCTTCACCACCCCTGTGAGTCCAAATGTTTTCTTCATATCTGGTACTGCAAAGCCGGGCAGAGCGGAAGCCTGGTTCAGAGTGGAGCTGTTGATGATTACAGCCTGACCCGGTCTCAAGCCTCCCGCGCTCACTTTGTTGACATCAGCTTTGACGTCATCAAGTTTCGGAAACTGCAGGCTTGCTGGGATGCCGCCATTGTCCTCGTACAAATCCGCTACGGTGGCAATTGCGATATCTATCATACCTGAGAAAGGAGAATTCAATTTACATTTCTGGTGTTGTCATACGCTGATGTTGGTATTGACGACGATTCGGGTACTGATGAGGGAATAGTATTCTATATTTCAAGTGAAAATGTTTGCGATATCAACTATTCGAGTGGTATCGGCTTTTAGGTGAAAGTTGACAAAACAATTCACGAGTCAGGAGACGATTTTCCACGAATCCCGTGACACTTGTGAGAGAGATATAATCTGATTTCGCCTGTGATTATATTTAACTGCAACGCACGCCAGGAAACCCTGTTCTCTAGTTTCCAATTGCCCATAATTCACTCTGTTTGCCAACTTTGCACAAACTATTGTTGTGAAATGCTTTTGGGAGGTCTGCATACTTCCAAGAGCATTTCACAACAATAGTTTATGAAAAATTTAGAGGGCAAATACAGTGAATTGTGGGCAATTGGAACATTTCCTAGGCCTGTCACGAGCACTTTGCGAAAGTTACCGAGTCAAGGGCGCTTTCCGAAGGTTGTCACGACAGGAACACTTTACGACAGGTGTCACGTTACGAGCACTTCCAAAACGTTGCCCCATAACGCAAAATGAAAATACCGATCAACCACTGCTTCAAAGTCAAGATGACCTGTTACAATAATTATTGTCAAATCCATGCTGTAAAACAAATAAGACGCAATAATAGGACCCACCTGCCAGCAGTGCACCCTTGATCTGCTCCAGCCCCGACTGCCGGTCAGTATGTGAGCGGAACCGCCTTCTGATGATAGGGAACACTTTGTCCTCCCAGGCTTTCACCAACAGCCGGGCGGGGTCCACCGGTGGGGTTTCTCTTCCCTGGCTGGTGCCCTCTTCACTTACACGGAGAGGTGCCACAGGGCCCACATCCGTCATTCTGTCGTAGCTACTAGTCAGCTTGTACTGAAGGCAGGACATTGGGTCATATTCTAAGATGGTCAAATAAGCAAATTTTGTGTCAATGCTTGAAACATTCCACGGGTGCGATCTATTTGGAACGCTTCACAACGTTCAAAATGTATCAAACAGGAAGAGACCTAGACAAAGCCATGTCACGGTTAACTGAGTCACTTCTGTCAAGTTAAGGTTACACTTGAAAACAAATCTCTCAATAGTATTGAAATAGTTGCTTATTATGGTTGAGTTCGAGTTGCATTTCGCTTTTGACTAGCTCATGTATTATAAAACCGAGTTGATTTTCTTACATTATACTCTTCGTCTTGATCTCTTTGACTGTCCACTTCAGAGAAATTGT
>OZ026596.1:29612821-29715321 GCA_964020085.1 Micromussa lordhowensis | reverse complement strand
CCCTCGGTAAAAATACATCCGCGCACGGGAGGGAATGGCCGGCTCCCGTCAAGCACCATCTTTTTGCCGCCCTTGGCTACTTTCTTGGGTTCCTTGGCAGGTTTGACAAAGTCCTTGAAGAGTTTTCTAAGCTGTTGGCAGTGTATCTCCATCACGGGTAGTCTCAGGCCTGGGTCGCATTCTCCCCCCAGTTTGGAGACGAGTTCAAGCGATGGATTAGTTAAGATGGCATTGCTAAAGGAGGGGTCTTGGACTTGACAAGATAGCACCATACTTGCCCTGGAAAGACAGTAACGTTGGAATTAGCATTTACTAACAAAGACACAAAAAAGAGAACGAGAACGTTTGGTGACAAGGTCACACAAGACAAACATCACTTCCGTTGCTACGTAGAGTGTCTGTAGGACATCTTATCCCGCTAAACCAGCTCACGATTCTACAGGCTAGGTATATCGCGAAATGTAGCTCCTGTGATTTTTGTTTCATCAATATCCACAAGGGTCTTACCAGTACTAAGGAATCCGCCTCACGAAACAACAGGAAGCTGTGACGGACGCGGCAAACGCTATTATATACAACGTGTTTAACACTGCTGAATGTGCAAAGGCTTTTTAGCCTTCTGATTGGCTAAACGTCATATAGGCTTTCAATACTTCGCAAAGATGGTACTCTCCTGAGAAATTCATTTGAATACTAACCTAGTTTTGAGTTCTGCCAGTATTCGTGCTGCCGGTGATGGCGAAATAATGTTTTCACTATGGTCGTCCATAGAAGGCTGATCAAGTAACGTTTCTTTCGAACTTAAAATCGAAAGCAAGGAAGCAACAGCTTGTTCAGCCATCGACAATTCACTTAGAAACACCACCTGCAAATACAGAGGGTTCAAAGTTCTTTGAATGTTACACAAATGGTACACAACGCTCATTTCCCGTATGGTGAAGGTAAAGGTAAAGTTTTCATCATGCCAATTATCTGATATATCGCCAGAACCTATCCCGGTTTCTGTACCAACTCATGGCGACTACTGGTATTTCTGCTCGCCCCTGGATGGAATGGCATGCTATTCCATCGCAAGGTTAACCTCCCCCCCCCCACCCCCACAGTATTAATTTCGCCGGTACCCATTTATACGCCTGGCTGGAAAGAGGCACTGTGAGAGTAGTGTCTTGCCCAAGAACACAACACAATAATCCCGGCTGGGGCTAGGACCTCGGACCGCTAACGATTACCCCATCGCGCCTTGCTATCTGCACTATACCTGAGTGTTAGTCACTTTAAGCCGTGCTAATGGTATCTCTTGTAACCTGTCGCTGTAGGTCTCTCCTCCATGGTCTAATAACACCGTGGCTACGACTTGTCTGTCTGACACACTCACCACTTCTCCAGTTGTATAAACCATGTCTTCTCCACAAATCTGTCAACATGCAACAAGATCTAGTTTACGGAAAGTTCGCAGCATGAAAAACCTTAACTTCCACACCGAATATTCTTACTGACGCAAGTCTAAAGATTAGTAATGGTAATAGGACTGAGTCGAGTCCAATTCGGTCTGTAATCATACAAGTGATAACAAAATCGGACGACGACGCAGCGGGAGTCCGATTTGTTTACCACGAGTATAATTACAGACCAAATTGAACGACACGAAGTCTTATTACCAATTAAGGTGATTCCCGAGTTTTGCATAGCGCATTCCTACTGCGCACGAATTTTGCGTCATCAGCGCGCGCACATGAGCGCGCGCGCGTACAAAACATAAGAGATTTCCTTCAAACTAAGCTCGATAGCGAGATAAAAGCAAATTTCCTCTTAAACGAGCACGGTGACCCCCACTTTTTATTTTATAAATTCAATGAGAACAATATCCGCAATAACTGCGAAAAAATTTGGCAGAAATCTATGGCTACTTTTTTGGCAAATGAAATAAACGCTACAGATAGAGACGTAACGGGCCCATTAGAGCAAGTCCAAATTATGTTTTCTTTAAAGGATAAAAATATCAGTTAATAATGTAGGGTATTTGAAGCCATTTCTTCTGGGACGTAGATGAATAAGCAATCAAAGACAGTCGAATTCTGTGTGATATAACACGCCGCATTGAAAAATAATCGAGCTTATTTGTTGCGCACTGAGATAACCAAAAAGTCACCAAAATAACCATATTTGTCAGCATCGTGGCATGAAAACAAGCACGGTGACCCCCTCTTTTTATTACGTTTTTAACATCTCCTTGTACTGTAATGACACCATACCAAGTTTCATCGGAAATCTATGGCGGGTTCTTTTACCCGGGAATCACCTTGATCATAAAAATTACAAATTCCGAGAAAAGAAGAATGGCCAAGTTTGGAAAAAAAGGGAAAATTTGCATTAATATACTGACAAAAGAGAAGTAAATTGTTTCATGTCACTCTGAAATTGAGATTGGTTGATTTAAACTACAACTTTGAATGCGATTGGCTTATTGAACTGTCCGATAACAAACTGTCCAATAACAAACTGTCCGATAACAACTTGGCAAGTGAATTAGTGGAAAATAGGAGTTTTTTAAACCAATCACAATCGAGGAAATTGTAATTTTTATGATTAGTAAAATTATGTGGGCTTGAGAATGTCAGGCTGCACGGGTTGACAATAATTCATCAAGAGCAAAATTCAGAACATTCACCAAGACATTTTTTACGACTTTCCACAAAATTAAACTTGTGCAGAAAAGCTGCCACGATACGCACGGGTATTGGGTCAAGTATTTTCCCGTCCAGCTTTTCCACTCAGACGATAAGGTCATAATAATTTTTTAGGCACTTGGAAGCGCATCTTAAATCATAGTGCATCTTAAATCAATTCATGTAATCCGTCTCAATCTGCCTTAATCTATTGTTACCACTACGGGTCGTTTTCTACTTTATTAAGTTAGCTGGTGGTTAGAGTTTGCCATTGAACTGAAGGAGATTTTGTACAAAGCAAGCGCATTACCTGAACTGTGCATCCAGAATGAACGCTCTGGCGAAAACCACCCAAAGCACACAGAGACGCCATAACATTCCTGGCCTTGAGAAACCACTCGTGATCATTAGAAAGCTGACCATCTTCCTCAGGTTCCTGTTCCTCAGTGGCCACCTTGTCCCCTCCCAAAAAGACCCTGCCTTCCGCTTCCAGGGTCCTCATCAGGTCTGGCACATAATCCAACGCCTCGCAGAGTACATCTCGCACAGCAGAGGCCCATATCTTAGCGGTCTCGGAAGCGGATGAGGCCAGGAGACCGTGTAGCAAAGAGATCACTTCAGAAGCCATGGTATGCGCCACTTGGCCGCTAATGAAAGGACGGCTGCTTTCAGTTCTAGGAGAGTAAGTAGCCATTAGCAGGATTTTCACTAGCTCACGACTTACCTTGATATGAAAACCCAATGAACAGTAATGCTAGTCATGTTAGGCTATTCTTTTTTGAAATCTTGTCCAATTCTTCTAGACTTAGCACTCTCATCTCCTGCATTACGTTTTAGTCCACAAAGTCAAGGAATATTTCGTGAATCCTTTAGTTCTTAGTAAATATCCACTTGTAAGCGCAATATTTATCTCTAGCCTTTCTCTAAGCCCAAGGAATCCTAGCAATAAACAGGTTTTTCTGTTTTCCAGCATACTCGGTTCACTTTAACCACTTGTAACAACCCTTAGCCCTTAGACTAATCATACTTTACTCGCACGTAACACACTTCAGCTCTTACTTACATGGTTGCAGCAACCATAACGTTTCAAAATTCCCTGACTTTTCCCTGATACAATTAATATTTCCCTGACCAAAGAAAAACAGAATGTCAGATCCAGTAGCGGCTTCTGGCCTCAACGTACAGTCGTGTTTTGCACTCGTTCATTAACACATTGAGATCATTGAGATCACAGTGACCCCAAATGTTTCTTCCAGCCTTCAACGGTATTAAATTACCCGAGTTAAATTATTTCAACGTTCCCTGAACTTTCTTCGAAATGTCTGTTTTCCCTCAAAGTAAAATTCTCTGACTTTTCCCTGACCTTGAAGAATTTTTTTCCCTAATCACTTCATGACCTGTGGCAAACCTGACAACGCTTTATCCGTAAATCTTCATTCGTATACCAGCAAAAAGAATCCCTAACCCTCTTATTATCCAAACAGCCACCTGCATAAGCGTTCCTAGATTTTTCAAGCCAGTACAACACGTCAGCTTGTCTCCACAACGATTTGCACTTTACTTTGCAACACCCTAGTTGCTCAGCAAAACTCAACAACACTCTGCTAAAAAAAGACACGATTTTTACTGACTTACACACCATCCCACACAAACCTGGACAGACGGCTGTTCCGAGCTCTACACACGCTCTCCGGGTCTCCAGATCCGTCAGTTGATTTACCTCCCTCTCCATCTCCATCTCCCTCCAGCAGGCCAACAGGTCCTAAACTCACCACAAGTCCCGTCTGAGCCCAGTGGACCGCCTTCTTAAGACATGCTGACGGTGTGTCGGTGAGAAGAACACCTCGCCCGTACTCAGTCAGCTCTCGGTCGAGTTTGATCGCGCGCTCCATCTCGGATCCCTGTCCCACCCGAAAAATGAATGACGTGCCGTTCGTACTGGGAAAAGAAGACAAATGAACGCTTTTACAATCCTTGTGAAGGCGTAAATCGCACGTTTGCTTCCTCAACACCGTTTAACATTAATGGTGAGGATTTTACACGTGACTTCTCACAGTTTGACCCTTAGACAATGGAAAACCTTTGAAAAATAGTTTTAACCGAATTTAATTAAGGAAATGGTTCAGAATTTCTGCTTAATTTCAGAATTGAATAGTGACTACAAGCAATCAATACCACTTTGGCAACTTCTCCTTACTGATTTTCATACGTTTAGTAAATGTTAGGTCTGAGAATTTAGTGGTTCATCAATACAATAATCCACAGTTGATGATTTTCTAAATTTTCATGGCCTATCTGCAGGACAACGTATGGATACTGTAAGGAGAAATAAGATCTTCATCACCTTTGAAATTAAATAACAGGCCCGATCGTAGGATAAACGCGCACAAGTTGAAACTGTGTGTCTCAACGTACCTCAATACTTTCTGAACAACTTCATGCGCCGGCTGGTCATCTCGTTTATGCAAATACAAACACATCATGGCGCCGCTTTTCTCCACGACGTCATTCTCGTCATAGTCTTCGGCATCTTCCTCGAGATCCTCTTCACCTGCCGAATCCACAGAAGGAAGCACAAAGCCACCCAGCTTGGCAAGGAGCAGTCTGGCCACTCGGACCACCGGGCTGCCCCCCTGGTGAGCCCCATGTTTCTCCCCTAAGTAATGCCTGGTACAGGGGGGTAGGGTAACCTCCTGGCAGTTCTTGGCACTCATCAGTGGTAACGCCGAGCGGCAGAGTTTGAGTACGATGAGAATCAGTTTAGGAGGGGCACGTCGATCTAGGAGTAGGGACAGGAGGGTGGAGATGGTGCGAGGCTCACGGAGAATTCCTTCTCCAAGCTTGCTCCTAATAACGAGAGCGAAAAAAAAAAAGAAACACATGAACTAGTGAACTTTTTACCTACAGTTAATGCGACTAAACTCTCTGCTACATAGAGAGTGCCAAACTGGGAATTTATGCCGCACAAAGTGTCGCGCGGAAGTAGCGCGCGCAAATTCAGAATTAGTCAGCTTCGCTGCACGGCCAAAGACAAATCAATCAAAATCAATCAAGATTCCGCTTGCGCTTGAATGTACTGCCACTCTTTACCTCGAGGGCTGATTTAGCTTCGGAACACTAATTCTTAAACTATTTCAGTTCTAGAACCAAAGTCACCTGCTGATGCCGTGTAACAGTTTCATGACATACTGCAGGGCGTCTCTGGCACTAACACCATCCTTACGACTCTCCTCCAACACACAGTTCAAGTAGTTTGATAAGAGACTGGACACCTGATGAGCCAAGCCTGACCACTCGATTGCACCAGCGCGGTAATCTGACCAAACAAGCAACAATTAATGAAAAGTTGAGTTCCAACACGAACACTACCCTCTGGCACTTGACTCCTGCTACCTTTGTACCATCCTATAATTATCTCCAATTTGCTCTTTCAGTCTTCTTCGTTAAACTCTCACATTCTTAGTTCACACAATATCAGTTCAACTTACACCAAAATTTCTTGAAGCGTTTTCGTATGAATTTACAAACATGTAGAAAAGATGTCATGTCCCAAGTCTCATGTCACGAATGTGAGGAAAAAAATCCGAGCACTACAAGAAAATCTTGATAAAATCGGTAAACTTTAGTTTTACGTTAATTGAGTTCAATCAAATCCGACCTTTATCATTCTCCCACTGCACAATTCGATCCAAGAGGACTTGAAAGCCAGCCCAAGCCATGGCCGATAGATTGACTGCTGTGACACTTTTTTCGCTTCTTAGAGAACACAGTCTGTCCAGCAGATACACAAGACTACTTCTCATAACACAGCGCTCCTCGTGCCAGGAGAATGGGCAGACAGCGAGTACCACAACACTGTCACGGTACACTCTGGGATCAGAGGAAGCCAGTTGAACGACCGCTTGCACTACAGCCGAGAACATGTCACGCACTTCTCGCACCATGCCTCCGCACTTAAGCTCTTCAGTCCTGGGCAGAACCAAAGGTGAGAAACATGAGAGGGAAACACAAAACACCTTTATAGCTGGCGCTAGCAACAATTAAAAAGGAAGATTCCGTGGCAAAAAAGGGCGAAAACAGGAATGGAAACCAACCTTGGTCCTTGCGCTAGAATGGAGGCCACAGAAGAGAGAAGGTGAGGTACATGAGTTCCAATTCGAGAACAAACTGTTACTAATTCTATCATACATTGAAGGGCTTGAATACGATCTAGACCTCGCTCATTCCGGACACGTGCTGCCGCGAGGAAACTGGAACAAGTCACCTGAAAAGACATCGAGAAATATATTTCAAAAGCACATCAACAAAACAAAAGTCGTAAGCTTTTATGTAAGTTTGTAAACAGTAACGTAATAAGGCGTGCATTGAAAGTCGTCAACCGTTCTCACACGTGAAACACCATGTGAAAACAAAAGCCCTTTGTTTCACCTGTTAACCCGTAAAATCAGGCTGCCTGTAATTATTGAAAGAGCTTTGGGTTATTTTGGCCACGTAAAAAATACCTTTACATGGAAGGAAACATGAAAATAATAGTTTCCTAAGATAGAAAAACACAAAAGAGATAATGATAAACCATAAAGGAGCAAGGATGGTTAAGGATGGAGAAGATTAACACGGATTACAAACGACAAACTTGAACAAATAAGGCTAAACCAGATCAAAAACATGCTGCTTTTCTCTCTATGCATGTGTCTGTCTATCAGGGAACTTATGACTTTACGTTCACACTCCTGAGGTGAGACGTACAGTAAACATGATGGAATTTTTATTGAAAAGGAGGTATGAAGAGTAAATTTAGTGACCATCAAGTTAGCAGTCTATTGAACTATGTAATTGTCTACCACACGTTCAACAATCTCCTAAAAGGGGCCTTTGCAGCTGGAGAGCACGCAGCGCATTGCAACATCCAAGAAAAGGCGATCACGACCACTAAGGCTTTACTTTTGTTTGTTCAGAATTTTCCAGCGTGGCTAGCTCTCAAACATGACGGATTTTGTTTCATGTCACAGTTAGCTGCAAAGGGCCTATTCATATTCTCAAAAATTCCGTTTCGAAACAGGAGTATGGCTACTTACAGGCGTGCGTCTACTATTCCCTATACTTACAGCTTTATCGGGATCGCTGCCAATAAAAGTGAATATCTCAGCCACAGTTGAAACAAAAGTCCTAACATTCACATCACAATCCGTCTGATCTTCAGTTGAACATCGGCTGTGCTTCTTTTGAACGTTCGCTCTCCAGCGTTGCAACCTGCGTACGTCATGTATGCCTTCTTGAACAGTCGTCGACTGGTCCAGAGTAGACGGCGCTGATAGTGAGCGACTGAGGAGCGGCGAGGAAGGAGTATGGAGCTGATTCAAGGAGGAGGCTGCCAACATGTAAGCAGAAAAGGAAAGCTTGTTAAGACGTAAGGACCAGATACAAATACTTTAAATGAGTAGTAACTTCAAATACAACGTTTGGACGTGATGTGTGCTTCAACGCAGTCAAACTCGCCGCAGAAGTGTTTGTCTCCCTACCGGCCAAGCTGACTAAACTTTTTAATAAAGTGTGCTATGATTAGTTATTTCTTGTGATAAACAAAACCACCTTAGTATAGAATTAACTGAGGTAGAAAAACACTAAAGTAGGTATATAACAAAACGGAACGATTGTTAAGACTGGGGAAGATTAGAACGGATTAGGGACGATAAACTAATGAAACCTTCAAGCGGAATTTCGCAGCTCCTTCCACCATCGTTCGTGTGCTAGAGTTGAAGAAGGGACGTCACGCTATTCCACAGATTGCGTGACATGCCTAAGGAATACCTACATTGTTGTGATTGCTGTCCATGCTGAGGTACAAAGCTGCAGTGTGAGATACTCCTCTCTGGAGCGGCTTTACTTCCAGTGGACTCGATTGTCACGTTACACAGCAACTCTGCGCACTCCATGACGGAAAACAGAAAGTTCTTGGTCACTGGCATCAAGTCCAATGCGCTTTCAATTTCTTGGCGTTCTGTCTTCGCTTCTGTGTCCAAACGTTGTCTGAGGAGATTACAGAGAAACATGTAGGAGTGAGAAAAATAGTTCGGCTTGATTTTCCGATGCTTTATTGTGTCCGTTGTTCAAACAGCGAAACTACTGAATGGTGAATTCCCAATTGTTCGTTTGGCAATATTTTGAAATTTAGACTTTTCCTGAGTTGTTTTTTCAAACTTTGGCATTCTAGAGAGAGTTACTGTACAAAGCAAGGTCGAGAACTTTTTCAACCAAAACAAATAACGTCAAATAGTTGCACAGATTTTCATGGTATCGTAGTAAAATACTTTAGTTTGAATTCACTCACATGAGTTTGCCCACAGACTGTTCTTGCTCGATTGGATCGAACTCGACATTTTTCAGAGAGCACAGCAACTCTAGCTCTTTGCTCTTGGCCTGCAAAAGAAAGATACAAACTAAACAACGGCCAACCAAACAAACCAAAGTAAACTTTGGCGAGGAAAATGCCAAGTGGAAATAGAACAGGTACAAGGCAAGTGAAACGTTACTTTACACAAAATCGTAGTATGCAAATCTGAGGATTATGTCGACAGTACTGTGACCTTTGCGATGCCGGTATTTCGGTGAAAACTCAGTTATGAAGACATTGTAATGCCTGAACATCATCTTGTCTCATCGCTCAAAATAGGCGTGCAAGGCCGTATTATAATGCGTACAGCGGATAAATGCTTGTAACATTATCTTACTAGCTACTCCCGAAAACAAGCCCGGACTTTCTTAAGTGCTTCTCAGGCACTCTGTGCACAGTAATTGTACGTTGGTTGATAAATTTGTATTATCTCTTTGGTGTTTCTCTATTTTAGTAAACTACTATTTTCAGGTATTTTTTTATTTTAAAGGCAATTTTGTACGTGGTACAAATACCGTAATTGTCAGGTCCTTTTATCAAGGGGAAGTGTACCTCTTGTAAGTGGAAGTCATTGAAGAAGGCAGCACTCGGCTGAAGGATTCCTTCACGCACATCATCCAGCTCGTGAGCCCACTTCTGCTCCATCTCCGCCATGCTCTGCAGCTGTCTGATCAGACCATTCAGCCGGCTGAACACATCCTTCATCACGCCACACAGGTGCCTGTACTCCTCGCCCTCTGTCTCCGTCGCCTGTAGAAGCTCCAGTCCATGCACAGTCTTGGTGAGTCTCAGGTGGCTGATGACACATCGTAGCACCACTTCCTCGACGGCGTCAGGCTGGAGGGCTTGACGTAAACTGGGACGGAGGGTGGGGGCTAGTACGCCTGAGTGGATCAGGTAAAATCCGGTTTCTATCATTACTATTAGGGTCTAGTTTTGTTACTGAAACCAATTGGTTGAAAGAAAATTGCGCTTTATAAGTTATACATCTTAAAAATGAAGTAATACTGTTTAAAATGTTCAATGAGGACTTGTCATCCGGAGGTCCCGGGTTCAAGGCCTCCACTCTGTCACTAGCGGGATTTGTTTCTCGGTAGTCCTGAGTTCAAATCCTCGGTCACCCTCTGTAAATAGCCAACTGGTCTGCCTCCTGCCAGTTGGGATCCTTAACTAATTTACGTTCATTTTAAATATTTGTTTCCTTTGTTTCAGTGACATGCCTGCAAACTAGCCAATGCTTAGTGCTAAGCTAACTGCATGTCCACTTTAAATCAGTTTTTTTTGTAAGTCGGATAGCAAAAATCATCTTGATTATCTTCTCTCATATAGTTTCTTAGCTGAAGGAGGTCATATTTCCAAAAAAACTGTAACAAAAAAGCACTTAAGACAGTGAGCCCGGGTATCGGTTTTTGGCATGAATTCTCCTACATCATTGCTGTGTATTTCTTTTAGAATCGCATAATTGAATAAAATCTTGCATTCTGATTGGTTTACGAAGCGAGGTATTTAGCGTGGAATTGCGAGTTGAAAACGAGGCTAAGTGATATTGTTTCGCATCTACGTAACAACAGTCGTCAAATTGTAACACAACAACTGCAAAAACGTTTTTCTACAATGTCTTTTTCGACAATTTTATTCAATTATGCGATTCGTGCGATAACGGTTTTCAAGTGCAATTTAACGCGGAATTCACGAGTCAGGTAATGAATTTTCCTATAATATTCGTTTTGAGAAATTGGTGTTACATCAAGACAGTGTGATCTGACTGTGCACTTTATTCACTTAGGAACAACCCTTACCTGCTGCAGCTCGGAGACGTTTTAGCAACTCGGGAGAAAGTTTCGAGCTCGGTTTGGACACGATACTGTCAAGGCTTGTAGTAGAACCTTTCTCTGACTCAACAGTAATGGTAATCCCGGAATTTCCTGATGCTCCTTCGGCAGCAGTCGGCCATACACACCTGGCGTGACAAAAGAGAAACTTCAATTACATGCTGCAAGGAGCCCCCTTATGGGCAGTCACGCTGGAGTATGAAAGCGTCACTTGAGTCAAGCCAGTTCTCGTAGCAATCAGTATTTGACTACTAAAATAGAAGTGCTTGTAGTAAATCCTTAGATAGTTCCCTTGGCTTTGCACAACGTCTCAACACATCAAAGATTATACCTTCTACAGAAAGAATTCGGTGTCCAACAATTTATTCTGCCCGCGGCTTTTGCGACAAAAGACGGTATGTCACTATGCCCCAGTGACAACTACCAAGGAGCTGTCAAGGATCTGAACTACTTCTTGATAGAGTAAAATGAAACGTTAACTCTTGCAATGCTTCTACACGAAGAAATAGCGCTCCGTTTTATCAACAACAAATACATCTCACAAGACCATTAGTTCTTACTGGGTTTGCTACGACTTCCACCGTCAGCTCCTGTGCAGGTTCAGACGAGCTCTCACAGAGTAAGAGGAGAATTTCAAAGTATAACGTACCTTTGCAGTAGCTTCGAATCGAGAAGATGCTGGCAGGCGTCTTCTGCCTCAGTATTAGGAGGGCCCTGGTACCTAACGTTCAGCAAGCTGTGTGTGAGCACAGAGAGGCCTAGGCACAAGTCGTCAACGAACGGGAGCTTGACAGATTTTTCACCGTGCTCCTTGAGACGTAAAGAGATGGTGAAAGAAAACTATTAATAAAACGTTGCTAGGAATCATGATGGCAAAAAAGTTATACTTATGTCAAGGAATACTAGCAAACTTCTTTAGGGAGGTCTATGTTAGTGCAGGAAACCCTGTTATTCGCTTGAACAGAGGGCCAACGCTCAAACCGTTGAACTGATCCTTTACGAATTCAATACGACGACTAATCTTCCGTTAACAGCTTCTAGTAGTGTTACACTTGGTTATAGACACAGAGCAACAGTTTCTTTATAAAATAGTCCCATTTGTACAATTATGACTTATATTAGCTACAATTTGAACAATAAATAATTTAAAACAACTTTGTGTTATATTATATTGTTCAGTCTTGGCTTGTCTTACGCAGCGCTTTCGTTTCGTCCTGGCCCTGAATGGACTTTTCAGAGACCTTTCTGCTTGGCAAACTCACTGACTATCGCGCTCAAAGTTCCGGCGTTCGCTAACAAAATAATGACTGCAATCTCGCCTTATCTCACATAAGGATTCCCGACCGCATAGATTCACGAGTGGAAAATGACAATAAAGTTGACAGTTAACTTTGCGTTTAACCCCAATTGCTTACAGAGCTGCATAAGCCTGTGTATATCAATTAATGTATTTTAGCTGTAAAAAAAAACAGTCGCTGGAAAAATGTCTTCAGGAATCAAAACGTTAATGAAAAGGTTTTTGAAAGAGTAGCCTTTCCTATGAAGTACCTTGGTGCTGATAATGCAGCTGAATCCCCACACAGCATTGTCTGGTGTGTTACGCTCTCGTGTACTCTTCAGTTGAAAGAAGATGGTCACTGCGTCGCCCTCCACCTTGACAGGTTCCTTGGGCCAGCCTAGTCGTACCACTCCTCTACTACCTACACCGAACGCGTTACCGCCATACTCCGCTACTTTGCGACCAGTGGTTGTCTTGCCAGCATACAGAATCACCTGGAGATGAGCGACCATACGTATGTCATCAACAACACTTGTTATACGTAGGGTGATTATGACAATGGTGTACAAGTTAAGGTCTCGGTAAAGGAAAACGAGGTGCCCATGGAAAAAAATTCTAGTCGCGCGAAATATTTTCGCTACAAAGGCAAGTTATATATCAAATTAAAGCTAAAAGACTAAATTAAAAGGCGCTTAAGTTTTTTGCTCTCGAACTCAGGGGTATCGAGTTTACTTCTGAAGCACCAGCCCTTTCGCGTTGTTAAATATTCACTTCTTTTTTTATTGCATCTGTACCGTATTTATTCGATGAAGCGCCGTGGGTGTTTATTAAATGTTTGGACCTTGAGAGTGGGCGCTTATTCGAGGCGTGCGCTTATTAAATTTTCACCATTTTCAGCGAGTAGTAAGTTCATTTTGCAACAAAACAGTAAATAATAACAATACGTGAAGATGTACCAGAGCACAATTTTAACTGTTCACTAAAAGTCTCTTTAAAATACCAACTCGGTCTTGCGGGAGGTCTCTAAGTAGACTTGGTCATTTTCAATCTCATTGCCACTGAGGTCAATTAGCGAACTCTCTGGTGCTGCTTCCTCGATGTCTGACAGCTTAACGTCGGCAAATGGGAGTGGGCATAAGAAAGAGTTGCTCTCCGCTACCTAACCCTAACCCTAGCGCTTATGCTTCTCGAGTGCTCTCAAAACTTCTTGCAAGCATCAAAACCATATACCAACAATCTTTTTCTTGTAGAAGCACTTTTTACGCAGGCAAAGTAACAGGTCTTCTATAAACGTCAGTGGTGTGATTTGCCTTACCTTATCATATTCATATTGGGTGGCACACCTTGGATCGAACGTGACGAACAAACAAGATGCCCCTGGTATCACCACGGTTCTACAACACTGATATTCATCTCTGACAGGATGAGGACTTTCAACTTTACGGGGACTTGACCACGGCGAGGGAACAGCCGGGGATGACAGAGAAAGCGCTGGGGTGGCATCTCCAGGTGAATCATCTCCAGCTGATTTCAACTCGGATATGAAGCAGGCCACCTGAACAAAACAACTGCACTAGTCACGCAATGTCAGCAATGCACAAAATTGACAATCTAAACGGTTTTATTTTCATGACTAATTATCTACAACTTGGTTGATCAATTGTAAAGTCTTCAGCATGATGAACTGGCCAAAGTCTGAGACCGTGACCCCTGATTGGGTTTTATAGCGGTTTTGTTTTTCTAAAGAGTTTGTATGGAAACCGCTACTGGATAGTAAGTTCCGTTGAGCACGAACATGGTATCAATTACATTTCTCCCAACAAAATCGTCTAAATTTTCTAACATGCAAATCGTCAAAATGTCCTATTCTCTATTAGATACACGGGTTATTGACCAAATGTGAGGTCAAGAGGGCTGGATATTGGCCGAGCTTTTTTGGACTGTTTATCGACCTGGACGGACTCGAGGTCCATAAGCTCGCAAAAAAAGAACGAGGCCAATATCCAGTCATCTGGCCGAACAAGCTAGGTCAATAAAGGTTTTATTATATGGCTGTCGTGGAAATGCTTCTTGCGGGAGACAGTAGGTAGTTCGGAGCGGGCAAGATAGCACCATCTTGCCCGCTTTGTAGCCAATCACACAGCAGAATTTGGTTCATCTTGTCCGCTCACTGAGCTAGCCATATAATAAAAACTGTTCTTTAGTCAATCTTCTGTGGTTCAAACTAGTTGTGCATATGTCAGACATCTGCCCGTTCAAACAGATCGCCAAATACGATAATAGAAACATAGACAACAAGAACGTTGGTGATAACAACCATCTAGGCCAACTATTTCCCCTCACATTTAGCACACCCCGCCGAAATTACAAATCAGAAATAGTTATTGTTCTTCAAAGATTAGTCATATTTAGCTAGGCAATAAGAAATCTAAGCCGATTAAGGTGAACCACTTATAAATGATTTATAAATGGTATAATCATTATACCATTCATCTTTTAGCTCATTTGTTTCTTACCCTTGTCGCAGTCACTGTTACATTGGTGACAGCTGGCATAAAATCCTTAGTTATGGGCAGTCTTAGACACTTCTCAGAAGATACAACTGATGCCAACAAAGGTAGTGTCTGTCCCGCGAGAGTAGCCTTCATTACATGTTCCAGGCCTTCAACTCTTGATTTAAGATCTCCTTTGTACTCCACCGACAATTTGGAAAGAACTTCTAGAACAACATCAAGAATCTAAAGGGAACAATGGCCATTAAGCGTAGTCAAAAACTGCAGCTAAACTTCAGAATACCTCGCAACTCACGCCCTCCTTAAATCTACTGCTACCGCAGTCCCGCAGTCGACATAATTTACATATTAAACTATATATAAAAACCACGAATATACCTCGTTCTTTCATCCACTGCGGGACTGCGGACCGCGGTAGCACTACAGTTTAACACTTAGTTTAATATTTATTCATCGACTACGGGACTGCGGACCGCGGTAGCACTTCAGTTTAAAACTTCGTTTAATACTTATTAATCGACAACGGGACAGCGGACCGCGGTAACACTTCAGTTTAACACTTAGTACATACATATAACCTTGCTAGCCGACTGCGGACCGCGGACCACGGTAGCAGTAGATTTAAGGAGGGCGCGAGTTGCTTAATACGAGCAGTTTGTATGACTTGTATAAATTTACAAGCCTAACAACAAGCGGATACTCACTGGCATTACCCAAACTAAATCACAAACAACATTCTATCATTATAAGCATTAGTAGTTTGATTTGCTTTAGTGTGATTTTGTGGCGGGAACCGCTCAACAAATGACACGAAATTGTCAAAAATCAAGGCCAGCTAACGAAAAGTTATTTGCTACTGGTATCAAATGACAGATACTTCCGATATCTTCTGTCACTCTTTGGTTGATCTGCGATGGAAGCACACAAGACTTAACAACGGTACTACCTGTGTACTTTTGCCAATAATCGACCTTTTTAGCTCGGGCGGTTTGTTGCCCTATTTCAGACCATGTGATGATACTCTTGAGAATTCTTGCTTTCAAATTTTGAAATTGTCGCGTGCATATGGATGAAGAATTTTTAGATCGATAAAAGAACAGTTTTCTAGAGGATATCACATGGTCTGTAATAGGAAAACAAACCGTCCAAGCTGAAAAGGTCTCTTGCGCAGATAGAGAGGTATTGCAACATGAACAAACTTCAATTTTACGACAAGGAAGGCCAGGTTATAAAGAGGTACATGCCCAGTTTTAGTAATCCTTTAAGGAGGCTCGAAAGGGTTTTTCGTTGCTATATTGCTTGTGAAACGATGGAAGATTACAAAGAAGGATGTTTAATGGTGTGGGCAAACTATATGTCTCCTTGCAACTCTATTATTGGGCTATACTTTAAGGGTACTTGTGACGTCATATCAGTTACCATGGCAACGCACGAGGTCCACAAAAGCGTCCTCTAAATTTCAGTTTTTGTAAATTATCTGAGAAACTAATTCGGTGACCTACCATTTTTATCTCTTTGTTGGAAAGTTCCCTAAATTCTTTAACTTTTCAGACAGTATGGAAAAATTTTATCTAGTAGAATTAAATATATTTCAAGAAAACGCGTTTTATGGCTTACAGAAAATTCCACTAGATAATTTTCCCCGAAACTTTTATATCTGAAGTGCCATCGCGAATGGTGCGTGTATGCAAAAAATCAAGATAGGTCACCGAGCGAACTTTTGAGCTATAAACAAACGTTTTCCACAGATTTTATTTCCGGTTCGCGCGATTTTACGCAGCATTAACTTCCGGTGTGCTGATTTTAATACTGATCAGCTGACGCGTGCATCTTAGTTATTGCGTGTGTAGATTGCGCGCGCGCGTGCAGCTAAAAACCCTTTCGAGCCTCCTTAAAGGTAAGTAAAGGTAAAGTCTGCATACGAGCCAAGTGGCTCATCAGGCCGGAGCTTATCCTGGTTTCAGTAGCATTAAGCGATTGAGTATTTGTATCCCCCCCTAAATGGGGTGCTAGTCCATCGCAGGGTTACCCCCAGCATTAAATTCGCCGGTACCCATTTATACACCTGGGTGGAGAGCGGCACCGCGAGAGTAAAGTGTCTTGCCCAAGAAAACAACACCATGTCCCCGGCCAGGGCTCGAACCCGGAGCACTCGCTCCGGAGACGAGCGCACTAACCATGAGGCCACCGCGCCTCCCAGAATCCTTCAAAGGTACTGCATTGTAAACTGATGGGTTAGGCATGTAAACTAAAGCCAATAACAGTCGAGGTATTGAACAAATGCCAGTACATGGATTGAAAAGACCAGCAATAACGCGAGGCCATACCTGTTGACAAGCTTCTAAAATTTTCAATGATAGCTTTTGGCATTCACCTTGTTTTATCACATCGCTATTAACCTGAAAATGATAAGAAGAGCATTTTGTTTAGCAAACCACAAACTGAAAAGGAACGGATTTGTTAAAAGCAAGTACCGACTCGTGTCCGATAAGTAAATAGATCGTAGATGGTAAAAAATAGTTCTCCTTTTTATGGTAACGACTCTGCTTATAAAGCAAGCAACACACTAGGACAGGTTGTACTCATTTACAAACAGAAAAAGCCGACAGCAAAATTTGCTTATCTACAAGAACGGGTTCTTTTTTACACTGCAAGAATTAGCCAGTCAGTACGGTGAAACCTCGAGTTAACAAAGTGCTAAGGGAGCGGGAAAAAGGGTTCGTTATATCAAGGGTTCGCTATATCGAGGGCTCGCTATATCTAGGGTTCGTTATATCGAGGGTTCGTTATAACGAAACAAAAACAACCAAAATGTTCGTTATATCGAGATACAGTTAAAAACAATTTCGTAACGGTGTTACGTTGCACTACCCTGAACACTGTGCATAGCTATGGCACTAGAAAACTGTACTGAACAAAATCAGATATCAGGTAAACACCATCCAGACATCCTTTGGACAACCGGAGGCTGATGCATGCTGTCGTGGTCACGTGACTGACCAATTGGCTCATTCACTGGATAGCGTAACCCACCTGTTGAAAAGCTTAGGGTCTAAATGGGGTTCTCAGTTAAATTTTCTCAGCTATCTGGTTAAAATTGCAGCCCACATTCAGGTATGAGTACATTTTGCAGATCTCGGCCATTAATTACAAAAAATATATTCATTTCTCAGCTGAGAGGTAAACACCATCCAGACATCCTTTGGACAACCGGAGGTTGATGCCTGCTATCGTGGTCACGTGACTGGCCAAACTGGCTCAGCACAGAGCCCTCTTGCTCGAAAAGATCGTGGGCACCAACGAGTCTGTTGTAACATCCAAGGTCATGTTCACACTTGGTGCTCGAGCACGTTGACCGAGTACGATTCCCGTTGGGAACTAATGCAAACACACCGGTTTCTTTTTTTTCCTCTTTGTTTTTTGTTTTTTTTTGTACTTACACCGGAATATGAAGAAAGTGCCAGTGCTAGGGTACAAGGTCGAGACCTTGTACTTGGAAAATAAATGGTTCTTAACACTTGGAGTATCCAGTGTCTGAACGCAACACTATTTTGAACCAAAGTCCAGGACCCAGCAAAAACAAACAGCACATAGTATTGTTGAATGGAGTGTAATTTTGTCTACATGTTATTACTTATGACAGTGTCAAAAACTCTAAGAATATTTACCAACACTGACTGAGAATCGAGAATGACTGAGCACTTCCTTCTCGAGGCAAATTCTAACGCTTATGACGGCAGAAGAGGAGTTTCTACGACGTCAAGAACTAACTAGACCAAGCCATCAAAACGCAGACCATACAGTCGAAAACCACATTTATCAGTCACAATGAAATGTGGCAACAAAGAACCAAAACTACGAAAGCGCAGTTTAGCTCGCTCAGTCAGCCCCACTCGTCCTTCCGGCTTTCGCTTTTGGGCTACAAAAGTTTAAAAGTTTAAAACTATGTCATTATCCAGTACAAAATCTCAGTTTTTCTATGATAGTAACCTAACAAAAACGAATCTCCTTTGAAGTACAACAAGTAATTACAAGTTTTTCATTTCTTCTAGCACTACAAAGCCGGATAAATTATATGACTATGCCTCACCTAAAGAAACAAAAAAAAATTACACGTAAACTATCACAAATTGATTTTCTGAAAACATTGAAGTTTAAATATATATTGTGAGGTCACCTGTTACACTTGTTTTAACCCGGCGGGGGTGGGGGAGGGAGGAAAGAAGATTATAATGGCCTAACAAACTAATATGAAGCCTTATATGAAACCGAGTCACAAAAGAGACAGGTAACAGGTAACTCAGCTAATATCTTAACGACGGACTCATCTGCTATTCAATTTTGCGCTCAACATACCATTAGTTTTGAAACCACTCTGGTAAGAAAATCTAAGAAAAAAGGAGCATACATTCGAATTTCCTTTGCACGAATGTTCAATTGCCCCAGGCAACAAATATGAGATAACAGATCATATCTAAAGACCAAATTATTTGGTCTGTTGACAATTACGACTTTTGTTCACCTTGTAAAGCAGTTTAGGGTTACGTCGCCATAGAAACATAACGTCATATTTTTTAAAGACCAATAAACACATAGTTCGTGAATTTCAAACACAACTGAAACATTTACTTCAATATATATACTTTCTTATCTGTGCAACTAGTCACGAGAATACTTCCGTCAACTGCTGTTGTTATTCCAATAGGTGTTGGTAACACAGCGTTACTTTTGCCTGTGAAGCGACCGTCTAAAGAAAATTGCTGAACTCGGTGGTTTCCCAAATCACATACAAGAAGATTATTGGAACTGTCTACATGCATGAGGTACGGCTGGTTAAACTGTCCGTCTTGATCACCATTTTTCCCGAACTTGAACAAAAAAGTTCCTGACTGATCAAAAGCTTTAACGCAGTGATTGTCCATATCCGATACAAAAATCATGTTTTTGATAGAAATGCACCCAACTGGATGGTTGAGTTTCTCCGGACCAGTGTCTCCAAATATGGAATGAGTTTCTCCCTCTTTGGATATCACCTGTATCCTATTATTGGTGAACTCGGCTACAACAATGCGTCCTTCATCATCCAAACAAACATCTCTTGGATACTCGTACTCTCCTTTTCCTGCACCACATTTTCCAAAGCTTTTCACAACAGTTCCTGTCCTGATATTTAAGTGTTGTATTCTATGATTCCCGTTATCTGCAACTAGAATCTCGTCGTCGTTCAAAAACGAAACGCCGTTTGGGAATTCAAATTGTTCAGAATTGCTGCGGCCACGGCCACCAATTTTCCTTAAACAGTTGCCTTCTTTATCGAAAACGTAAACACAGTGTCCAATGTTATCTGTAACAACCATATTGCCATCCGTGTTAATAGCGATTCCATATAACCCTTGGAGCTTGTCTCCTTGGAAGAATTTCAAGTTCAAGTTACCGACTACAACAAGCTCACGTTCTTTCACCTGAGTATTAAAAGGACAGGTCGGAAGTGCATTGCCATTGATCTTCACTTCAATGCTGTAAGCGCCCGGTACTATCGGAGTAAACTTCACTTGAAGATTACCGTCTTCTTTCTCATTAACAATCACATTGGTGACATCTTTAGCGGGTTCTATCAGAACTTCAACTTGATCTTTAAGGTCAGCCTGGTTACTCGTCTTCCCTTCAGATGTTTTGGGGAATAACGTAAACTCTGCTTGTACACCAGCCTGAAGAGTTTGATCCAGTCCTTCAAGTCTTGATCGATTTGCATCGGCCTTGCCGCTGTCTACAGTCTCAATAAAACCCAGTTTCAAGCCTTCTACACAGGAAGCCGCGGAAAACTCGACGAAAGATGTCTCGTTGTGTGTTGGAACTTCAATAACACGAAGCTCTTCGAATCTCTGCTTCAAAGTTGTCTTGTTCCTCATGATATTCGAGCTTGAGCTTCTCTGAGTCAAATTACTAGCAAACTCGACCGCTTGCTTCATTTGTTTGACCAGGGACTGTGCTTCCTGTATAGCGGAGTTAATTCTCTCGAGTCTCGTCACGCGTGTCGTCTCGAGAGAGATAATCGCCTCTCGCTCGCGCTCACGAATTTCTGCGATCATTTGGTCTGCAGCTTGCGAGACTTTACCTTTAGCAGTTGCGACATTCCTTTCCAGCTCAGAAGCCGTTTCTTCAAATCGTCGAATCACTTCGCCAAGCTCTCTTAATTTTTCCTTGATCATTTCAGCGCCAGACATGATGTAGGGTTTCTCGTCACGAGCTGCTTTATCGAGCAAAACGATCTTGTGGTTTTGGTGATCCGTGACTATGCAAATTTGGCAAACACAAGCTTCACAAGAGAAGCAGAAGAATCTGGTAATTTCCTTCTCGTGAAACTCCTGCGAGCAAAATGGTTGTCGCTTCAGCAACGCCTCGTAATCTTCTGCTTTAAACTCATTCACTGGCGCGACTCTATGCCCATCGAACGATGCCTTTAACATTTCATGTGCGCTGAAACAGTCTGGGCACATAAATCGTCCACAGTCAAAGCAATAGTACATCTGAGAGCTGCTCTTCCTACACTGGGAACAAGTAATGCTGCTTCCGTCACCACTCCGTCGCACGGCAAGCAGATCCAACAGACTGTTGTGGAAAAAACTGCTCTGCAATCTGTCGAAGTTATTTCCTTCGGGTAAATCGATTTGCGCCTGACACTCTGGGCATCTGAATTTCCCTTGTCGTCTGTGGCTCGCTCTTGCATGATTTGCCAGACACTCGAGGCAAAATGTGTGAAGACATGAGATAGTCTTGGGTTTGTTGTAGATATCGAGACAAATCGAGCAAGTAAGATGCTTCTTCAGGTTTTTCAAAAGGGATTCCATCGCGACGTCGCCTAGTTGACTCTCACTTGCGAAACAATCATTTCAGATTCCGAGAAATCAGAATTGATTAACGTCACGACTGTGTCAGTATAACCAATCAGATTTAAGACAAAGAACCCTTTATTGTTGATCTCAGGCGTGTAATATGATAAATGCTGGGTTTGTTGTGTTTTGAAGGTCACGCTAAGTTAAAATCAAGTAAACCTAATCGGGGTTTAACCGTAATTCATAGCGAATAGGCTTTCGCATCCTTAGGAAAATTGAATTTTTAAAACGATGTCATAGGTAGCGCACAAATGTTTCTGAGGATGGTGAGCGAAATCTGATGTTTTTTTTGTGCCGACTTTAATCCTCCCACACGCGAGTTGAAAATTGCTCTAGTCCGACCCTTGTCTGGGCATTTGTACCCCGCAGTGCAGGCGTTTTCCGCTTGTTCAGATGTTATCGGTATTAGTTCGTGATCGAGTAGAATTGCTACCATTTTCGTCTCTTGCGAGTTTTAATCCAACATGGCGCTCGCCTTATCAAAAATGCGTGCGCTCGTTCGCCAAAATGCGCCTGCATTGCAGGCTAGGGCATTGGCAGATTGACGTTTTCGTCAAAAAGCTAAATTTGGAATGTTTATCCCAATTCCCGGTTAGAATTGCAGTTTTCTACGTAACGTGTGATTTCTGTTCTTTCATCCCGAGTCCCGCCGTCAATTTTAAAACCCGCATCCACCCTGTCAAAATGAGCAAATCCCGCTCCCGTCCCGCTGTCTCACAAGGATTGGGAACTACCAAATTCGCGAATTTGATTGGCTGAAATCGATATTGAAAGCGGTCTAGATTTTCCCATCTAGACCGGCATCTAGACCGGTAATATTTGCAGTGAAAAAGTTACAAACTAAAATTCAAAATCGTTGACTATTTTCATGTAACAATATTTATTTATGGCAGTGCCAAAAAGCCTGATGAGAAAAAAAAAGTAAAGAGAAAGAGCAAACTTTGGCAGAATTAAATTCAGCTCATCGCCATTTGCAAGCAAAATGTCAGTTAGTACAAACCAGTTACATTGAACGAATTAAATTGTTCTTGTTTGCGCCATATAATAAACATCTTACTAACCGAGCTTAGTCGGTCTGTATGGGAGAATCTTGACCTCGGCCGTTGTGTACAGACCTCACTGCGTTCGGTCTGTACTCACGAACTCGGTCAAGATTCGTCCATACAGACCTCCAGCTCGGTTAACAAGAGCTAAATATAAAATGTAGATCATTTTGCATCACGCCTCCGTGTTTCTCTCATCCTGCATCCCGCCAAACATATGTTGGACCTCTTTGTTATATCAACGTTTGTTATATCGAGGTTGTGTGCCGTACATTTACCAGTTTTGGTCGCTTCGTTTTATAAAGTTCGTTAAATCGAGATTCATTGTAGCAAAAAACTATCCCGGCCGTTCCACGTTATTTTTTGATATACGATCTGGGACGGAAATATTAAATGGAACAAACCTCATTGACTCCAACAACTGACTCCTGTTCATCATCACAGAGTACGACATTCCTCCAGCTCGTGATAAAAACAGCTGTGAGATACTGCAGGACTGGAGAAAGGTCCTGTATAAAAATATAAAACTATTCAAATCAGTAAGGGAATCAAAAGGTACCACAGTTTTAGTCTCAAAACAAACGTTTCTCTTTGCCGACTGTCATACACTTCTTCTGACGTAAGGTTATTTGGTCAAGTTATTTCTGCTCATCAGACTTAAGCTTTTCACTCTAGCTTTCCAAATGCAAACGTAATTGTCGGAGTATCTGGGCACAAGAAGTTTTCCACCATGATCTACCCATGGACAAAATAAATTCAGACTTTTAACTTTAAATACAACAGCAAATTGTCTTCAGTTGATAAAAGAAACGCTGACAACACCTGTAACCCAGGGAAAATCCCTTACATAGGCACGAGTTCTCTAGCTGAAAGAACTAAATGGCCCATCATGAACAAAATCCTACATCACTGATTTACTCAGACATATATAATTAAAAATCTAAACTACATTCTAACTAGATGCTGGATCTTCAGTGTAGTAAAACAAATTAGAACTATCAAACGTTGATTTAAGGTTGACTAACTGGATGCTTGGTCACCAGTGATTGAAATGCCTCATCATCGATAGTGCCACATTGGAGGATCATATCACTGGATTCTTTGACACACACTTTCAGGACTGCAAACACCACGTCTTCAGCTAGCCTAAAAAGTATTATCAAAATCAAAACAAAATGAGATCCAACAAGCCTACAACTATATTTATATATTTTGGTTACTCCAGCCAGATGATATCTTTTTTGGGGGGTCATGTTTGAATTTATAGAATGTAAAGGCCCACATGAAATTTTTAACAATGTTACCAACTGGCTTTCTCATAATCTGAACTGAGAAGGATCTTTTGGATCTATGTCACACCGGCCACCTTCAAGCCTACTAGCGTAAATCTTTTTTGATAGTATGTTTTCTACAAAAGTTGCTTCAGCTTCTGGTGATTTTGATCTGATGATTTTTCCCTATGTGAAGGTTGTCCAGTTTTCCTTTGTCTGTTTAATCCACAGCTCTAAATTTCGGTTCAGTCTTCAAGACTGGATGACAGTTGAAACATCCTACAACAATTCTCTTTGTCTTCAATTCAATTATAATGTCTTACTGAATACAGTACTAGGGTCTCTAAAAGATAGTAATGCTGCGGTACATTCTGTCGATAGTGACATATTTTATGCAGTGAGTCATCTACCTGTGCGTTCCAAGACTTACATTAACCTTTAGTTCTCAAAGTAGAGTCAAATCGTAGTGTGTAACTTAAAATCTGTCCTATGCATCAACTTCATGCATGATGACACATCAATGGCGAGGTGTGAAATTCAATTATGTCTTACAGTATTTACATCTGATCAGAATATTCCATCATTTGTAACAGTTACATGTACCTTTCTTTCACAGTCACTCCGGGATCAGCACTCATTATGTCCTCAGCTAAATCAGTGAGTATCGAATCCAACAATGGTCCCATGCTGGGAGTGGATTCCCCTTCAGACAGTAGAAGCATCAGTAAAGCACTTCTTTCCACTGCATTGGGATAAAGCACTTCCAAGCCAGCTTTCAACACATTGCAAACCTCCAGCTGCACTTCAGCTCCAGCAGAATCGGCCGCTGTGTTAACCAGTTTCCACAGAAGCACCCTTGTATCTTTAATAGCACTGTCGTCTAGCTCAGCCCAGCCGGCACTAACTTGCTTCATAAGAGTTTGCAGTGCAACTAGCATGGCTACTGTCACATCATGCTGGCCTTCGCTTATGGCAGTGTTTAGTACATTGCAGATGAGTCTCAGTAATGTGTTATAAGAATTAGTTGAGTCGTGCACTGGAATGTCAGAATCATTTTCTATCAAAGCCACTCGTATCTTAGCATCTAGTTGTCGGCAGAGTAATGTAATATGGTGGGCTAAGGATGATGAGGCTTCCACTGGGTCAATCAGATCTTGTACGGTTTTAGCTGCAAGAATAGTAAGTACAATAAGAATAGAAAAAATACATAAATTGGATAACCTTTAACACGTCACCATCCTAAAGACTGATTACATGACTGTATGAATATGAATGGACATTTTCCTAGCCCAGCCAACTAGTCAGCACTTGAAAGGTTAGTATACTTGTACCTGTCCAGAAAATGTTCTTAAAAGGACATGTATATGCTTTTTTGTTCTTGGTGGGTGGGATGGGTTGAAAACAATTTCCCTTTCGTCATTACTATCAATTTAATAAAAAAGTTATGAAAAGACAAAATAATATTTTAGACAAAGCACTTGATAACCTGACTTAACTAACAACCGACCATTTAGGATTGGAATCTGAGGGAATAATATTAGTCATCAATGACAACAGTCAGTTTGTCTACAAACAAACAGAAACAAACGGACAGTTTGTCTATAAAATAAAAATAAAATTACATGGTGGTTTGGAGATATGAATTGTGTTTTCTCGCGTTAAAAACAATATTTTAGCCCTTGAAAATAACATCATATCTTCACACCACTGTGCAATATCCTCTATATCTCATTTCCAAATTTGCAAACTAGTAGCAAACAAGAAATAACTTTGGGCTGGACACACACAATTTCAAGTTTGCAATACATGTTTCGGATGACCAACATCCATCTTCATCTGCGAATACAAATGAACCGCTAGTCGGTGTGATATAAATGAGAACTTAATAGAACATATCAATGCTGACTGCCGCTCATACTGCGGACGCAGACGACGTATGAAAGGAGAGAATTCCTCACAAGGGGTTTCAATAACGGCTGGGCACAAGGCAAATTGGCCAGCAGTGAGAATGATTTACACTTCCTGGTTTGACCATTTCAAGAAAATTGTTATAAAAAAGTACAGTCACAAAGTTAACCCTCTGCCTGGTCCTCTAGACCTCTGACCTTTGGCTGAAAAGGTTAATAAAACCCGTGATTCCTAACCTGAACATTGAGAGCTTGGAGGAGTTCTAAGCTGCTGAGACACCTGATTCCAAGATGGATGTCCACCATGCACCCATTCACCTACGTGACTGTTACCATAACTCCATAGTCGGCCATTAACAGAATCCTGGCAAACACCTGTGATAATGTAATAATTTGAACAACACTTTCAAAATACAAGTTTTCAAAACTGGTGACAAATATCTTTTTCTAAAGATTATTATTTAAACTCTGAGAATTAATCTTGTTTGAAATTACAAAAGTGAGAGATCTGTCACAGAGTCCTACAGAATTTGGCTATTGTACAGTCTAGACCAAATATCTAAAAATAGACTAAATATCTAGACCAAACTTGGTTTTCTACTATGGTCCATGGAAAAGTGTGTAGTGAAATCAGTTACACTTGTTTCAATCCAGATTTGCCGCGCTAAATTTCAAACAATCTCAATTTTTAAGTCATTAGACAGTCTGCAAAGTCGTTTTTGTAATTATTCTATTTATCGATATTTAACAACTACATGTATTCCACAAGCGCACGTTGGAGATGAGATCATAGATAGTTAAGGAGGGCCTAGCGCCATGCCTTTAATCATCTCATATTCAACGATATCCCTAAAGTATAGAAAACTAACTATAAATAAAATAAAAATGAAAATGCCCCAGGGTCTGGCACACCAAGATTGGTTATTCAAAGGGTAGTTAGTAAAAATGTTTTCCACCAGTTAAGTCACTATCCAGCACTTGGTTAAGTGTTAACAAAAGCTATCTCTCTATCAACTAGATAGTGATATGTCTGCTGGATAATACTATCCACCTGTTGAACAACTAAGTCCCAAGGGTTAAGATGATATCTAAGAAACAAGTTTACTTACTAAGGCCTGGAATAACTAGATCTTGCCACTTGGGTGTGGCTGAGTTGATAACATTTTCATGCTTCACACAAGAACCATCCAAGATTGAAAAACAATAGTTCATTGGACCTGTAGGAAGTGATGTAAAACACATTCTATTTGACAAAATTATCATGTTAGAATCCCCTAAATCTTGCCAGTGATGCTTACTGGTATATATGTTGTAGGTCAAAATGAAATTCAGGTTAAAATGAAATTCCTTTCTCTCTTAGCCCTAATTATTTAAGGACCATGAATAATTAGGGTTAGAAGACAAAGGAAATTGAGAATCAAACTAGGTTAAAATCATTTTAACCTGAATTTCATTTTGACCTACAACATATATATAATCTTGAGAAAACCCAAGTATGATGCAAAAGTTCTCTGGTCTGGCTAAGCTATGACTGATCTGATTCTAAATGGTGACTCCCTTACTTTTAATAGCAATAAAGGAGTAGTGCACAGTGCTCTAAGGGTTAGCGCACTAGGTCATGTAATGTGGTTATACAGTAGCTGTGTGACCACTTGCAAGAAAGTTGCAAGAAGTAAGTTTCACGTCAGCTACAAGCCTGCTTAGGATAGTAATCATTCTATTTACTCCCTTTGGTATTTGAAAAGTTAAAACTAGGAGAGGTGATTCCACTAGAAGCCATTGATTCATCGCTAGCCACCCCTGTTTGCCATGAATATCTGGATTTCTACTTCTGTGGGAGGAAGAGTCAGTGTCACTATAGGTGTTTGTAGGCAGATGCAATTGATTTAGTATAAGAAGATTTGTTAAATAAAATATGTCGTACTTCTGTGTCCCCTGAGTGATAGCAGCATAGGTCCAGAAGGGTTTGCGAGCTGTGGTACCACGATGCTTAACATGTCACCACTGATAAACATGGCTGACTGCTTGAGAGCACTCACTGTTAATCCACAGCTGACCATCTCTGAAATGCAATGCAAATGTTTTGTATCATTTATTGGCTTGATTCTTTATTCATTCATTGTTGAGATGTCTGTTTTGCAAAGTAACTAATCACTTGTAATTACTTTGAAAAAAAGTACATACCTTCAAAGGTTTGTCAAGTTTTTCATTTCAATATAAGGATTTTATACGCTCAGTCACTGACTGACTGATTGTTTTACTGTTTCATTGTTTGATTGTTCGATTGATTTTTTGACTGACTCACTGACTGGTTGAATGATTGATTGTTTGATTGCTCGATTGATTGATTGATTGATTGATTGTTTGACTGACTGATTGACTGACTGTCCAACCAACTGACTGACTAATGATTAATTAACCCCAATCATATCACTTTAAATTTATTATCATTATGAACAGTAATCACTTGGTAAGAAATGGAAATCAACTACAATGTCAAGTACTGACCAACTCTGAACTTACTGTCCAGTGCTGTCCAGTACCCCGACTCATAATGGTGGGCTGCAAGCATTTTACTTTGATCAACTTCACCCAAAACTTACCATCTGCATCTTTCTGTGGAGTAGGAGTTGTAGGTGAACGTCTGACTGGTAATGGAGATGACAAAGAAGATGGCGGCTCCTCTTTTTTAATCACAACAACTGCATCACCACGGTCATCGCAGGAGGAGGCAAAAACTTTATGCTCATCCTCACTTGATTCTAGTTTGAATTCCAGTAAACACAAATCCACTTTTCTATTATCTTGAACAGTTTGCTCTGACGTTTTTGTAGTCCAAAGCCAATACAAGTGAACCTCATCACTTAGTAATTGTATGGTTTTGTGTTGCTGAGGGGGTTGCACTCCATCAGCCTCTGGGTTAATTGTATCCTTCAGCTTGACTGTTTGCATTATCTAATGAAACAAGAAATGCAATATAACTACAAAATTATCACAAGGGGTCACCCAGGAAGTCATCTTCAATATTTAACAATCAGATTATTGAGCTCAAGTCAACCATCACACAAAGAAATCTAGAGTGAATAAGTAAATTGTTTAAATCTACTAGTTGTTAAAAACTTTATCTAAATCCTCTTCACAGACACTTCAAAAAGCACAAGAGAAGCGGCCGCCATTTTGTTAATAACCACATACTTCTAGGCTACTCGCTACCTACAACAGAATAGATAGTGAGTAGCTTAGCCAATAAGAGAATGGCAATCTAATAGAATGCTAGTACATTTATAGCTAACTAAAATATTATATCACAAAATGAAACAAATCATGCTAACTGTAAACAACATTCTCATGAAACACGCAGAAAAACCCTTATGAGATGTACATGTAAGTATCTTACCTGCAGAGACATTGTATCCAATATGTAGCACATGCTTGAAGGCTCATTGTCAAACTCCTTTGGTCGGAACAACAACCAGCCTTGTACAATAGCCAACCACCCCTCCCTGAGATCAGCATTCCTTCTGTATATGTTCCCCCTGAAAGAAGTATCAAGGCCAGACTATGACTGAAAGTACAGTATATGGTAAAAGGTAAAAGTCTGCATCAGGCCAGTAGCCCATACAGCCGGAGCGTATCCTAGTTTCCGTAGCATGAAGCAACTAGAAGTATTTCTGCTTCCCCCTGGATGGGATGCTAGTCCATCAAAGGGACTTTGATGGACTAGCAGCATTGAATTCACCAGTATCTACCCAGGCGTAGAGAAGCACTCTGCGAGAGTAAAGTGTCTTGCCCAGGAACAAACCATGAGGCCACCACCCCTCCACAGTATGCGGTACCTTTTCCAGAGCTAATTTGTACCTGAACTTCAGTCAAACCTCTTAAAAAAGGACACCAAAGGTGTAGAGTACAGTGCTCATATTATGGAAACAGGAGGTGTCTATATTATTAGGTTAAAATTGCATGAATAATGAGGTCATTGACTGTGTATACAAGATTATTGATTGAGTGGGAAGATAAATGAGTAAAGAAAATTTTTAGCTTTTGATCATGCCACAGAAAGCAAGTACACTAAGAGAGCCAAGTAGCCTAGAGCCAAGTATTTTCCGACTGCTAACTCAGTTAAAAAGGCTTTATTATACAATCCAACTAATTGAGCTTGACTTTACTGGAAAGCTGGGGAATTGTGCAGTTGGTAAAATGTTCTGAATTGTGTACAAAAATAAGTTGCTGACGTGTACAGAGCCAAACAGCTCTCATCAAACCAGCTGATGAAATTCCTCAGCCTGTATACACATCAGTTTACAGTACAGTTTTGTATGGGATCATTGGACTGTACTATGTAGTGTTATGACTAAGTTACACATGCTGCTTTATAATAAATATTCGTATCTTATTATCCAACTCTGCTTTCTAGACTACAAATAACGCGCGAAAGGAGTACAAATATCAGATATTTGTACTTGTCTCATTCCTCCCGGCCGCGTGAAGTTGAAAACCTTGGCAAGTCAGAATTTTGGGAAAAGAAATTGTTCGATAATAAATCTCTTATTAGACGTTTTGGTGTGTAGTATCGCTGTATATTTTTACTCGTTGTTTGCATTTTGACTCGCCCTACGGGCTTGTCAAAATACTGCACAACTTGTAAAAATATACAGCAATACCACACACCAAAACGTCTAATAAGATATATATATTCACCTGAGTGTTCCATGTTTTCCAGTGCCAATTTTAACCAGACCTTTACTAGCCCCACTAATGAGATACAGGAATTTTCCATCACAAACAAGTGTATTTATCTGGTCGTTGCTGCTCACTGAGTCTTCTGATTCAGTTAAAGTTACTTCAAACTGCCAGCTAGTGACAAAACAAGATGTGTGCAGGCCACTAAGGTCATTGAATGAACCCTTCCTTTCATACTCAACAGCTCTTCTTAGTACACCACCCACAGGCAGCTTGCCCAACACAATCCTCTGTTGTTGAAGAACGTCAAGAACTTGAATAAATAGTTGAATGGAGAGCCTGTTGATGAATCAAAATAAATCATACAGGGTCAGAAATTACAGGTAACTACATTGGACATTTTGTAAACAGATACCCATAGCTGGTACTTAAGCCATTCATACATCAATTATATAAGCTTTAATGGCTTCCTCCTTAATGTGCCCTACTAGCCTGATTACCACCTAAATTGTACTCCAGTTTAGTTTTATCAACTGAGTTGATAATAAATTGGCCACAATAAAGAGATTCAAAAGCTGGCGTTCGAATGTCAGCCCTTCATCAGAGCTTTCAAATCTCTTTGCGGTGGCCAATTCACATTTTATTAACTCAGTTGATACTCCCCACTGATGCAGCACCACAGTTTTTTTTAGAAACTTACCCCTTTATTAACTTAACACATATCCTTACAAAACATTTTTCATTATTAAATAATACATGTATAAGTAAAAAAAAGACATACAGTGGAACTCCGCTATAACCAAGTGTCACGGTACCGAAAAAATTGTTCGTTATAGCTGGGGTATAGCGAAGACCCCGCTATAACGAATTATCTGGTTAACTACAAAAATATTTGTAGCGGGGTAACGAAGCTGAACCAAGCTGAACAATGGGATATACACCACGCAAAACAGTCTACAAACTTGCGCGTTAAATAAAGCAAAGCTTTGAAGATCAAAGTTTCCCTATCTTGACCAATAGGAGTCGTATTTGGCTTATCAGCCATTTGTATCATCATGTCGTTTTTACTTACATGTACTGAGAGCGACAGGACAAAATATTCGTTATAGCGAGGTAAATTGTGAGTTGGGACCGTCAAAATCAATTCGTTATAGCGGATATTTCGTTATAGCGGGGTTCGTTATAACTGGGTTTGTTTCCACATATTTTACTGTATTTCTGCCGGGCTTTCAAATGTTGCTCGTTACAACAGGGTCTTCGCTATAGCGGGGTTCGTTATAGCGGGGTTCCACTGTACTTCCTTTTTACCAGATGCAAACACCTGTGAAAGTTTGGGAGAATTAGAAACTATGTACACCTTGGGATTACATTTAACTTGCGACTGCTCCCAAACTGTCTGTCATGTTTTTACAGTATATCAGGTTATGTAAACACAAGAAATTTCTGTTTCTAAATGTATCCAATCTTTGCATCAGATTTGAGAGCAATAAGCCTTTCTACATTAAGCAACAATGTCAAGTACATTGTTTTGTCACAATTAAATCATATCTCTTAAATCAAGCTTATTAGTTTTATTAAAAAAATTCTTGGGCAAGACAATTAGATTAAACAGCTGGATTAATTTGTTACCTTCCACAAGCTAATGCGATGAGTGCTGCTACCAAACTCTCTCTTTTCACACCACACCGGGCTAATTCTTCATATTTAGTTTTATTTTCTTCGTCGCTGGCTTGCTGCAACCAGCTACAAAGAAGATCAGCTAGGCCTTTGATACAGCTGACAGGTTCAACGGCTAGAGAGTTTGGAGCGCAATTTTGAAGACACTGCAACAATAATTCCGAACATTGCCCAGCCAGTAAAGGATCTATCCGACTTTGAGACTGTAGAATAGGAACTAAGAGAAGAAGACTAACATGGGACGAAAAAGAAACATCCTGTGGTTGTCCTTTCGGTTTAAAATCGGTCTTTGAAGTTTTCAGACCACCATGACCACCGGTAGGAGGTCGAGAAATTTTCGACGACAGAGTTGTTATCTTGGATTTCTGAGAATGCCAAAGGCCAAGCAAAGCACGCTGTCGATAGTTGAAAAACTTGTAATATGAACCATGTTGAAGAGCACATGCATTCAAAAGACGCTTTCTGAGTTCCGCATTTGAAGAAGTTTCAAACTTGTGCTCGGAGATGCACTCCACAAATGCGGAGCGCTCCGTAGAGATAGGAGGAGATTGGAGAACCTCGACAACAAATTTAAGGCCATCATCAAGAAAAATGCTCTGTTCTGTGACAGAAGACCAGGCATCAGAGCCAGCTGGTGCGGTATTCGTCATCTTTCATTCATTGTTGTTACAGTAAAACATAGCGGAAGATCAACATGGCAGCTATTTCTGCTGATCTTTGAATTTGCCTCGCTTCAATGCATGTCGTGTGACGAGTCACGCAAAATCCTTGAAATTTCATCACGTTTCATCACATTTCGCCACTATGATTTCACGCCTTAAAAATTTCATTTCATATTTGTGTTAAACATAGGTGGCTTACATTTCAGTATAAACTGCAATTAAAACCTCAAAAAAAATTCATTTTTATTTTTTTTCTGGTCAAAAAAAATTATAAAAACAGGTACAGGATGTGTACATGTGTCCATTTATTTGGACATTTTTTAATTTACTATTTAATTTATCGTTAGGAGAATTTGAAGATAAATACTGTTTCTTTATTTTTTCATTTTCATTTCTTTTTTTAATTCACTGCACCTTCAAAATGATGGGTAACACTAGCTGCTCAAACATTGCCTATAAATGGTTCACTGAGTAAATAAATAAGGTAGACAAAAGAAATCCTAATGAGTTATGGATAAAGACATTGCAGTTGCAATTTCTCATTGTTCCATATGAAAGCTCCATGGAGGAACAGGAACAGATGCAAAATAAGAAGAATTTGTACAATAAAACTTAGATGATTTCCAATCTGTCCTGCACACTCTCAAGAGTTTGTTTGCATTTTTTGTTTTGTTTCATATAAGACATCACAAAATGTAAATATTTTGCAACTACTTACATGAAATAAATTCAAAGTTTCAAAACAACTGCCATTATGGATGCAAAGAGGTCAAAGTTTTATGCTTTGTTCTTTCTTATATCACTTGATGAAACAACTACGCAGCCGTAAAAATCAATGAAGCTGTTGGAAAAGAATATGAAAGGCCTCAAAGATAAGGTATTTGGTTCGTAACGAGTAACATTGATTCGCATTCCATTGAGTGAGGTTTATAATGTTCAGATAAACATTAGCTATAGGGTGCTGGGACTGCGCAGTACGGACTGGAAATAATCTTTAAATTTCTTAAGTTTTTCTCGACACTGAACTACAAGGAAAGTATAATACAACAGCACTGCAATTGTCTGGAATGTACTGGGTTTAATTTCTTTGAACAACGTCCTTGTCAGTGAGTTTTTTAAAACAGAGCCAGCTTAAAACTACTCCAAGATTCCTCTTTCAACTTATTACTCCTTTTTAGTAAGATGCAAAACGAACAAAACAATCCAGTTAAGTAATGAGCCTAATGAATTTTGCACTAATTCTTCATTAATTTTCTGTTTGACCTATTTTAACAGTGTTAGGGGAGCAGACGGGATTGGACGGGATGAGACCAAAAGAGAAAGAAGGACTCATCCTCAATGTAAGAACCTGGAACACTCACCAGTGACGTAAAACAAAGAAAACAAAGAAGTCAACATAATAGACCCTTACCCTAACTCTAACAACAGCTACAAAACTACAAAACAAAGAGAAACTTCACAGGCTTTTTACACCGACGTAACCCTTTCTAGATAGGACCCTGGGGACGAGGCTAATATAACGTGACTCAGAGTCACACTTCCAACATGGCGGACGGTGAGCTGGATTCTCCAACTCCAACTTCTAATATATAGATTTAGGCCAGCCTAAAAGCGTAGCTCCTGGGCCGGGTTGTTCAGAGCCCGATCAAACTAGCCGAGGATAAAGTAGAATTTTGATTTGAGTTTTGTAACTTTGCGGTGAGATTTTCTGTATATTGTTTTTGTGTTTTGAATTTTAATGAAAGCAAAATACGCAAAACAAAAGCAGTGAAAAAACTTTGTACAAAAGAAAAGGTTATAATTCGGTTAAATTTTAATCCTGGGTTAGCGTTAACCGGCTTCCTACCAACCCTACGCTGTTTACAGCAAGTTAATCCTGACATGAGCCCGCGATCTGATCGAAAAAAGCAGCACTTGGGCAGCGGTCAACTTTAAAAAAACACGTGACCTCGATGAGCCCTGAACTTGAGCCCGCGATATGGTCACGTGATACTGGTCAGCGGATTCCTTGTTTTGACAGGTGTCAATTGACTGCAACATGGATGTCCAAAGGACGCTTTAAACCAAGGGTACATGTGCTCTGTCAACCTACAAGGAAAGCCCGCGAAAACTGAAGCCTCGTTTTGGTTTACGTGTCAATTGTGGCCGCCATGTTGCGCGACTCCACCACCGTCGCCGTCGTCGTCGTCGTCGTCGTCGTCGTGCGTACGCGCCCACGAGCAATACCGCTAGCCATGATACACATGAGAAAATCAGTTCATGGGTTCCCTTCAGTTTCCTAATATGGGTATGGGGCTCCGCTTGGCGGCCTTCGGCCGCCGGAGCTCCGCTATTACTCTTTTGCACTGATGTCTGAACCTTTCACTTAAATCATATCCCCATTTCTTTATATTTTCCTAGAAATCATCTCAAATCTTCTGGTTGTCGTTCTTGATGCCAATCCGGTGTGGTGGGGGAGCATTGTCTGTGAAGCAAATCAGTCGAATGGTCAGGAACAAACACAGGTCAGCGTAGCTAGAAAAAATCTCAAGATAATTTGGTTTTATCAACTGAGTTGATAATTTCAATTGGCCACCGTAAAGAGATTCGAACGCTGACGTTTCGAGCGTTAGCCCTTCGTCCAAGCGAATCGACGAATAAAAAATCTCAGCTCAGCTTTAATGTTTTTCTCATGTGTGCGAAATTTTTACTGCTCTAGTTAACAGTCATTGTACATTTTAATTAACTTTTCAGATCAGTTTGACACATTGTGTGGACAGTCTCGTGGTGTTTTGTAATGCTCATCTAATGATGAAACACAACAATTGTCTTTCTTTTATTGTATCTCACACAAGCACAAGGTAGGACTCATCACCAGGCAAGCACATGCACCATTGATCGAAGAATAACTCTGATTATAGTTAAAACACGATGTTATATGTATTCAGCTGGTCGTTTTATGAGTTTCCATTTGTTGGTTCCTCTTTGATCCTGATATATCTTTGATTCTCTTTGACTCTGTTCTCTTGCATTGTTACAATGTTCAAAAAGAGATCCCTGGGGATATGTCTCAAGGTAGGATGTTGCAGACAGGTTATGGCTTGCCTCTTACCATGGGTAATAAGTTGGTGAATATATGCAATATGCAAAATGGGAAGTGGGGGGAATTTATGCTGGTCAACCCCCTTGAACACTATCCACCCTTTTGATTACTTGTTGCATCACATCCAATGCAGTCGTGGGTGGTACAGTGCCCTAATGATTAGCAAAGGACTTAAGTTTGAACAATCTGGGACTCATCTGGGTTCAAGATCCGGTCAGTATCTCTTAGTCAGTCACGGTATGACTCACAGTGCCTCTCTCTACCCAGGATGCGGGGGAGGGGAAGAGGATAACTCTCCAATGAGGGAGAGCAGAGTCATTTCATTTTATTTTATGGAAGTTAACAGTAAGAACAGGCTACCAGCCAATGGAAATGACTGATAGAAGACTTATTGCCAGCTGAAATTTCACTAGAAAACAAAGACTTTAATTTTGAAGGTGCATAGACAAGAAAAGCCTGGCTTACATAAGCCTGCTTTGTGTTTTTCTTGGCTATATACCTGCTGAGTTAAGGGTTGGCAAGGTAAAACATCAAAGCTTGAAGACAGACTTTTATTCAATTAATTTATGCATAGGTGTATGGGCACCTTCAGACTTGGGTGGCCAGTGACTTTATTACCTGAAAAAAATATTACACAATGCCTGAAAGCTTGAATGTTGTTCAAACGCACTCAAATTGTAGAAAAAAAAAACGTTTACAATTCTCACATCTAATGAAACTGTTTTCATTCCAAAAATAGTTATTTTGAAACCTTGCATACTCTATGACCTTGATTGACAGCCTAATATAATCAGAAACTTAATTATAAAATGAACACTTCATTCTTCCTCATACGAAAAGTTCAAGAAAATTTTAAAATGGCTTTTTGTGGAGCCATTCAAAACCACAAAAACAAAAGTCTTGGTCTTTGTTTGCTTTGATTCTTTTGTCATTGTTTTGTTAATGGAAATAATATCCATCTCGTGGATTTCCACAATACACATTTAAATGATATATGACTTTTCCAAAACAGAATACCTGCAGGCACAGATCTAGTATAACTGTTGACTGATTTCCGACACAATGAGTGCCTTCTAGAGGGGTCCAGGGCCATGCTGTCTTAGGAAATGTTCTGGATTTTTTTATTCCCTGAGTCCCCTTTTTGGAGTTTCTGAGTAATTCTGAAATATCTGACCGATTTCCGTAAAACTGTGGAACCCGGTATGGATCCGCACCTGATCTGCATCCTTATGCTATCATTTGACATTAACTCCATTTTGACAAGGCAAACGTCAGAGAAAGTAGCCTACGAGCTTGGCCTTGACTATATTCTAGAATGTTTTTTCCCAAGTACTTTTGCCCAAATCATCAGTGTTTTGCCTGAAAATTTATTTATTTTTGAAAGACCCCCCCCCCCCCCCAGTGCCTGTAAGCCTATGAACTTAAGTTTGTTAAACACTGATATTTTTATTGGTACCAGGTATGTATTGTTAAATAACGCTGTTGTGTTCCAAACAGCAAGTTTGTGTTTCCAAAAGAAAATGCCACTGATAGTGTCAGTGACAATGCTCAGAGAGATCTTCCATCAGATGGGAAATATGAAGGGTTTGCTGATGTCAATGATGTAATCGTCGCCGAATTAAAGAATCTGTTATCTACGGAAGATTCAAAAGGTACTACAGATATTGTTAGTTTGGATGGAATTCTCAGACATTGTGTACAGATAGACATAAGTTGCATTATTCCTAACATTTTCTATTTTTACTCAAAACGCTTACAAGCAAGCTAATATTTACAAATGATTTTCTAATCCTCTGTTAGAATTAATTTGGTAATGGCCAGTTAAAAATTACTGCATGTATATCTGGGTATCATTTGCTAAAGTTATGATGATCCCAGGATTAAAAAGTTTGTTTATATTTCTCCAGTGGATGACCACAGCTCAGAGATGCCTCCCACTCTTCTTGCTAGTGCCTTGACCATGGCCTTATGTTGTATCTTTTGCATTGTAAGCAGTGGATGAATTTCATGTCTCAATTCTTCACCCAAAATAAATTTGTCAGTTACTGCATTCATTTGATTAGTGGCCAACCTTGAATAAGTACCACCTTGAAAAAGCACCCACCCTGTAGGTAGGGAAAGTTAATAAATGCCCAGCCTCAAATAAGTGCCCACTCTAACAGTTCAGGGTGCTTAATCTAATAAATACTTGGCAAGTCAGTAAAAGTGATCTCACCATGCATGATGAAGAATGTACATATAAAGACATGTTGAATATTCTTTTTGCAACTGCTTAATTTTGGGAGAGAACAATTGAAAGCTTTCTGTTATTCATCATATCTATCTTCAGGTATATGTAGAAAGCGGAAATGCCTGAGTATTAGGAAGTTCAGATTGGAGTGTGACTACAAGTATGAGTACAAGTATATATAAGTGTGACTTTCTCTTACCATTCTCAAACTCATTAATAAATTCATCAAGTTAAAACAAAAGAAATCACAACTGTGAAGGAGGTTTGGATACCCGGTCTTAATTAGCATAGATTTTGACAGTTTTACTTCTCTGTTTACTAGGTACTTAGTTTTTTTTTCTATTGAGAAGATATATCAAACACGAGAGACAGTGTTTCATTGGCTATCCAAACACCTCAAATTTCATCAAAAAAACTCTGCTGTGTGTCGTATTTTCAACTCTCTTCTTGGTGTTTGGATGAAACACTGATGAAACACTGTCTCTGGTGTTTGATATATTACATCCAGTTATGTTCCTACAGACCTTACTCCTCCCTGCTACTAACCAGTTGAATAGAAGTCTTTTGAATCAGTAAAGATTGGTACAGGATTGATGTGGAATGTGATTATCGAACACAAGCAGCAGGTTTGAAAATTTGTTCTTGATCTCAGACTTGTACTCAAATCTCCAGGTCCCGTTATATCCTTCCTTATCTCTAGCATTAGAAAACGATAACCTTAACCTTCAAAATAGATATTCACAGAGCAGAGAAAGAATGCCCAGGTATTGTATAAATGTAGTCCTCAGTGCATTATCACTGTTCTTCGTGAGATGTAGATTATAGTGCTACATTTAAATCTGCTTAATAATAATTATTACTAACAACTTACAATTACTAGTTGTTCAATGCAATTTTAATGAAGATGTCATCAAACAGACAGTGGCAATGAAAAGAAGGAATCGAATTCTCAGAACTAAAGACAATTAGATTGAAGAGAAATTTTCAGTTGGTGACGTACTCAAAGAACTCCTCTATACCCAAACCATGATTTAAATAGGTATTGACAAACTATTAGATACCATCATAACTGACAAAGACTATTCCATTCAGGGACAGGAAGTGGCACTTCTCCTAGTCACTCCATTCTCTGTTAAATTGTCAATGAAAAAAATAATTGAGATTCAACAACTTATGGTTGAAAAAATGTCTCCTTTTAGTTGGGCAGAAACTCAAGTCTCGGATTTTGGTAAGTTTATAAAAGATGGCTTATATTAATGCACAAGAAGAGATGGATCCATATTTTTAAAACATGACCAGAACTTTAATTTTTTTCAATGACTTCTTGCCGCAGGTTTTGAAATCTGCACCAGATGTATCTACACAATATATGCCGATAATGAATTGCATATTTGCTGCTCAAAAAAGTGTAAGAGTATTACATGTTTCATATATGGAAGCCAAAAATGTGTGTGTTGTAAGTTCCTGAAAATACTTTTAAAGCCCCAAATCAGGGAAGCAAAACTCCTTCTAATATTAAACTAAGGGCTTATATTTAGCCTTACACTACAAATATCGAAATAGTTTTATTAGTACTATTATTGGCATTTGTTTAATTTTGTGTTATGTGACATTTTGTTGTTATAATTAGAACACAGTGATTGATGCCTGTGTACTAGATGAACACTCGGGATTTTTGCAGCAGGTATGGTTAAAGTATGCAACATCACAAGACTTTTTTTTCTGGAAGGAGAAATTTTCATCAGAACCAGAAGTATAATTTGTGATTCAACAAGCCAACCAGTTCCTATGCATGCATTGCATGCATGTAGAGGTAGGAAATTTCATTTAGCGTTCACTAATTTACAGGAAATAGAAAACTAGTGAGCCGAGTGAGTTGGGTGTGATCTTGACACACATTTGACAATGTCATGCAAGCCTGCCAGCAGGCTCTTTGCAGTGAAAGAATTAGAAAGTAGGAAAGGAAAAAGGGATTCTCCTTTCTTGACCACGTGAACAGCCTGTTCGCAGGTTAAGAGTATCACAGCATATATTCCATCAAAATACCTGGAAAGTTGGCAGGCTTGAGTTAAGCTGTTTCACTTTGGCTTTTCCAGGCAGCCGACATAACAGGTGGAATGTATCTCAAAGTACCACAGACCCATGCTTTACTTCAATACCTACTGGTGAGTCAGTGATTATTACAGCCCATAGTTGGGTACTCGTTTTGAGAGCTGTTATTTGGGTTGCCAATTCAGCAATGTAGGATGATTTAAGTGATAATGGTTGTGACAGAATCTGAATAAGCCAGTAGGAAATGAGGCTGACTAGTCGTAGCATGTATGGAAATAGCCCTGCAGGGACCTCCCATAATTATAAAAAGGACAGTGGTGCTGGTCAGAAATTTTGAAAACAACCCCTTAGAGGTACCAAGATCCTGTTTTGTGGGCATGGCTTGAAATTTTTTCACCCCTACCAATTCTAAAACAAAACATCTCCTGTCAAATTTGTTCAGCTCAATACCCCAAAAAGTACTGCAAAAGCTCCAGCTGTAGACCGTTTTTTTTGGAACACCCTAGGAGGTACCAAATTTTTAACCCCTAAAAGGTATGATGAGAGCCCTTTGTCCTTTTTATAATGTTGAAAAATGTTATAGTTAGAAATCAACAGCTAGATGCTATCAAATTAACTGTATTAAGAGCTTCCTTTACCATAGAAGCTCTGCCTAATTAACTTTCTTAGTGGTAAAAAGATATCTTTTTGGGGAAAGAGCTTTTTAACCTGGCTTTTCATTAATCATTTCATTTCAGTGGGTGTTTCTTCCTGAGCCGTCGGTCCGTGAACAGTTGATTCTTCCCTCATCAGTGCACATTGACTACAGGGCTGCATGTTTCTGCCACAGGCGACTTGTTGACATTGGTTTTGTTTGTTCAGTTTGTTTATCAAGTAAGGCTTACAATACAATGAAAGCCTTCTATTTTGACCCATTTCAAATAGACAGGAACCTCCAAGTAAAAGTAGCTGATGATTCTTTCAGGTACACCCTACCCAAAATAATGTTAAGCTGTAAGAACAAACCAAACATCTGGATTCTTACTCCCAGCGGACAATAAAGTCGTTGAACAGATATTATAAGGGTGTTTTTCTCCTTTTTCTAGCATTGATTATCATTTGCTCTATAAACTATTATGTTTACGTTGAGTTCTGGCCATCTTTCTGTCTTAAAATTTTTCGTACTCAGGAGAGAGGGTTCCCTATTTTGAGAGTACAGCGTTATGTGACAGAGAGAGAAGCAGAACTGGACTACACCAAGGCCCTGTCCACACATATCTGGAAATTTTTGAGTCTGCAACTTTTTCTTTCCGGATTTAAAAGTTTCCTCATCCACATAGCGTATTCATGGAGAGTGGATTAAAAAGATCTGGATTCACTGCCAAATTCACCGGATGCATGTGGACAGAAGCCATATCTGGAAAGAAAAAGTTGCAGATTCAAAAATATCCGGGTACGTGTGGACAGGGCCTACCGGTAATTCATTTTTATGATCAAGAATGGAAAAATTTGGAACTTTGAGAGAACCAGAAGTGCTGTTTTTGAACACTAGTCATAGACAGAAATGTTAAAGTTTTCAGATTTTTGAGTTAAAATTTAATTAGTTTTTGTACTATTCCAACCTGTATTTTTTCAAAGCTGCTGCAAATAAATGTTATGGCTTTTCTTTTGCTATTTTTTGCAGTTTATTGCCAGTTCATTCCTCTCTGTCTCACCTGCCAGTAAGTTTGCATTGACTTGATTTATCTTAATATTTATCAGACTATACACAAGATTTTCTTAAGGTTTTGCTTTTTTGGTGAACTGTGAAAATTTGATTCGCAAAAAAATAAGAAGACTTATTGAAATGAAAAGAATTTATTAGGTACCTATCTTTGATTACCACACATAGATAAACTAATCTTGAAAATATTTCAACAAACGTTTTGTCTCTGTAGTATTTGTTTGTACACAAGAGACAACCACAATAGCAGACCAACTCATTACTTCTGAGCAATTAATAATTGATGAACCATGTCTGGTCCACCATGGGTCAGCAAATTGAAAGCAATCAGAACTCAAAGCAAGTGTGGGAAAAAAGTACTGAGGGGAAGTAATGATTGGTTTTCATTGGTTAGGAAAACAGTTGGTTTGTTCTAATTGGTTAGAGGGAATGCCCCGTTATTTTAACCAATCATAGTATTTGCCAGCAAAACACAAACCAAATGAAACACATTAATTCCTATAGATGGCCTATGGAAACAGCCACATATTGATCTACATACTAAGTTAATCTTTTCCCAACTCTGTTTCAGGACAAGATTTAAACTTCCAGCCCTCCCCATGGCAAGACCAAAGAAGAAGAAGAAAGAAAACACAGCCCCTGGAAAATGACTTTAATTACTATTTCTGATTGTACTGTACAAATTATTGATGTGATTTATAATAAAAGTATTTTGATTGTTTTGAAAATAGAAGAATTTATTTTGATTATAAAAATCAGCAGTTTCGTTATGATCACACAGCACACTCTTTGTGTGCAGCATTTCTGCTGGATTATCCATGTTGGGAAATGGAAATCTTTCTCTTTAGCATTGTGCAAAGCATGTAAAATTGTAGCTTCCTTTAAACAACAAAGAAACCTTCAGATCTGAGTATGACTAAAAGATCTGACGGCAAGACATATCCTAAAAAGACATATCCCAAAAAGTTTTCTCTTATTCCATTTGAGCAACATAAATGGCGACGTTAAGTTACCAGGTTATGAACCCTTTGAAAACAAAGCCATTCTTGCCAAATGGAATGTGTTGACATGGGCAAAGTCTCACACTCAGGTCTAAAGGTCTCCAAAACTGACAAGCATGCGTACCAGTCGCATGTGTCATGTGCCCCTTACCTTCACTTTTCATTCTCGTTCCAGAGCTACTTGTTATAAATGGCTAAAAGAAATGTAAGGCTGTTACTTTGACACTCGCGGAATAAGCAACTGCTATTAGACATTTACTGAATGCATGCAGTGTGCTAACACAAAAACAGTACATGTGAAAAACATGCACCTTAATAGCAAAGAGCAAATCAACTTTTGAAATCTTTCACTGTAAAGAGTGGTGATAATTTAAAGCCCCCTCCTACACAAATATATTTTTGTTTGGAATGCAAACTTTTTTGGATTAACTTTGCCTATTTGCCCATCAAAAATGCCAATTAAGATTTTTATGAGAAAAAGAAATGTTCAAAATAATCTCAAGAGGGGAGACTTTCAAAAACGCAGTTCCCAAAGGAAAAGGCAAGTGTGTGTATGGAGAGATTTTGTGACATTTTTAGGTTAAATGAAAAGAGAAAGTTGCAAAAATGTATCAGTATGATGGCCTGGGAAGGTCATTTCTTCTCAAACATCAATACTCCATTAATAGGCAGTAGAAGAGTTAAAAAATCAACTTGGGTATTGTTAATGAAACACTACATTCTCAGAACTACATATATACGTATGAAGAGACCTTACAGTATGTTATGAGAGTTTAACCTTTTGTATCAGACTACTACTACTTTCTATCGGACTTCTGTTAAGTAACGGTACACTACAACATACATGCCATCATAAAAATTCAAGTTAATCTTCTTTGCTTCCACCTTTCATCCTAGTGTTTTGGACATTTTATATCGGAAACACTACTTGTCATTTTATAAAATAAAGTCAAGAAATCTAATGTGATGACATGACTATGTTTCAACCTTGAACAAAACATCTCATCTAATTAAATTTCCAAATTTACTTGTTAAGGTACTGTAATGGTACTTATAATTAGCAAAGAGCCACTTCCACATCGCAGTAAGGATGCGCAGAAAAAATTAGCGCGAACGTCCTTAAGTGCTGGGCACCTGGTATTTCATGGTTAGGAACCTTTGAGCTCCTCGTAATTGTTCTTATACCAAAGCCTTCCCACATGTACAGGTACATAATTTAGAGATGGCCACTCATTACAAACAATACAAACTATATACAATATAAATAAACAGCTGTCATGAATCCTCCATTTCTTGGAAAAGAGAGAGCACAGAGTTTGACTCAAGTTCTTTCTGGATTTCATCAATGTCTGTGGGAAGCATGTCTTTGCCATCCAACCAATCAGAAAGCAGTGAAGCTGACAGTGATGGACTGTTTGGTAAGCTAGCAGGAAGTGTGAGACAGGAATCTTTATAAGGGCTACCAAGGCTAGACCTATAGGTGGTAGGATACACAATTACAGGTAATTTAATATTTTTTCTAACCTACAGAGAAACCTATGTGTATGATGTTTGCCTCATTAGTGTAAGAGGTTCAGTTTCTGATCAAGCTACAAAAGTATCAGTTCTGAATATTGGAAGGGCCATAACACAGTTAACTGCCCAAGGAATTTGAGCCTAATGTATGGAATACTTTTTGGGCAACAACTGATTGAGACCTAAACATTTTAAAAGAACATTACTTTAATATGAGCTTATTTATCAGCACTTTTGCCAACCAGAAATTTTGTCGTTTTTGAAAGCCAATGTCTCCTCGACAATTGCAGCCAAAGAGCCAAATATGTCGCCAATTACTATGTTTTACAAGCTTCTTCACTGTTTGAGGTCAATTTGAATCCAGCACGGTGCCTTCTCTGCGCAAAGTCGTAAACGTTAATGAGGATGATGCTAGTAATGATTGCTCTATTTAAACCCAAAAGTGGTTTCTAAACTGAAGAAATTGGAAAGATCTGGGTACCATCACTAGTCATATTACATTTGATAACAGGCATTCAAATATAAAGAGGACAAATTCAGAAAATCTTCATGTGGTGGAGGGGAGGGGGGCAATGAATAATATTACACCTAACTGATAATAATTATGCCTGACCAACATGGAATCAACAGAAAGTACACAGTCATCTGCAAAATCATCTTTCCACTGACTTGTAATTTAAGGAACATCGACTGAATATTGAATTGAACTTGGGTTGGGGTTAAGGGTAACTGAACTACAAAAACTGATCGCACCTCCCCAGCCCCTGTCATAAAAAAACAAAATCACCAAAGGCACAGTTACATTTAAAGAACTCCCCCTCCCCCTACCAACCCCTGTTGATTGAAACACAAAGCAACAGTTACTTACAAGTTACTTAGAGCTGGATCCTGCGCTATCCCAGCATGTTCAAGAAGTTCTTCGAAGTCAATTCCTAAACCATAGCCACTTCCAGCTCCTTTTGCCTTGGAAGACAACATGCTGGAGAAAATCACTTCCTCAGCTAACCTATCGTGCTCAGTGACTCCTTGTACATTGAGATCACTGAAGGCATCTTGGACGCTCTCAGGAATCATGTTGTTGTTTTGTTGGGACACTTCAGTTCCGTGGGCAATGGCACGATTCTGCTGTGATGTGAATTGTTCTGATCCCGGTGATGTCCTGGGGAGGGATTCTGTTGCAGTACTTGTCATTGTGGCGGTACTGTTTGAGGTGTCAGCCAGCTTAAAGATGGGTGGTTGTATCATTGGAGAGTTGAGCATTGTATTCCACAGCAACTGTGCATCGGACTGACTTAACATGGACTGCAGCATTGACTGAAGACTTTGAGGACTCATGAGGGATGGTGCCATCTCATCTTCAGTCACACTGCAAAAATCCAAGCTTGTGTCTAATGGAGCCGCAGTTGATACAACCGGGTCTGTCAATGAAAACGATGAACTAACAAGTGCTGAAGTTGAGTTGAAATTTGTGGCTGGATGAGGAAGAGGATTTGCAGACTGACCTGTTTGTGTCTGTAAAGGAATGTTAGTACCTGCACATGTTTGTGACACTGTACTCCAAGGAATACTGTCTAATGCAGAAAGGACGGAGCTACTTGTTGACTGTGGAATTTGAGTAGACAAAGTGACTTGTGTTGGTTGGGAAGAGGACAAGAATGGAAGCGATGTGTTTAACAGTGTGATACTTTGATGTGTTGTACATGTGGTGATCTGCGGTACATTCAATGATGGCGAGGGTGAAACTGTTGATGACTGGTCTTTAGCAAGATATGTCGAACTTGTCAAGTTGTCGATCACAGGGGCTCCTTGCTGAGGTGCTGACATATTGACCATTGAGGTGTTTGTAACATTATTAAACCGTGTATTTGGACCTGGTGCTGTAACTACCATGTTTTCACTAGCTGTAACATGTGAAGGAATTCCAAGTTGAGTGACCAACCTGGAAGCAGAATTACTCTGCATATTACTCACAGATTGTTGTGAAAGATTTGAAAAGGAACTTGTCTGCAGTGGGGTTGACAAAACAGCAGTTGTTGAACTTGTCAGCAGTGGCATTGATGAAACAGCTGTTGCCAAACTCATCACAAGTGGTGGAGATGAAACATTACAACAAGTTACTCTAGCTGTTTTATTGTTTGCAACGTTACAGACAGACTTTCCCACAACAGTACTAATTCCACAAGTGACAGCAGCAGTAGTCTTTGCAACAGGTGTGGTGAGTCCAAATGGCAGACCCGTGGAACTTCCTGTGGCGCTGTTCTGCGCACTTGCAGTTTTTCCCTGGGATTCTTGATTGACTTGATTACCTACACTAGTTGTAAGAGTTTGTTTCACAGGGGCTTGGGATGTGGATTTTTGAGGAGCAAGGACAAGTTGTGGAGTTGCCATAGGTACAGGAAGGTTCATTAGCATGGAGGGAGGCAGCGATACCACTTGGTTGGGTGCTAATAGAACAAGCTTTCCTGCAAATAAATGTGTAAACCCAGACATTAATAAAATACGTTATAGTTGAGATACATGTATTTGTACAACCGATGACTATGTGAGGCATGCACATCACAGCAATTAGGGGGAATGGGAAGGCTTTATCTTTATGTAAAAGACTACAAACTTAAACCTTAAGTTTGAGATTCATTATTTTGTTGCTTTTGTCTTAATCAACGATTTTTAAAAAAGCAAATTTCTTTCGCCCATACTTGTTGTTGTCGTGCACTCCCAAAAAAGTTTTAAAAATTCCCAAGATACTGTCACCAAATTGTATGGATCTAGCTTTGTATTTAAAATGAAAAATATTGTACATGTAGCAAAGCATATGTTCCTTATTTATATGTAATCAGCATGAGGTTCATTCCGAAAAATCCAGCCACACATACTTCTGAATCTCCCTTAATCCATCAAGTAATCATTATCAAGATATGTTTTGGAGAATTCCTTCACCTACACTGGCAAGATTTGGTAATGGGGGATGCCAGGTCTATTATGAGTGGTGGATACACATAAGTTAAACCAGTTTACATAGAGCTGTCAGTAATCAAAATTAACTATACTGAGTAATTTGGTAATTGAACTGAGAGGAGAGCAATTTGGTCTGAAATCGATTGAGCGTGCTTCGCGAGTTCAATTTGAAGTCACAAGTATGATTTCGGACCAAAATTGCTTCACATGATATTCAATTGCTACTTTAATTTATTACATCCATTTTTAATTGCCTTGGTTAGTACCAATATTTTATTGATCCAGTAGCCTGTTTGTTTAAAAGCAGATGCTTTTACATCTCGTTTCCTGTGCAAAACAGAAAAAGGTGCAATTTAGGGCACAAAATAGTGTGATTCATGCATAAATTGCTCTGTCTTTCCTGTAATTTATTTCTAGTCTTGAAATCTGATTGGTTAGTTTTTTTCAGTGTTCAATTCTCATTAGCTGGGAAAAAGATTTGATTTAGAGCACAAAAGTTGTGTGATTCGGGATTAAAACGCACTGCTGAGAGCCAATCAGATTGCAAGGATCACTAGTCTGATCTCAAAATGGATGTAATAAGCAGTCTAATCTACCTGTCTGAACAACAGCACCACCTCCCTGAAGAGTCTGCGTCACAATAGGTGCTGCCTGACTTGGAACTTTGACAGCCTTCAAAGCAGTGACATTGCCATTTTGGTTCTGAGGTACAAACTGGGTAAACTGAAACTGTTGCTGGTTGTGATTTCCAGGAGGGAGGAGTGGCTGAGAAGGCACTGCAGCAATTGGCTTGGTATCATCACACAGGGCTTCCTCTTTCAAGTCATGGAGCTCTTTCATGTATTTTCTTATGGGGTGTATAAATGGTTTGGTTTGCTTCCTCATGTTTTCCCACCTTGCTAACATTTGCTTGTCGCTGTCACTCAGCCCTGTAGAATTATCAGACTCTTTGTTTTCTGACTGCCTTCTGGCCGCTTTGGACTTCTTGCTCTTGCTTTCTTCTTTCTCCTTTTTCCTTTTGAGGTTTTGTTCCATTTTCTGTCGAACATCTACCAGGGTTAATGAAGAAACTGCAATGGTGCCTAATTTGACAGAAGTCAATAACAGATATGTCAACTCTAAATATCCAGGAATACAGTTGACTTTGATCCTTAGCAGCAGCATTTGCATTATACAACATCAAAACACAATGCAGCATCTCTTTCGTCTTTTAAATCTGCCCTCGAAACATTCTTGTTTCGGAAATTTTATTTTTGATTTATTCTATGAGGAACTGTACCAGCTTTCATTTTTTATATAGTAATGTAAGCGCATTGAGTTTTTTAAATGCACTCAAAAACCTTTCTTATTATTACTATAATAATTATTAATTTAGTTAAATTATATTTAACAAAGTTAACCGCCACGAGCTAAGCGTGCAACCTCCTGGTCAGCGGTCGCGTGCTCAAGTGCAGGCTCACATGGTTGGTTCCAGCTTCATTTCAGGGTGTGTTAGTATTTTCGTTAGTGGAGTGTGAGCAGCTCGTGTTGCTCGTTGTTTTCTCGGGCTGTTTTAGCAATTTTAGCGATTGTCTTGGAGCAGCTCACGCTGCTAGCTTGTTAGCAACGGTTTGCCTGCGTTCCCCCCCCCCCTCCCTCTTTTCTTTCCTTCCACTGATTCTATCAGTGTTGACGGGTGCCTGGAATGGGGGCTCATGGCTGGGTTGCGGGGATTGGCCAGCCATGGGAGCGGTAGTCTATCTAGGGGCTGGCTGGCCACAGTGGAAGCCCTTGGATATCCCAGGCACCTACCTTCCATTTAGCGAGGCAGCGGGTTAATTATCATTATATGTGGCTAAATGTAATTTAGGCTAAGTTAAACACGAAACAATGCTTGCCAGCGGACGCTCCCTGGGCTTTGGTGCGGGGTGGCCTGGGGCTTTACACAGGGGTCTCAGCGTGGTTTACAGTTCGGCTTAGGATGTCAAGTCATTCCGCATTTGCTTTCGCTACGGGATAGTTTGCAGAGTTTATTCCCGGCCCGCCCCTCCCTCTTGGCATGGTAAGTATAATATAATAATAATATAATAATAATAATAATAATAATAAAAAGTATTTATATAGCGCTTATACTTTGCAGTGCTAAGCGCTTTACAATGAAAAAAAAGAAAAGATCTGGTTAAAAAGTAAAAGTCTAAAAATCATTACAAATATATGTACATAATCACAAAATACAAAATAAAAACCTAAGATAGTTCATAAACTCGCTTAAAAAGAAAGGTCTTCAATTTGCATTTAAACTTATTTACATCATCGATCGATCTAATGTCAATAGGCAAATCATTCCAGAGTATTGGGGCAATGACTGAAAAAGCCCTAAAACCGTATGTCTTTAAGTTATAGGGCTTAATAGTAAGACGCCATTTGTCTGAAGATGAGCGGAGGTTCCTCGTAGGTTCATAAACATGGATTAGGTCAACCAAATAATCAGGAGCTAAATTGTTGAGTATCTTAAAACAAATGAGATTAATCTTAAAGATTATTCTTTGCTCCACCGGTAGCCAGTGCAACTCCTTGAGAGTACCACTTAACTAAGCCTAAAAGTATTAGGTAAGTATCTTTGTTTCCACTGTTCTAGCTAACAGTGTGACGATGCCTGGTGGTTGCTGCTCACAGGGTTGTCGTGGATACCCTTCACGTTCGGCTAGGAGTGGCTCGTGGCCCCACCTTCCTGTTTTCAGGCACCATTCCCCAAGCTTATCTATTGTGATGAGTTTAATATTTATCTAAAACAAAATAAAAGTTACACACTGTATGCCAATCTTATTATAAGTACTAGAGTTATAATATTATAATATACCTTTTTTGGAAGCAACTTTGTGCTTTAAATTTTCGTTTGACTGTGTTGATGAAACCTGGCTTGATTGTAACTGTTTTGGAGAGCAAGGAACTGGAGACAAAATCAACATCCTATCTTTGTGGAACTGCTCAATTTCTTTCAATATCCTTGCCTTCAGATCATCTTTAGTAAAAGGGAGGTCCTCAAAGTCAAATTCAAATGGTGGAAAGCACAAAGGCTCATCATCAATACAGTGATATTCTTTCAAATAGCTGTGAGCCAATGCTTCACCCACAGAAATTCTTTCCTTTGGATCCAGTTTAAGCATTTTTCCCAACAGATCCAGTGCATCAGCATTACACTTGTCTTTGGGGTAAAGCTTGTCCAATGGGACTGGATCTTTTTTTGGCAGTCGTCTAAGATATGTCTTCACTCGTTCAGCACCCATTCGTTCTATGAAACTATCTGACGGTGTTCCAACCACACTGAGAATCAGCTGAAATTCAGATTATTTAGAAAAACATTGAAGTTAATGTTGCAGTTCCTTGAGAATTATATTCAAACGATTGGCATGACAGGCAAATTTCCATTACATAACTTACACTGTATCTCCGCAGAAGTGAAATCTGCACTGGATCGGTCAAGTTAGCAAAAGGGCAAAGTCTAACTCTAAATGGCACTATGAGCTGAAACCTCTGGCCAGCATCATGCTAGAGTGTAGACATTTGTGGCTTGCTCAAGCCTATTATATCCGCAGCACTAAAAGCCTACACTGCTTGCACATGCTAGATCGAATTAGGCAAAACAAGAGCAAACTAGCGCCACCAAATAGCGAAAAACAAAGCTTGGGGAAGTCCCTGCAAGACTTAACCAATAGCATCATAGAATGGCAAACCCCACTTTATTCAAATAATAACAAAAATGAAGCCTCCAAAGGGAGGGAGGGTGGGTTACAATTTAGAACACAAAATAATACTGTCTCACAATAGCAATAAAGCTAGTGATGCTAAAGTTCAAGCTAGAACTCTTTATAACCGGACAGCTGTCTGGCTTTAGGCCAATGGTGAATTATGTACCATAGAAAGTAACTTAGATCTTGTGAAGTTTTAAACGAGACATGAATGGATAAATTTAAAAAACTAGCCATGCAAATATGTGATATATCGGTGTACTTGTTAATTAAAAGAACTGATCAATCATGAATTAATGAATAAAACTGGCAGAAATTATCACCCAGACTATCACTTCCAACAGACTCCTTAGACTCCCCCAACCCCCACCCCACCTGTCCCATTTGTTATACAAGTTTGTTTGGTTAATTAAATTTCCTAGGGGAGATCAGGGGAACTGGAAAAATACTATCGCACTACATATCAAACCACTGATTGAGACCACTTTGTGTTTTGGTGGTTATTGACAAATAACCAGTGTTTTCGTCACCTTTTTGTCACAGCTCACAGAACTCCCTTAATGCATTTGATTACAGAAACAAGAATTAAAACTGCATATATTAGTCTGTTATGTTCAAGCATGCAAATGTTCACTTGTCCACATAAGAACATTCCATTTTCTATTTGCTTCAGCCCCCCTCCCTTCCTCCTCCTATGGAGGGCAGATTCCGAGACGGGGGGGGGGGGGGGTTACGGATAAAAATGGAATACACTGTACCTGCAACTGGTTGAGATAGTTTGTTCCTGGAAATAAATGCTTCCTTCCAAGCATTTCGGCAAAAATACAACCCACAGACCACATATCGATCCCTTCTGAGTATTCGTTCAGCGATAGCATCAACTCCGGCGCTCTGTACCATCTCGTTGCTACGTATTCGGTCATCACTCTCTTTTGCTCCGAAGGTGAGGACGACAGCCCCCGAGCCATTCCGAAATCCCCAATCTTCAATTCGCAATCCTCGTTCACCAGCAAATTGCTCGGTTTGAGATCTCGATGCAGGACTTTTGCGGAATGAATGTACTTCAATCCCCGTAGAATTTGGTAGAGAAAATATCGCACATGCTCGTCGGTTAGCTGTTGTTGTGAATGGATGATGCGGTGGAGGTCGGTCTCCATCAAATCCAATACAACATAAACATCATTGAATTGCTCCAAATCGTCAGGCGGTTTCAGGATGTTTTTTATAGAGATGATGTTATCGTGCTTGAAGTGCTTCAAGATCTTGAGCTCTCTGTACGTTCGTTTTGCAGTGGTCACAACGTCAAAGGCTCGGGGAATCTTCTTAATTGCGACCTTGCTGCCATTTTTCGTGTCAATGGCCGAACACACAACCCCGTAAGCTCCATTGCCTATATTCTCCAACAGCTTGTAACGAGCATCTAACTCGAACTTAACCTCGTAATTTTTGTCCTTGATCTTGTAGGTGCGTGTTCCAGTCGCCATTTCCTTGCTGAACTTCGCAAAACTAACGCATCTTTGAACATGGTTGCGGAATATTAAACCTGTCGAAAGCGACCGGGACAACGAGCGGTTACCAAGCCATTGCGGTTGTTTTTTATACGGACGTTGGATTATGATAAAAATAGTAACAGATGACGTAGCCAAGAACCAATCAGAATGCAACCGGAAAAGTAACAACACAGAGGGAAAACCCCACAAATATTGATATGCTCATGAATATAGAAAAATCCGGGTTTAGGACAATGCCTTTTGTCAAAACAGAGACTTCCCCTGGATATTATGGCCTTGATGGCTAACCTAGAATAAATATTGTTTCATAATCATATGCCTGTCAAATAATTGTTATTTACAAGACCTACTAGATCATGCAGTTTCTTACAACATGTATCAGTCACTTTGTCGTATTGTAAAGAGATAATTATAAGAAAGGAGGGCATTTGAAAAGTGAAAGGGCTGAAATGACAAAGCACCCACACCTCCCCCACAATAAAACCATTGTGCATTTTCATGAAATGTGGTAACTGGAGAGAACTGAGGTATTGTCATCATGAACAACCAAATAAGATCTGAGAAATATTTAACTTTAACAGGCATAAAAGCAGCAACGTAAAAGCCTCTAAAATGCAGCAACTAGGCTCTAGAAAACTCAAAACTCGGCTCCTGTGGGAAGGACCTTGTGATAAACGTATGGTGTACCATAAATCAGGAGCCCACTCTAGAAAACTCAAAACTCGGCTCCAGTGGGAAGGACCTTATGATAAACGTATGGTGTACCTTAAATCAGGAGCCCACAGCACTGCTTAAACTTATTAATGACCAGTACTGATTTCTTGCTTGCTTTAAAGATGCTCACAGTTTCTCACCACTTCTCTTTGAGAGAATGGACAGATGATCATTTTGCAGTGTAGTTTATTTTAAGCAAAGTATGCTGCCCAACATAGACACTTAACAGTAATGAGCAGCAAGACAAGTGCAATGTTTTTAAAAACAGGTGGATACATAGGATTTTATGAAAGAGGAAGTTAAGTGGGACCACAGAGTACACAGTTCCTATAAGGGACGTGAGAGCCTTCTACTCTTGTTTCCAGAACAAGACATGTATAAATAACTTTTTATTCATCGCTGTGTAACCATGTTGGCTCTACCCTGGATTCATCTGTAGCTGCTACATTATATGCTATTCTATTTAAACAATCTGAATAACACAAAAAGCAATTAAAAAAGTCAACTTTATTGATTATCTTTACAAAACAGTGCAGTGGTTTCATTCTTTTTTCTTTTTGGCACTTGCACTTGACACTGCTCGATTCAGGGTTATGAAGTTTATGATCAAAAGACATGCATTGACAACATATGTTGAAATACACACAAGGCATGTGTCATGCAGGATAAAGAATAAAATATAACCAAGATAAACTGAGCCTGCACAAGATGAGACAGCAAACATGAAATTAATCCACGCAGCAACTTTGCCTTTGAACAAACCTGAAATGTCAATCAAACAGTTCTTTCAATATCAAGCACAATTAATATTGAGTGAACCTCTCGTTATCATATTATGATTGTAATATTTGTGATGTACACAAGTAGTGGTCATGATAATGGGTCTTAGAACAAAATCAATCAGATGAATTTAATATCATTGCTGCTGATATACAATATTTTCCGTGTGTTAAGATTACGGCTAAAGATGACTCAAAACTTAAGGACAGCTCTCCTATAAAAACAATTGCCTTGTGTTTAGGTATACAAGCATGGTTTGCTGATTTCGGAAGGTATCGCAGGACCTCAGAGATGTAAAGATGATTATCATGTGAGTGACAAATTTGTAACAGACATGATGTAAATAATTATTCTTACCTAATAAAATAATCGAAGAGTAAAAAATGATTCCAAAAATACTGTTGGGCACATTGAGAGGTGAATCTTTACCCAGAACTGGCTCAACCAAGCCAAAACCAGTTCCATACCTAGTGGGAAAAATGCATCATTATGAAGTTAAAAAAAATGATAGTTTAAAATGGCTAAAACGATACCATTTATGTGTTTTGAATTTATTGACTGCTGCATGGGTAAGCCTTATAATCATGTACTAACACTGAACTGGATCCATAGCTTTAGTTTTTTAGTGAACTAAAACTAAATTATCTTTAACTTTAGAGCTAAGTCATAAAAAGAGGTCATGTTTAGTTTTCCCATTTTGCCCTAATGTCTTCCTAGTGTTAAACTAATTCCCTTGACATCACAGTTCCAACCTTTTGTAACAACAACAAGATTTATTTGAACTGTAACATTAACTAACTAATTGAACAAGAAATGAATTAAAAATACATACAGTTGCTGGTCACCCAAAATAACTAAAGAGCTAAACTACTAGTTGGGTGACCACCATTTAGTAATTGAAAATAGATGTAAGGTCAGAAAAGAGGCATTTTACATTTTACTTTTTACACACTTAATTAGATTACAAGACAAATAATTCTTAAACAAATTTACAATAATAAAGTAAAAATAAATAAGTAAATAAATAAATAACAGAAACACCAAAATATAACAGTAGTAGTAAAACTTAGTAGAACTTAATGAAATGCTTGGTTAATTCTTTTTTGAATAAATGAGGAGTTAGAATTTTAAATCTCTCATCAGTTTCATTCCACATTTCACGTATCATGGTGCCCATTCATTTCCAAATGAATGACTGAGTTTGTAGAACTTTTTTAATATCAACAAACATTAATTCCACTCTTCCAATGAAAATAGGATCATTTGTGCCAAAGGCATCTGCGGTTGTGTGTCAGTTGATACCCTTGATCGACACTCAATCAACATCTCTGTCGCCAGTTGGCCGAGAGTCAAATAATGTTTGCAGAAAGTATGCCATCAAGTGTCAATTGATACACACGAGTCGGTCGACACTCTGCCAACTATCAGCCAACTTTCGATTGACTGTTATGATCAAGTGTCAATCGAGATGTTGATCAAGTGTCGACCAAGTTTGGAACAAGATGTCGATAGAGTGTCAATCAAGATGCTTATGGAGTGTTGATTGAGGTTTCCATTGAAGGTATTGCTTGACACTTGATCACAGATGCCTTTAGTACACATGATCCAGAAATTATAAACACAGAAACTGTTAACTACCCACTTTGAAGTAAACACTTTTGAACAGCTCATGTGCTCACTGATGTCACAAAGAGCTTTGTACTCCCTATTGTGCACCTTTGAGAACTCCACATGAAGGGCATAGGCTGACAATGTGATGCCAATGACACAGAGCAAGAAACGGCTTACACCAACACACTGCACCATGACTGATAGTTCAGATGTACTACCCTGCAAGAGTTCAATGCAAGAATGAATTTTAGAACTTTTTTAGACCTGCATAGCTGGCGGTTTGTCGTGAAATAGTATAGTAGAAGCTGTAAGCTTTTGCCAGCACAACATGTATGCCTGGCCTGTGACACAGGCTACACAAACAAAAAGTTTACATTCTATAAGTCTTTCTACAAACTCTCTAAATTACGGGGAAGTTTTAAATTTTTTCACAACAACATACTGTAAGACTGGTTAAGTTCCTACTTCAAAGGTGTTCTATATCATGAAACTGGCATCATTTTTTTAAACTGATTACACTGAATGACAAAAATATCAGCTCAAAGCTACACACATTGTTAGTTTGTTACTAAGCAACCACTTAAATGACAACTGCAAGCTCAAACAACCTTTCTAGACAGATTTGATCTGAAACAGTCCTGCTAGAATCCCTCAAGGACTACTCAATATACTATATAGCATCAGGGTTTGAGCAGTTGTGGTCCGAAATAGGCTTACCATGGCAACAGATTTTGCCTTGTTCAACTAAAATTCTACACAAAAGGTGGATTATACTGACTAGGCTAGCTAGGAGTACAGAAATTCAAAATCATGATAATTATAATTATTAAAAACTGGATCATTGGATAATGCAATTCGAGAGTTTTCATTGGCTTAGCCATCATGGTATATGAGCCATTATACCATGATCTACAAAAATGGCGAGCGTATGCATGATCTTTTGGGCCTTTTTATTTTAATTGTAGTCTAGTTTTCTACATTTTGAGGGCGTTTTTAATAAAACAATTATTCCACTCGCGCTTGTTGGATATGAGATGATTATAGCCAACTCGGCGCTACGCGCCTCATTGGCTATCTATCATCTCATATATCCAACGCGCGCTCATGGAATAATTGTTAATTATAGTTTGGTTTACACTGACACACACTGTTTAAGTGCGAAACAACCGCAATGCGCATCCCTATTAAACCGCAAAGTGTTATTGGAAGGCCACTCCTCTCTACTCCCCCTCCCCCCTGCCAAAAAAAAATGGTAGATATTTTTTATAAAAATGATCAAGCCCGTCAGTGGGGGAAAATTTGCACCATAAGTTTGATGAAACAGAAACTGACATAACTTTTCATCCTTTCAAGTAAAGGAAGAGGTCTGATTATGGAGGTCTGAGCATCTCACATTTAAATATCCCTTAACCACTCACTCGAAATCGCTTTTTTCTGACCTAAATATCCCAAATGCCATTCATTTTTTCCAAAATGGCCTGAATCCCGTCAATTTTTTACCTAAATATCCCGTATCCCGAAAAGGTGACCATTCACCCGCTATATTGATCACCGCGTGCGAAAATTCTGCGGAGTTCAATTATTTGCATCACATGACTTGCACTATACGTACTTGCCTGATTATTCCCTCAAATGATTTTCGTGCAGCTCTACTCTTATTAGAACTAACAGGGTAGAACTAACGTAAAATCTTACCGAAGTCACATGGGAGGCGACATTTACAAAAGCGACGTGGCTACCAATGCGATTGCCTGGTTACCTAGCAAAGTGTCAGATGATGAACAACAACTTTTCACAGGAGGTTGAGCGTTTCGCGCGGTTTTTTGAGATTTTCCAAAAACCTTTGTTAACTTTTTTGAATTCCTGAGTTGTGTTTTGTGGCGTTTGTTGTACGATGTCTGAACAGGAGGATCAGAGTACAGAGCAGGCCGTTAATCGTCCTCCCAAGCGAAAACTGTTAAGAAAACGACAAAATCGTGACGACATCTTTGCGTACAAAGGACAAATACCGTTGTCATTTAGAACGAAGCAGGTTAAGATGGACACGGATAGCTCTGATTCGGACAATGACGACGCTTTTCAACGAGTGCACTCAGGTGATAACGTGAAAAGCGAGTCCCCCAAAGCAAAGGACAGTGATAGCGATCGAGAGGAAGATGACCTGTAAGTTTTCTTTTCCGTAGACAGTGAAAATTTAACCTTAGATGACAGGATTTTAATTTTGTGGCTTACCAATATAAGTTAAGCAAGCTTTTTCTTAATCCGTTAATTCGGGAAGCTAATTGGAGCTATTTAAATTTTGTGATATTACCTTGACTTTTCAACAAAGAAACGTTTACTTTGTCGTGATCAGATCAGCATTGTTACTTTTCTCTCTAATTTCATTTGTCATTCTTAATTACGCTTAATTAATATAAGGTTAAGATCACCCTTGACTATTGTTTTTTTCATCTTTCATTGACTAAAAGTTTTAACACTTTTTTAAGAATGTTCCCTTTGAGTTTGTTGTAGCTTGTATGGTTCTTTCAACAACAGGTTCCGGTGTTTGAGCTTATATTTGACATGAATTAGGATGGATTTATTTCCAGTCAGGAAAACTGAAAAGAGATATAGCATAGATAAAATCATTGCAAAATTTGATATAATAGACTGATAACTGATATTGACATGTTTTACAAATTGACGGCAGTTTTTCATGTGTCTGTCCTGTTATTGATTATTAATTAATGAAGTCTTCGGATCCACTTGGCTGTCGTGTTGTGGATCCACAGCTACTATGACGATGTTATGACGAGTTTCATTGTCAGTAACAGGACAGACACATGAAAAATTGCTGTCAATTTGTTTTTTACAATAGCAAATCATCAAATTGTCCACTCTCGGCACTCATTGTATCATAAATTCATGTGTCTGTCCGCTTAATGACAATGAAAATTAGCCAATGAACATGTAAGAATTTCTGCTGCAGTTATTGTAAAATTTGGTACTGATGTTATTCTTAGCTCAATATTTTAAACTTTCATACTCATTGCAGGGCTCGACATGAAGTTTGGCGGAAGGTCAAAATGGAGCTGCACAAAAAAGCATAGGCAGGAAAACACAAGCAGAAACAAAGAAATAACAAGCAGAACCAGCAAGTGCATTCAAATCTTCCTGCAGACCTCCCGCCAAACTTCACACTGAGCTCTTTGACATCACGCATACATTGCCTGGCTGCTAAGTGACTCCAAGATGGTGGTGTTGTTTTTCAATTTTTGTGCTACTTCAGATAAGGATTTCATAGGGTCTGGAAGCACTTTGGAAGCTGAAATGTTGAAGAGTGACAGATCATTGTACTAGCTTTCCACTGGGAAAAAGAAAAAAAGTGCCATTTTTTAGTGAACTTCTCCTTTTGATATCGACTAAATTAGCTGAGATTATTATTTTTTTCTTCATTGTTGTTGTTAGTTGGATCACAAATGACAGGTCGTTGGAAGAAATTAACAGCTCCACAAGTGACATCAGAGAAACAAGTTTTACTCGATCACCTTCACCACCACCACCCTGCCCGGAACTTTCCACAGCCACACTTATCAGGATCAACCAACGCCAAGCAAACAATAAAAAGCGAAGGTTTGTAAAATAAAAATCCATTTTGCCTTTTAAAGTTCAAAACAGGACACACCTTCACATGTATATGATTAAATATTAAGTTGAATTTATAACTGTCATGAAAACTTGAGAAAAATGTTAGGGACAGGTGGGGCATTGTATCCAGAGGGTATAACTCTTCCCCCTAGTAGCACTATACCTTAGAAACGCCAGACTGGATGTTAAAAGGACAAACATTTACTTTCCATAAGATAAATCACTGTTCAGTAAGTGTCAAGGACTTAGTGGAAAAGGGGTATTTTTAGTAATTTTTGGTGAAAAGTGAACTGTCAAAACCACTCCAAATTTCACATACGGGTTTGTTTAGGTGTGCTAAAATGGATGCCATTTTAGTGTTCTTTTGTTTGCTTGCAAATTAGCCCTTGTTGCCTCGTTCAAGGGAAAATATTCTTTTGAATTTCGAGTTTTAAGAACGAGGCAACAAGGGCTAATTTGAAGGCAAACAAAAGACCACTAAATGGTGGCCATTTTGGAATAAGGTGTATCTTCTGTTTTTTTCCCACTGGATTTTGCTTCATTTTCGAGATATAGCATATGCAAAAAGACTTGGTTTTTCCTAATTCTCAAGGAGTTTTTTGTTGAATAGGAAACAATGAAACGCGCAACTCTGTTTACTTGATGGTGATCTTTTAGCAGATAGTTTTATCACAATAAATGACTGAAACCGAGGGCAATAAGAACCGACAGCTGCACGACACTTCCCCCGGGAATACTTTACCCCTCAAATATATGTGAAAATATTACTAACTATAATTTAATAAAACACACTGCACCTGGGTTGATATCAAACAATTATGTTATGTCATTTTTAACTGTACTTTGAATGTTGGATTTTTCATTGCCAGTGCCGTTGAAAACGAAGATACTATGGGAGCTGTAGGCATAAAAAATGTGATGTGATAAAGGTTGAGAAGGTTACAAAGCTAACATTAAGTTGTCAATAAGTTGACAAAAATTCATCAAAAACATTTGTCAGCAAGTGGCAATCATTTATTGGAACAGTGGAAACAAAACTACCTACCTATTGCATTTTTACAGAGAACTTGACAATGTGTTGGATGCACTGAAAAAGTCAGCAAATAACAGCTGGTCCTCACCTGACAGTGTTCTTCAAAGCAGTGTGATTAACCTTGACGACAGTTATGGTCTTCCAAGTCCATCTGAGCGGAATGTTGTGGTAAAGGTTCGAACAAGATCAGGAATAAGAAGATTCACTATGAAGGCTGTAAGTATCATGCTTCCTTGTGTTTATGATCCCCTAGTGTACATTGTCTGGACATGTTTGTAATCTTGGTAATGATGGATGTCCTTTATCTTTGTTAGTGGTGGCAGTCCTTGTTCTTCACTGATTGAATTACAATCTTTTATATCTTCACAGGCAGAATCATTTGGAAATGTCATATCACAGCTTGCAGCACAGGAAGGTGTGACAGAGGACAAGATCATGCTGAGCCTTTCAGATATCAACATCCTAGGTTACGATACACCTATTTCTATTCGCCTCAGTGTGGCAGATATCATTGGTGAGTTCACATACGTAAAACAGGATCAACTCGTTTGTTCAATGTTGGACCCCTCTTGTCCTAATTAAGGGCATAGAGGCATAAGAGAGACAGCAGTTTCATTTAGGGCCAGGCACTGGGCAAATTGAATGGCTGTGAGAATGATTTTGCCCGGCTGGGTTGACTATCTTAAAGAAAGTTTTTCTTATAAAGAAGTTCAGTTTAACTAGTTTTGCCCTCCTTCTGAAAACCCTGATGAAACCCTTGAGGGGGGTCTAGGTTTTCTAGCCCTTCCCACCATTGTCACAATTATCAACTGATTTTAGAGCACTGTCTAGTGGTTTCTACAAGGCTTACGCATGTTATTGTAACAAGAATGCAACCTATTTTTTGACCTATCAAACTTGCAGTGTCTATTTTTTTAACACTGATTTGGTTTCAGTGCTCATGAAATGTTGTGCTATGTACTCAAATAATCAAGTGGTTCTACCTATGCTGGAGACAAGGTGGGATGAAAATTTGCAAATGCAGCACAAGACAGTGATTAGAACCAACGAGGCTGAAATTAAAGAATTTAACCACTTAACTTCAAAGTACAAGAGCTTTGTCTTAGCCTGATGGGTTGTTTAAAATCTTGTTGGTTTAATATCCTTCTTGATCCCATCTGTGAGTCAAAGCCAAAGAATACAAGGGTTAAAAAGCCGTGTATCCCAGTTTCTTGCTTAAAAAGAGCTGCCCAACTGTGTATAAAACGATTATTTCTTTCTGTCTAGAATGTGTGGTTGTGGAGGCACCAGTGGCAGACAAGGAAGAAGAGGATGAAGAAAATACAATTGAAGTAAAAGTTCAAGGGAATGATCCCGACTCAAAGAAAACATTTAAAGCATCAAAGGTAATTATTGAAATTAATAATTCTTAGAATGATATTCTAAACACTAGCAGTGTACAAAGAAAGTCAAGTTATGTGCAGTAGCCTGGGGCTTGTAGATTCTGTGTTTGGTTAAGTTGATTCTTAAATCTGCACTTCAAGTTTTTGTAGTGAAATTTGAGAAAATTCAAATTTCAGAAGAATTTTAAAAGATCAGACAAGGGGAGATCATGTGACTTTTGAGGCAGGGGTGTGTGATTTTGACAAAACTAATATCCCACGAGCAAACTTCTTCCAGAAAAAAATTCATGCAACACAACCACTGCTGAAAAAAATTCACACATGCTCAGTGAGCTGTAAAAAGCATGTTATGCAGAGGAAAAGATACAGTGCATACACACGTCCTGAGAAAAAAGTTTCTAGGGCATGCAAGGGGTAAAAAAATCTTGTGCCCGTTCTAAATCACTCACACCCCCTCTCTTAAATGTCAAATGGCCCATCCCTTATTGTGTTAACTTTCAGTCAGATTTGTGCTAGTGGGGAAATCTTTTTTAGGCTAGTACATTCCAGTTACAGCTTGCTGTAAGGAAAAGCTGAAAAACTGATTTTCTTTGCACCATGGTGAGGATATTCCTTAAAGGCTGGTTTTCACTAGTGTTGGAGTCAGAATCGGAGTCATAATCAGAAGCGTAGAACGATACAATCTAGTGAAAATCAAACAGATAGAGTCGGTAGCAGAACACCCATTCTGCTTATGACCCTGTCGCTTATGATCTAGTGAAAACTAGATTGTCGGAGTGAAGCAGAAGAATAAACCAATCACAATGCTTGATTCCGGGCCTTGTGATTGGTTGGTTCTTCCTCTTCTGCTTCCAACTAGTTTTCTCTAGATCATAAGCAACAAGAGTCATAAACAAAATCGGACAAAATGGAAACGTTCTGATTCTTCCAACTGCGATTCTGTCAAGCTTATAACTCTGTTCATGTCTCGGATTTTCGATTTTCACTAGCTCATAAGTGCTCTTACGTCTCCGACTTCGACTCCGAGTCCGACTCCGAGTCCGACTCTGTCGCTGGTGAAACCCAGCCTTAAGTGAAACCAAGGAAATCAAATCGTTCCTGTTATCTGCAGATAACACATTGAACACATTAAATGTAGAACTAACATGAAGTGGAAACACATGACTGGGGCCCGTTTCTCGAAGGTCCCGAAAAGTTTTCGCACCCGGAAAACCTTAGAGAAAAAAAAAGCTTATGATTGCAGAGCTGTTTTATTCACGTATTATTAGTATAAACAGAGGTTCTCTTCATAGGAGAAATGATGAACTAAAAATGGCTTTACAGGCCCGAACAGTTTCCATGGCTTTCGAGAAACGGGCCCCTTATCTCACGCCCAATGGTCCTTGTTTAGTTTAAAAATGTATGTTTGTTCTAATCTGTTAATTGCAATACCTCTGATAGTAAAAAGAGCCAACTAGGGCAGCATTTCCTGGTCATTTGTAGCACATTGTTGCATTACATGTTGAACAGCAATGCCCTGTTCGTGGCTGTCTCTCTGTTGCACAACGCCATTCTCTCGGAAGAGAGGGTCCTCTCTCTCTCCCGAGAGTGTAGCGTTGCGTGACATAGAGACGGCCAGAACTGGTCTAGTTGAACAGTGTTGTTGTGCAGACGTGTTATCACCTGTGTTGCAAGTTGAGACATCATTTTGCACAAAGCAGACCTGAGTTGCAACTTGCAACACCCGTGGGTGATCATATGCGCAGCAACATCGTTTTGCAAAACGTTGCAAGATACCTTCTAAGAACAAATTATGCTGACAAGCTGTTTCAATTAGAAACACGCCTTTTAGACAAGTCTTTAAATGTTTTTTTTTCCTGCTGTTGCCATAGAGCGATATAAATATGAAACAAACATAGAGGATGAATTTCGCGTTTCATTTAATCTCTTCCTCCTTGTTTCTGTATTTTTTTCGGTCAAGTGCTCTGTATTGTAGTAGCTAGGCTACATCAGTTTACCTTCAGCAAGTCGTATACTAAATTAAATACTATGCTTTCTGATTTCAGACCAACCCTTTAGAGAAACTCATGGCAGCTTATTGCGAATTTAGAAAACTTCCGCGCTCACGACTCAAGTTTTTCTTTGATGGAGACGAGCTGAACGGAGGCGAAACGCCTGAGCAGTTGGATATGGAGAATGAGGATGTCATTGACGTCAGAGTCAAGTAGTTTGCAACAACATCAACAAGTGTAAAAACAAACTCTGCGTGAAGAGTGAAGCATGTCACAAACTGAGAGGTTTTTGAACACTTGGGGACAGTTTTCAATGGGTTTGGATAATTTTCTTGTGGGATTGCAGAAATTTGGTTTGTGTCTTCAACTATTCTGTCTGTTCCTCACGTGAACAGTGTTTGGTAAATTACTAATGAATGGATGGCAAAAGTGATTCTACTGATCCCCGGCTTCTAGAGCACACCACATAACCACCTACAACCTGCTTGAAGTCAGAACAGACAACTATACACACCTAAAGTTTTCCGTATTCCATCGCATTTGTTCCTCGCGGTGTAATATTAATTGTTAAGCGTGCTTAATTATCTTTAGGTTAACTGTGGAAAGCTCTGCTGGCAGAGCGCAAAGAGCATTGCAGTGTTAACGCTAAAGCGCTCCCTTCCTTGCCCCTTACATATTTGGGGCTTTTTTTGATACTGTTTAAAACAGAGACAGTTAAACATTTCACTGTGAGAAGTGAAGTTTTAGATTGTATGGTCTGGTTTTTGAAGGCATCGTCTAGTTAGTTTCGAAAGTCGTAGAAACTCTCCTTCTGCCGTCATAAGCGCTGTTTTGTGAAGTTAGAATTTGCCTCGTGAAGGAAATGCTCAGACTTTCTCGATTCTAGATCAGGGTAGCATTGTTTGTAAATATTCCTAGCATAGCGCACGTTAATTAAATTCACACTTTCATTTTATCCAAGAAACAATATATTCACCTGGCGATTAAACCTCTGGCTTCCTTGCTTCCTACAGACCTACTTTTAGTTTTGGAATATGCTTTTCACCAAACAAATGAAATCAGGAAGTAAATTTCAAAGAAAAAATAGTTTGAGTTTGAGAAGATTTCGTTACAAGAAGGAATTATTTTTTAGGATAATCAACTTCTCTCGATAGCTGTCAATAGAAACTATGATGTTTAGGCTACCGGTGACATTGCTTAAAAAGGTTAGACGGTACAAACGAACTGTCAAAATAGCAGGTTGTTTCTGGTGTCAAGAAATCCGACAAGTTGATTTGTTCCTACAATCATGATAAACCTTGCCAATAAGGCCTGTTCAGAACACAATTTGGGACACGCAGAGGTATCGTCAATCATGTTAGTGAACTACCTTGTTTTCTTTGCCGTATTTTTCATTCCTGAGCTCTGTTGTAAGCCTCACACACTTCTTCTTATATCTCTGGACGGATTCCGGTGGGATTTCGCTGGAAAAGCTCACACCCCAAACTTGGAATTTCTCAAGAAAACTGGCGTCACGGTTCCGTATGTTCGATCCGTCTTCCCAACAGTGACAATGCCGGGGCATTACAGTATTGTAACGGGGCTTTTCCCCGAAAGCCACGGGATTGTAAGCAACACCATGTACGACCCAGTTCTCAAAGCCCGATTTGGTGCCGTTCGAACGGATCCCCGATGGTGGAACGGTGCCGAACCCATATGGGTGACAAACCAAAGGCAAAAGGGTGAAAGTGGTGTCTTATACTGGCCCGGGTACAACATTAAAATTAAAGGCATGTATCCGAAATACAGGGAATACTCGCCTTCTCCCAGTGTTGACCAGTTTAACAAAACAGGTAAGGTTATGAGCTTTGAGAAACGCACTGAGAAAGTAATTGACTGGTTGGCGGGTAAAAACCCGCCCAATTTTGTTGCTGTTTATTTCGAAGAGCCAGACAAAACATGCCACCACGAGGGTTGGTGTGATTTGCCCGAAGCTATTCAACGAGTCGACAAAACTGTTGGTTTGATCGTGGAGGGATTAAAACGACACGAGCTTCTCGACAAAGTAAACATAATAATCACCGCAGATCATGGTATGGCCAACACCTCTTGCGACAAAAAGATTGACCTTGATAAATATGTCGACCCAGAGAACTACGAGTTCTGGGATTCCTGGTTTAACATGCTACTGGCGCCAAAAGCTGGAAAGCTGGAGGATGTGTATAAACGCCTTAAAAGCGTATGTCATCTACACGTTTATCACAAAAATGAAGTTCCCGAGAATCTGCACTTCAGCCACAACCCTCGCATTTCGCCGCTTGTAGTCTTTCCTTCAGAGGGCTGGCTTGTGAGTTCCAAAAATGGCCGGCGCATAACAATGCCCAAAAATGGGCAATGGACAGAACTCGCACACGGCTTTAGTTGCAAGTGCAAGTCGATGTCCGCTGCATTCATTGCGCGCGGGCCTGCATTCAAAGAGAACTTTGAGGGAAAACCGTTTGGATCCGTTAGCCTTTATCCATTGATGTGTAAAATCTTAGGAATTCAGCCTCTGCCAAACAACGGTAGCTTAGATGCAACAGCAGACTTGTTAGCACCATAAAATGGCCACGTGATGAGCGGCTGTGTGAGGGCTTTACGTTGAGTCAAGTGAATCGGGTGCGTTAGCTGATAGCTGAACCTGGGAGCAGACTCTCATACGCTGAGGCAGCAGCATAAGCGAAAGCGAAAAAGCACTGAAGACAAGTCGGCAAGCGACGCGAGCAGGCCAAAATGAGAGCCTGCACGGACGCCATCGCTAGCTTAATAAGTCAAATTATTAGACATACAAACTAAGCAAAAAACCAATAAACATGACAGCAAATTGTACGTGTAACATTTTAGTTCCCCCCACACCCGACTCCGTTACACTCGTGGTGGATCGTGGGTTGAGGCCCTAGAAAGTTGTGAACAAAGCGTGTCAAGCGTTGCCAGACTTGTAAATGTCCTTTTGCTGTTACTTATGGAGAGTCTCAACTGAGCTGACCAAGAGACTATATAATCTAGATCATAGCCTCTTGAGCTGACTTATGATGTGAAACGCACTTGATCATTTCATGGAAAGTCGCTCTATAGAAAGTTTTAATATTGGTATTATTATTACTTATTGTCGATGTCAAACTTGTGCGTCAAATCGCGATGTAAACCGTGGAGAATTTTTGGCGACGATCTGAGTGTCTAGTCGGGTGTGCTCGAAAAATTAGAAACTTATCCAGGCTCTTAATGAATCACTCAAGAATCAATATATCCAGCAATGAACTTCTAACGCTGAATGAATCACTCAAGAATCAATATATCAAGCAATGAACCTCTAACGCTGGTTTTAGCATAATAATAGGACAGGTCATTTTTCGCCAATAAGCATGCTGCATTCGTGTGCGTATTCAGAAACAATAGCGCCCGGGCAGGCTCTCATTTCACCTGGCTCGTTTCGCTCGCAGCGCATGAGAGCCTACTCTAAGCCTAGCTGATAGCTGTTTCGTTGATATACATTTAATTAGTTTATTGACATTTGATTATTTGATTAGCCGCATGATTGACAGTCGATGGCGTAATAGCTAAGTAAGTTGATCTTTAAGTCAGAATGACACATCTTTAAGAAACGCGAAATCAGAGACAAAGGTCAAACACTCGCTTTGTACCGTAACGATGATCATCATCGCTAACCTGTAGTCTTTTACTGTTCGATCGCTGACCTGTATCGCTGACCCGTTAAGTTTGACTGGATATCGCCACAGAAGTAAGTAATTTATTTTGTACCGGTTGAGTTTTAGCAATTATAATTTACTATACAATTTTATGAATCACTCGCATTAGGTTTCTCAAGGATTATGTATTTTTCTTATAGATCGAATAAAACCAAAACAAAACAACTTATACGATTCCGTATCCAGTCTTCTTCCGAGAACCATTTTCCCTTGGAACAATAGCTGAGAAGTAGCTGTGCTCCAGAAATACGCTATGTTTAGCTCATAGCTCAGATCCGAGATCTGAAAAATTTATTGATAACTTAACTCAATATGGGCTAAAATGTTACCTGATAGCTAAGACGTCGAAAATTTAAAGTAAGTCATTCAGTCTACATTTCTGTTCTACACTTCCACTTTCTATCCGTCCTGTTTCACTAGTATCTGAGCTGCATAATTACAATACCCGCAGTGCATCATCCAATCAAATCTTTATACCCCCGTTCCGTACCAATCTTAGGAGATTTTGTCCCAGCATTATTGGATGTTTCTTTTGGAATGATATACCACAATTCATCAGGGACAAACCATCGAAAAAAATATTTAAAAAAGCACTTTTGCGCTGGTACCTTGCTCAATACTAATGAAACATTATCTTCTTCATAATTTACCGAAATATTTTCCTTTACCTTTTTCTTTTTTTAAATAAATTATCAAGTCTTGTCGTACGTAACTTTAAGGGGCACAACATTAGTTAATCTAGATGTGCCCCTCTCCTCTCCCTCCATTATTACATGTGAAATAATTTAAGTGTTGTAAATTTGCACTATATGTTTTCTTTCCTTATAAAAATTACTTATGTACCATCTAGGGATTGGAGGAACAAATAAATACAAATTTCTATCCGTCCGACTAGAGCATATTGATACGGGATGAAACTAAAAATGCGAAATGACAGAATTCGAAATTCTTATGGCGGGATGTGAAGTACAACAAAAAAAAAAACAGAAAACTGCAGGCTAAGGACCTTACACGGAGAATTACTGAAACTCTAACCAGGTGGGATCGGGATTAACATTCTAAGAGAGGAGGGATGCGGAATTGAAAAAGGTACTTTCCCCAGCTAGCCCCACCCTCTTGCGTTTGAGCGCGTGTATCCCACACACCAGGTTAATATTTCGCTAAGCTTGCGATCTCGACGAACTCAAGACAAAACAGAGAAGTTTCGCAGGTAAAAGCCTTCGTGATGACAATGGAGGATCGAGTGCCCTGGAGGTTGGTGTCGGTGGAAATGTGGTAAGAGGTACGACAACGGGCGTGCGAGCATGGAGATGTTCCCGGTTAGCTGGTATCAGAAGTGTGCACCAGGATATCTCGGAGGTTTCTGTCGTGGCGATAAGCAACTAACGGTGGCTGTGCCGACAAAAACTGCTCTGGTGTCCGGGTCGCTCGACAAGATGGTGAAATGTCGCGGCAGGATTCTCGTGATTCTATCATTTGACGGGTGGTAAGTCAGAACCAAGGGAATCCTGTCCAACTCATTATTGGAGGGGTTATGATTAGTAAGGACTTCAGTACGCTCGATGAAGATCACGTTGCAATGACGTTGGAGAGCAACCACGTTGTTCATAAAAGTAAATCATTTCAGTACCTTCCCCTAGGAGTCGTCAGAGTACAGACGGCGAAGTCGCAGAAGTTGACTGCGAGGGAGGCCTTTCTTGCAGTGCCTAGGGTGTGATGACCGATGTTGAAGACAGTGTCCTTGTAATGAATGGAATTGCTGATGTGGTCGTTAGTGATGCGTAACGTGATGTCGAGGAAGGAGAGCTCAGTGTCAGAAATGGTGGACGGAAATTGAAGAGCGCGATGAAAGCTGGATACGAAGTTGATGTAATCCTCAAGTTCCACACGGCCACTACAGGCGACTCCGATTACGTCGTCGATGTATCTCTTGTGAAGTTGAGGCACAAAGCCGTCGCACTGGCTCGTGATTTGTTCCTCGACATATACGACAAAAAGACATGCATAGTTCGGGCCCATCTTGCTGTTCGTGGCGACTCCCCCTACTTGTTTGTTAAAATCGCCGTTAAAAGTGAAGCCATTTGGGGTCAGCACAAGTTCGGTAAGAGGAGTGAGTGTGTTGGTAGGTGGATCGAGAACAGGGCGCTTGTTGAGGAAGTAGGCTAAGGCTTGAATTGAAGGCCGCTGTTATTCGGGTTAACAGTATTTAGTATATACCACACTAGTGAATAGTACTTTTCGCGCGCGCTGATTGGCTAGCTCGCTCAGAGGTGATTAGCCAAGCACTGTTCACCTCCGAGCAGCCGAAGAAAAACAAAATGGCTTCCCGTTTCGCTTCGGTTTCCGAAGAGGAAATTCTTTCAATGAACAAGTAATTTAATGAAAATCGTCGAGCTTTGGAAGTCGTTTGTTTCATTTCACTTCGTTTTCCTTCAATTGATCACCTGACTTACCACATCATGTGACTTTGCGAGCGCAAGTGTGCATCGCAAGGCGCGCAATTTTTTTTGCCCGACCATTTGTCGGTATATTGTCACAAATAAAGTTACTCTTTGGTCCGCTAGTTATTCAGCTTCTGTGGCGTATACTAAAACTATTATTCACTTCAGTGTCGGTGAAAGTGTCAGTGAAAGTGGTGGATATTTACCTCGCCTCTTCCCGGCCCGGTAAATATATCCACCACTATTCACCTCCACTTTGGTGAATAATTGTTAAATAACAACTTGATATCCACGGCGTAGAGAAAGCGTCCAGTCATGGTGCTTTGAAAGCGGAAATCATTGAAGATCTCAAGGGCGTGGCTGGGGTCCTTTACGTAGGTACCAAGATTGCGCACAAGGGGATACATGATGTGATCTAAGTAGGAGGCTATGTTCTCGGTAGGATAACAACACGCTTGGTGTCCAAGGGTTACCGGCCTTGTGAATCTTGGGAAACAGATATAATCTTGAGGTTTGAGACTGTGGTAAGAACTAAATTCTTAGCAGATGGTGGAAGCTGGTTGTCGCTGATCATTGCAGTAACCATTGATTTCACCACATGCTGATTCTAGGATCGTGATCTATGTGTTCGTAGAATTTGCCATCGGATAATTGACGATTTGCCTCAGCGGTTCATAGAGGGCGTGACCATTCTACGACATCCCCACTGTCTCGTCCCCAGTCGCCCGCGCGATAGTAAAAGAAATAATAATTAACTAGTGAGGACGGGCGCAAGGAATCATGGGGAGGAGAGGAACGCGGAGCGACTTTTCTTGACCTCCTTCCCATCGCTCCCTGCGCTCGCGCTCCTCGCTAGCTACCAGCTCCCCGTCGCGCCTTCTTGCTCACTCCCAGTCTCCCAATCGCCCCTTCGGCTGAGAAAAATAGGAAAAGCCTGTGGAGGAGGCAGACATCCGCACCTTTATCAGCCGATATGATTACAATGTCACTACGTTTGGAAAGTCGCGTTAAGGCTTCCTTTGTACACGTAAGAAAAACTTGCCCTGAGAAAGCAAAATTACACAAAGCATACCTAGCCTTATCTCAAATATGTGACATATGTTCTCGTAAACTGATAAACTCCGCGGATGCCGCACTACACAAAGACCATCCAACTTCGCTTACCATCCTCAAAAACGTTACTGAATACGCTACCAATTACATAGTTTATTTCAATTTTTCCAATGATACGACAGTCTATGCGCGATGAATTAGGGTCAAAACCTGATTAGATTACTTGATAAAATTCTCAAGATCAACATAGCGTGACCTTAAAAAAACTACAAACCCAGCAGTCGTGCATTAATTTATCATATTACAGATCAAGGGCCCTTTGTTAACAGTCTTAAATTTGATTGGTTATACTGACACAGTCGTGACGTTATCTTGTTTCGCAACTTGAGAGTCAACTACAATAGCTTCAACTGGGAGACGCGTCGCGATGGAATCCCTTTTGAAAAACCTGAAGAAGCATCTTACTTGCTCGATTTGTCTCGATATCTACAACAAACCCAAGACTATCTCATGTCTTCACACATTTTGCCTTGAGTGTCTGGCGAATCATGCAAGAGAGAGCCACAGACAAGGGAAATTCAGATGCCCAGAGTGTCAGGCGCAAATCGATTTACCCGAAGGAAATAACTTCGACAGATTGCAGAGCAGTTTTTTCCACAACAGTCTGTTGGGTCTGCTTGCCGTACGACGGAGTGGCGAGGGAAGCAGCATTACTTGTTCTCAGTGTAGAAAGAACAGCTCTCAGATGTACTATTGCTTTGACTGTGGACGATTTATGTGCCCAGACTGTTTCAGCGCACATGAAATGTTAAAGGACTCTTTCGAAGGGCACAGAGTCATGCCAGTGAATGAGTTTAAAGCAGAAGATTACGAAGCGTTGCTGAAGCGACAACCATTTTGCTCGCAGGAGTTTCACGAGAAGGAAATTACCCGATTCTTCTGCTTCTCTTGTGAAGCTTGTGTTTGCCAAATTTGCATAGTCACGGATCACCAAAACCACAAGATCGTTTTGCTCGATAAAGCTGCTCGTGATGAGAAACCCTACATCATGTCAGGCGCTGAAATGATCAAGACAAAAATAAGAGAGCTTGGTGAAGTGATTCGACGATTTGAAGAAACGGCTTCTGAGCTGGATAGGAATGTTGCAACAGCTAAACGTGGAGTCTCGCAAGCTGCAGACCAAATGATCGCAGAAATTCGTGAGCGCGAGCGAGAGGCGATTATCTCTCTCGAGACGATACGCGTGACGAGACTCGAGAGAATCAGCTCTGCTATACAGGAAGCACAGTCTCTGGTCAAACAAATGAGCCAAGCGGTCGAGTTTGCTAGTAATTTGACACAGAGAAGCTCAAGCTCGAATATCATGCAGAACAAGATAACTTTGAAGCAGAGATTCGAAGAGCTTCGTGTTATTGAAGTTCCAACACACAACGAGACATCTTTCGTCGAGTTTTCCGCGGCTTCCCGTGTAGAAGGCTTGAAACTGGGTTTTATTGAGACTGTGGACATTAAGGTGGATGCAAATCGATCAAGACTTGAAGGACTGGATCAAACTCTTCAGGCTGGTGTACAAGCAGAGTTAACGTTATTCCCCAAAACATCTGAAGGGAAGACGAGTAACCAGGCTGACCTTAAAGATCAAGTTGAAGTTCTGATAGAACCCGCTAAAGATGTCACCAATGTGATTGTTAGCGAGAAAGAAGACGGTGATCTTCAAGTGAAGTTTACTCCGATAGTACCAGGCGCTTACAGCATTGAAGTGAAGATCAATGGCAATAAACTTCCGACCTGTCCTTTTAATACTCAGGTGAAAGAACGTGAACTTGATGTGGTCGGTAACTTGGACTTGAAATTCTTCCAAGGAGACCAGTTCAACGGTCTATATGGAATCGCTATTAACACGGAAGGCAATATGGTTGTTACAGATAACATTGGACACTGTGTTTACGTTTTCGATAAAGAAGGCAACTGTTTAAGGAAAATTGGTGGCCGTGGCAGCAATTCTGAACAATTTCAGTACCCGAACGGCGTTTCGTTTTTAAACGACAACGAGATTCTAGTTACAGACTACGGCAATCATAGAATACAACTCCTAAACATCAAGACAGGAACTGTTGTGAAAAGCTTTGGAAAATATGGTGCAGGAAAAGGAGAGTACAAGAATCCAAAAGATGTTTGTTTGGATGATGAAGGACGCATTGTTGTAGCCGAGTTCAACAATAATAGGATACAGGTGATATCCAAAGAGGGAGAAACTCATTCCATATTTGGAGACACTGGTCCGGAGAAACTCAACCATCCAGTTGGGTGCATTCCTATCAAAAACATGATTTTCGTATCGGATATGGGCAATCACTGCGTTAAAGCTTTTGATCAGTCAGGAACTTTTTTGTTCAAGTTCGGGAAAAAGGGTAATCAAGACGGACAATTTAACCAGCCACTTCACATGCATGTAGACAGTTCCGATAATCTTCTTGTATGTGATTTCGGAAACGACCGAGTTCAGCAATTTTCTTTAGACGGTCGCTTCACAGGTAAAAGTAACGCTGTGTTACCAAGACCTATTGGAATAACAACAGCAGTTGACGGAAGTATTCTCGTGACTAGTTCTAAAGGAGAGAAAGTATACATATTGAAGTAGATGGTTCTATCGTTAGCGTGTAAAAAATCTTCATTTTTCTCTCAATCAGTCGCTAGTAGCCGCAAGTTGCGTTGAGACTTGCGTGATGGACAAATAGCCTACGTGTAGACGCACCCTCCCCCCGACAAAAGAAAAGCGTTTTTCCTCGAGTCCTACCCGCATTACAATGTAAATAAAACTGGTGTGATGAACGGGTCTATGTATGACCCGTTATGTCGGGTTTGTTGCCATGGGTAACATAACATTTGTGCAAAGGAAATACTTACGTGTTCTTACTTTTTTTCTTAGAATTTGTTTGTGGATATGTTTTAAAATTCAAAACTTAGACTAGGTGTTCACGCAATGTACATGTATTTCAATATTTTAGTGATTTTTTAAGTTTTCAGAAAATCTATTTCTGCCGATAACTTATGTCAGACATTTTTCACTGTCTTTAGGTGAGGGATAGTTATAAATATTTGTAGTTAGTGCCAGAAGTATAGAAGGAAAGTGTTGTTACTTGTATTTCTGAGAGGATCAATCGTTGTCAGGTTCAGTAGTGTCAGAAAAATTGACATTTGGTACTCGAAAATGTACGTTTTCAATTTTGTAACTGAATTCACGTTTCTTAACTTTTGTTCCCTAAAAGCGAAGGCCGGAAGGACGAGTGAGTCTGACTTAGCAAGCTAAACTGAACTTTCGTTTCGCTTCTGAGAAAGCAAGGGAAAAAGGTAGTAATGATTGATGATAAAGTCTTTTAAGCGGGCAACTCAATTTATCTTTTTCATCCAGAAAAATCTCTAAAAAGAGTCTCAGATTTCGTTTTAGTGTTAAATAGTATTATTATTAATTTAAGCAATTTGACGATGTAATTTGTTTTACTAGTATGTGATGTCAATAAAAGGTGGTTCTGTTAGTTAGCGAATTATTGGAAGTTTCGGTCGAGGTTTGTCAACCTCGTGGCCAGGGCCTTTGCAGCATTCTGGGCACCAGGCCCGGGTTGTTCGAAAGGTGGATAACACTATCCACCGGATAAATCACTATCCAGTGGATAGCGTGGTTTGTTTTCTTAACAACTTATCCGCTGGATAGCGATTTATCCGGTGGATAGTGTTATCCACCTTTCGAACAACTGGGGTCAGGTTGCTATTTCTGTGACAAGAGAGCAGAGCAAGTCATATAAGACGAGACTTCAAATGATGCATTGAAAGAAGAACTTTATTGAGCATGAAAACCGCTAAAGCAGTCATTACCGTGAACTAGCATACGTAGGATTCCAACATCTTAAAGCCTGGCTCATAGTCGTGTTTAAATTAATCCCGCAGTGTCGTGCTACGCTCTCAGTAGAAGACTTGGTGCACACATAATGCGTAAACACCAGACAATTTTCAAATATTGCTTCGATCTTGGTACCCATCCACGTTTTCTACAACTTTTCGCGACTAACACAATTCGTGTTCGCACCGTTTCCTGATTTAGAGTCGGAAACTGTTCGGGTTCATCCACGAGGATTTGTTGAAGCACGAAAGACGCCTTCCCGAAGGTTGACACAATTTCTTGTTAATGATCGTACGCAGTTTTCGCCGCGAGACTGCTTTAAGAAGAGAAAGCAAGATCGAAAGCAAGTTCTTTGAAAAGCATCAACGTGCTTCCGCATATAGACACCCCGACCAAATTCTAGTTACACTACACCTATCTATAGAACCAGTATCAGTAACAACCAGAACAAAAACAAAATGGAAAAGTGTGCGGCCTGCACAGTCAGTATAGATGACAATCTCGCGCAAACGCGGTAACTATACTACTTGCTAGCTCACATAAATCTAGTCTCCTTCGCAGCAGCTCAGGCCGAAGTCACGCAACATTCCCTGAGCGTTGCGTGACTTCGATTCAAGTGGCTCCGAAAGGTGACTGACATAAATCGAGATCAAAGAGTCGTTCCTATTTCCTTGTCTAAACTTGACAATCTGTGATATTTTTACAAGCCACCAACTTTGAAATCAAATTCTTATAGCGACCAGCGCCACGAGTCAAACACATCACATGAAAAATGCTAAACCACACATTTCTCTCACTGATACTCCCACATCCGCGCGGTTGCACACTTTTCCACTTTGTTACAGCGCAAAACGGTGTTTTTAACACCAGATTCAGATAACTATTCGTTCAAAACACTACAAGCCTTCTAAAAATAAGACATGCCGAGCCGTCCAGAGACCTGTTTTGCTTGAACAAGAACCAAGTACAGAGGATTTCACTATCTTGAGTAAGTCCTTACAAGTTTAAAGATGGAGAGCCTCATTTCTAACGTCTCTAATTTGACAACCTTGAAGACCAGACCCGGAAAACTATTTCCAGTATTAACGAAAACAAACATTTATAATAACTTGCTTTGCGGACAGAGCGCTATTCTAACGACGTTTGTACGCAGTCACATGGTTTTACATTTTCCGAGCTATGATTGGTTCTTGAAAGTTGTGAAACGCGTTTCAACCAACGCGGATTAGCTTAAACGAACTTCCCGCGCTTATCGGAGGTCATGTGATCCAATGTCGAGTTCTTATTGGTTCGCTGCACTTCATACGTCTACTATAAATGTTTTCAGTATTATTACCATGAAATACAATAAAATAATTAGAATCACGAAATGAAAAAAAAAAACAAATTGTAACGACAATAACGAACACAGAAGAAAATTTCATAAACCCCAAAGCCGAAAATGCAAAGCGTTTTACTTTAATGAAAACAAAACAATAAATTTATGAAAAACAGAAACCTGCAACGCACTCAATAAGTCACGACAAAGTTAGAAGTTACGTTGTCAACAAACCATGAGGTTCTATCACATTTACCTTCAAAAAACTTGAAAACTCACTAACAGTAATTTAAATTTTCATGCAACTGTCGGAAAAATTCCTACCAAAAGCTTTAAAAAACAAACAAGCAATCGAAGTGAATATTGTGTATAATATAGAATTAAATTTTAGTGCGTACGACGATTGAGAATATTTGGCAATAAACACAAGTGAACCAAAATAAAGGCAGCGACTGAAAAGCAGTCTTCAAATATATGCTATGCTAGGAAAACAAAACTGAACAAAAGTACATTTAATATTCGTTGCCGGTGTCTTGCGAAGATTCTTCGGCGGTTTGTACTTATCTTTGATTATAAATGGATCAAATAACAATTCTTTTACCAAATTCCACTAAAATATGTTTTTGGCAAATTTTAACTTCATATAATTTTTCTACTATGAGGTGTTAAACTGGGATAATGACTTTGTTTTTTCTTAAATTCTATAACCTATAATATTTACAACGTTACTGTAACTTGATGATCCTATGAGAAATTCAACATGTGCACGTTTTATATTAAAAAACCTCTTTGCTTGACCATGCAATTAAGTTAATTCCATTTAAAAATTACGTATTTTGGACTGGTGAAACAAGTCCGCAAGAACAAAATTAACATTTCTATATATATGTCTCTGTTTTGCGTTCCATCGCACGTGTGTGTTAGATTTGAAATATTTCCTAAATTCTGAATCTTTCTTTTTAAATTGGATTAATTCTTTTGCCATTCCCAGCAGAACTGTATATCCTTTTTCCTTGGGAAGATAAGCCGCATTATTTTGTATATGCTGTATATTCTTAATTTCTCGACATAAAAGTGACTAAATGCAGTCTCAAGGCGACCTGGTGGCGAGGAAACAGAGAAAAAAAATTAATGTATAATAACATATTTCTTTTCGTCAAAAAATTATTCCAGAAAATCAGTCAAATATAAAAACAATTATCAACATCAATTTTCCATAAATTTCATTCGTAAAATCTGCCAATGCGAATATATAATTATGTTACGATGTCATTAAAATAAGAAAAGCAGCTTTTTCCTCACGTTTCCTGCCGGGGTGGGGCCATAAAACTACAGAGGAAGTAACCTCACAAACATTGTGCCATTATTCTTGTACTTCTTTCAAGCTCCGTTTCATAAAACGTCAAAACACACGAAGTGAAACTACAAAAAGTTAGTGACAAGAAAAATGAAGAAAAATAGCTTTTAAACCGTGATAAAAATAATTTGAGTTTTAAACGTTCAGTGAAACAGAGCTTTCAATACCGCAAGGCATTAACTCCTTAACTTATCCTTGAACGTCTACGAGTGATCAACATACGATTTCTCATTAAAATAACAATACAAAATTAAGCATACATGTGACGAGAATTCAAGACTAGGTCACCAAAGAGAACGATACCGATTGCCATTATAACCAAACATATTCTCCCAACTAATGCTATGAAAAATGTATGGAGAAGGGTTAGGAGAAAATACACCTTGACAACAGGATAAAAGAATTAAACAACGAGGTGAGTAAGTTGCGGAAAACATCTTGAATTAATTTATAAATACGATTTGGTGTATTTTGAGACCAATGGCAAAACAAGAAAATTTACGTTAGAGCGACTTCGAGTTAAATCTAAAATAAGTGAAGACAATTACGTTTTGTGTAAGATTTCTTCTTTTTTTACAGTCGAATGCGCCGTCTTCTATCACTTGAAAACGTTATTTTGATTATTAAAGCTTTTGTAAAATCTTAATGTTGATTTTCAAACCTCCTGGCCAGTTGAAAACTAAGTCAAGAATCAGTAGAAATTTCGTGAAAAGCAGAGATTTCAAATCAAGTCACTAAATCCTTCAAAAAGATAAATCAAATTTCATTGCACTTGCAAGCTCTATTACTGACCAAGGAGTTTCACCGAAATCAACAGAAAGTTCTATAAAAAGCTGTCAAACGCCAATCAGTCATTCGAAAAGTTTAAGACGGACTTCGGCAAAAAAATGTAAATTAAGTGAACAAAATCGTCCAAGACATGACGTTTTCAACGATAACAATTTGCCGGGAGCTCCTGAAGTTTGACTTCACTCTACGACTTATGAATTAATAATAACTACGATGTAGGAAAAAATCCGTTTTACGTTAACGAAAGAATCTCGGTTTAGACTCACTGCACATTCGAGTTTTGAAAAATTACTCTAATCCGCGTTATACATATTTATATTTATCTATATTTTTTTGCAGCCATTTTGCTGCTCGACTTTAATTTAATTACCGCTCGCTCGTACCAAGGCCCACGGGAACGTAATAAAATTCTTAATCTAACGAAGGAAACTGAAATTATGTACCTATGCTAACCTAACCCAAACTATAAAAACCCAAAACACGAACCTGAAAAGTGCACAAACTAACATTGCCGTTGGTATTTCCATGCATGCTTAATATAAATTGTTACGAAAGAGCAAACACCTAACAGATTCGGTGAAAGGTGGGTACAACCTTTCACGATTTTTACAACGACCTAATAATAAACTAGCCACACTTATCAGGATTAACCAACGCCAAGCAAACAATAAAAAGCGAAGGTTTGTAAAATAAAAATCCAATTTGCCTTTTAAAGTTCAAAACAGGACACACCTTCACATGTATATGATTAAATATAAGGTTGAATTTATAACTGTCATGAAAACTTGAGAAAAATGTTAGGGACAGGTGGGGCATTGTATCCAGAGGGTATAACTCTTCCCCCTAGTAGCACTATACCTTAGAAATGCCAGACTGGATGTTAAAAGGACAAACATGTACTTTCCATAAGATAAATCACTGTTCAGTAAGTGTCAAGGACTTAGTGGAAAAGGGGTATTTTTAGTAATTTTTGGTGAAAAGTGAACTGTCAAAACCACTCCAAATTTCACATACGGGTTTGTTTAGGTGTGCTAAAATGGATGCCATTTTAGTGTTCTTTTGTTTGCTTGCAAATTAGCCCTTGTTGCCTCGTTCAAGGGAAAATATTCTTTTGAATTTCGAGTTTTAAGAACGAGGCAACAAGGGCTAATTTGAAGGCAAACAAAAGACCACTAAATGGTGGCCATTTTGGAATAAGGTGTATCTTCTGTTTTTTTTCCCACTGGATTTTGCTTCATTTTCGAGATATAGCATATGCAAAAAGACTTGGTTTTTCCTAATTCTCTAGGAGTTTTTTGTTGAATAGGAAACAACAAAACGCACAACTCTGTTTACTTGATGGTGATCTTTTAGCAGATAGTTTTATCACAATAAATGACTGAAACCAAGGGCAACAAGAACCGGCAGCTGCAGGACACTTCCCCCGGGAATACTTTACCCCTCAAATATATGTGAAAATATTACTAACTATAATTTAATAAAACACACTGCACCTGGGTTGATATCAAACAATTATTTTATGTTATTTTTAACTGTACTTTGAATGTTGGATTTTTCATTGCTAGTGCCGTTGAAAACGAAGATACTCTGGGAGCTGTAGGCATAAAAAAATGCGATGTGATAAAGGTTGAGAAGGTTACAAAGCTAACATTAAGTTGTCAATAAGTTGACAAAAATTCATCAAAAACATTTGTCAGCAAGTGGCAATCATTTATTGGAACAGTGGAAACAAAACTACCTACCTATTGCATTTTTACAGAGAACTTGACAATGTGTTGGATGCACTGAAAAAGTCAGCGAATAACAGCTGGTCCTCACCTGACAGTGTTCTTCAAAGCAGTGTGATTAACCTTGACGAAAGTTATGGTCTTCCAAGTCCATCTGAGCGGAATGTTGTGGTGAAGGTTCGAACAAGATCAGGAATAAGAAGATTCACTATGAAGGCTGTAAGTGTCATGCCGCATTGTGTGATAAGCTTCCTTTTGTTAATGATCCCCTAGTGTACATTGTCTGGACATGTTTGTAATCTTGGTAATGATGGATGTCCTTTATCTTTGTTAGTGGTGGCAGTCCTTGTTCTTCACTGATTGAATTACAATATTTATCTTCACAGGCAGAATCATTTGGAAATGTCATATCACAGCTTGCAGCACAGGAAGGTGTGACAGAGGACAAGATCATGCTGAGCCTTTCGGATATCAACATCCTGGGTTATGATACACCTATTTCTATTCGCCTCAGTGTGGCAGATATCATTGGTGAGTTCACATACGTAAAACAGGATCAACTCGTTTGTTCGATGTTGGGCCCCTCTTGTCCTAATTAAGGGCATAGAGGCATAAGAGAGACAGCAGTTTCATTTAGGGCCAGGCACTGGGCAAATTGAACGGCTGTGAGGATGATTTTGCCCTGCTGGGTTGACTATCTTAAAGAAAGTTTTTCTTATAAAGAAGTTCAGTTTAACTAGTTTTGCCCTCCTTCTGAAAACCCTGATGAAACCCTTGAGGGGGGTTTAGGTTCTCTAGCCCTTCCCACCATTGTCTAGTGCCACAATTATCAACTGATTTTAGAGCACTGTCTAGTGGTTTCTACAAGGCTTACCCATGCTATTGTAACAAGAATGCAACCTATTTTTTGACCCATCAAACTTTCAGTGTCTATTTTTTTAACCCTGATTTGGTTTCAGTGCTCATGAAATGTTGTGCTATGTACTCAAATAACTTAAAAATCGAGTGGTTGTACCTATGCTGGAGACAAGGTATACAAGTCTCAAAGTGGGATGAAACTTTGCAAATACAGCACAAGACAGTGATTAGAGGTAACGAGGCTGAAATTAAAGAATTCAACCACTTAACTTCAAAGTACAAGAGCTTTGTCTTAGCCTGATGGGTTGTTTAAAATCTTGTTGGTTTAATATCCTTCTTGATCCCATCTGTGAGTCAAAGCCAAAGAATACAAGGGTTAAAAAGCCTTGTATCCCAGTTGCTTGCTTAAAAAGAGCTGCCCAACTGTGTATAAAATGATTATTTCTTTATGTTTAGAATGTGTGGTTGTGGAGGCACCAGTGGCAGACAAGGAAGAAGAGGATGAAGAAAATACAATTGAAGTAAAAGTTCAAGGGAATGATCCCGACTCGAAGAAAACATTTAAAGCATCAAAGGTAATTATTGAAATTAATAATTCTTATTCTAGCAGTGTAAAAAGAAAATCAAGTTATGTGCAGTAGTCTGGGGCTTGTGGATTCTGTGTTTGGTTAAGTTGATTCTTAAATCTGCACTTCAAGTTTTTGTAGTGAAATTTGAGAAAATTCAAATTTCAGAAGAATTTTAAAAGATCAGACGAGGGATCATGTGACTTTTGAGGCAGGGGTGTGTGATTTTGACAAAACTAATATCCCACGAGCAAACTTCTTCCAGAAAAAAATTCATGCAACACAACCACTGCTGAAAAAAATTGACTCATGCTCAGTGAGCTGTAAAAAGCATGTTATACAGAGGAAAAGATACAGTGCATACACACGTCCTGAGAAAAAACGTTTCTAGAGCATGGAAGGGGTAAAAAATCTTGTGCCAGTTCTAAATCACTCACAACCCCTCCCTTAAATGTCAAATGGCCCATCCCTTATTGTGCTAACTTTCATTCAGATTTGTGCTAGTGGGGAAATCTTTTTTAGGCTAGTACATTCCAGTTGCAGCTTGCTGTAAGGAAAAGCTGAAAAACTGATTTTCTTTGCACCATGCTGAGGATATTCCTTAAAGGCTGGTTTTCACTAGCGTTGGAGTCAGAATCGGAGTCATAATCAGAAGCGTAGAAAAATACAATCTATTGAAAATCAAACCGACAGAGTCAGTAGCAGAACACCCATTCTGCTTATGACCCTGTCGCTTATGATCTAGTGAAAACAAGATTGTCGGAGTGAAGCAGAAGAATAAACCAATCACAATGCTTGATTCCGGGCCTTGTGATTGGTTGGTTCTTCCTCTTTTGCTTCCGACTAGTTTTCTCTAGATCATAAGCAACAGAGTCATAAACGAAATCGGACGAAATGGAAACGTTCTGATTCTTCCGACTGCGATTCTGCCAAGCTTATAACTCTGTTTATGTCTCCGATTTTCACTAGCTCATAAGTGCTCTTACGTCTCCGACTTCGACTCCGAGTCCGACTCTGTCGCTAGTGAAACCCAGCCTTAAGTGAAACCAAGGAAATCAAATCGTTCCTGTTATCTGCAGATAACACATTGAACACATTAAATGTAGAACTAACGTGAAGTGGAAACACATGACTGGGGCCCATTTCTCGAAGATCCCGAAAAGTTTTCGCACCCGGAAAGCCTTAGAGAAAAAAGAATCTTATGATTGCAGAGCTGTTTTATTCACGTATTATTAGTATAAACAGAGGTTCTCTTCATAGAAGAAATGATGAACTAAAAATGGCTTTACGGGCCCGAAAAGTTTCCGAGGCTTTCGAGAAACGGGCCCCTGGTCTCACGCCCAATGGTCCTTGATTAGTTTAAAAATGTATTTTTGTTCTAATCTGTTAATTGCAATACCTCTGATAGTAAAAAGAGCCAACTAGGGCAGCATTTCCTGGTCATTTGTAGCACATTGTTGCGTTACATGTTGAACAGCAATGTCCTGTTCGTGGCTGTCTCTCTGTTGCACAACGCCATTCTCTCGGAAAAGAGGGTCCTCTCTCTCTCCCGAGAGCGTAGCGTTGCGTGACAGAGTGACGGCCAGAACTGGTCTAGTTGAACAGTGTTGTTGTGCATACATGTTATCACCTGTGTTGCAAGTTGAGATCATTTTGCACAAAGCAGACCTGAGTTGCAACTTGCAACACGGGTGATCATATGCGTTGCAACATCGTTTTGCAACTGAAACGTTGCAAGATACCTTCTAAGAACAAATTATGCTGACAAGCTGTTTCGATTAGAAACACCCCTTTTAGACAAGTCTTTAAATGTTTTTTTTTTCCTGCTGTTGCCATAGAGCGATATAAATATGAAAGAAACATAGAGGATGAATTTCGTGTTTCATTTAATCTCTTCCTCCTTGTTTCTGTATTTTTTTCGGTCAAGTGCTCTGTATTGTAGTAGCTAGGCTACATCAGTTTACCTTCAGCAAGTCGTATACTAAATGAAATACTATGCTTTCTGATTTCAGACCAACCCTTTAGAGAAACTCATGGCAGCTTATTGCGAATTTAGAAAACTTCCGCGCTCACGACTCAAGTTTTTCTTTGATGGAGACGAGCTGAACGGAGACGAAACGCCAGAGCAGTTGGATATGGAGAATGAGGATGTCATTGACGTCAGAGTCAAGTAGTTTGCAACAACACCAACAAGTGTAAAAACAAATTCTGCGTGAAGAATGAATCATGTCACAAACTGAGAGGTTTTGAACATTTGGGGACAGTTTTCAATGGGTTTGGATAATCTTTCTTGTGGGATTGCAGAAATTTGGTTTGTGTCTTCAACTATTCTGTCTGTACCTCACGTGAACAGTGTTTGGTAAATTACTAATGAATGGATGGCAAAAGTGATTCTACTGATCCCCGGCTTCTAGAGCACACCACATAACCACCTACAACCTGCTTGAAGTCAGAACAGACAACTTTACACCTAAAGTTTTCCCTGTTCCTTCGCATTTGTTCCTCGCGTTGTAATATTAATTGTTAAGCGTGCTTAATTATCTTCAGGTTAACTGTGGAATGCTCTGCTGGCAGAGCGCAAGAGCATTGCAGTGTTAACGCTAAAGCGCTCCCTTCCTTGCCCCTTACATATTTGGGACTTTTTTGATACTGTTTAAAACAGAGACAGTTAAACATTTCACTGTGAGAAGTGAAGTTTTAGATTGTATGGTCTGGTTTTTGAAGGCATCGTCTAGTTAGTTTCGAACGTCGTAGAAACTCTCCTTCTGCCGTCATAAGCGCTGTTTTGTGAAGTTAGAATTTGCCTCGTGAAGGAAATGCTCAGACATTCTCGATTCTAGATCAGGGTAGCATTGTTTGTAAATATTCCTAGAGTTTTTGACACTGTCATGAGAATAAAATCTGGACAAAACAAAACCGTCTTATGTACTCGCACCATGTGCTGTTTGTTTTTGCTGTACGTCGGTGGAGATTTCGTAACCGGTGACATTGCTTAAAAAGGTTAGACGGTACAAACGAACTGTCAAAATAGCAGGTTGTTTCTGGTGTCAAGAAATCCGACAAGTTGATTTGTTCCTACAATAAACCTTGCCAATAAGGCCTGTTCAGAACACAATTTGGGACACGCAGAGTTATCGTCAATCATGTTAGTGAACTACCTTGTTTTCTTTGCCGTATTTTTCATTCCTGAGCTCAGTTGTAAGCCTCAAACACTTCTTCTTATATCTCTGGACGGATTCCGGTGGGATTTCGCTGGAAAAGCTCACACCCCAAACTTGGAATTTCTCAAGAAAACTGGCGTCACGGTTCCGTATGTTCGATCCGTCTTCCCAACAGTGACAATGCCGGGGCATTACAGTATTGTAACGGGCCTTTTCCCCGAAAGCCACGGGATTGTAAGCAACACTATGTACGACCCAGTTCTCAAAGCCCGATTTGGTGCCGTTCAAACGGATCCGCGATGGTGGAACGGTGCCGAACCCATATGGGTGACAAACCAAAGGCAAAAGGGTGAAAGTGGTGTCTTATACTGGCCAGGGTACAACATTAAAATTAAAGGCATGTATCCCAAATACAGGGAATACTCGCCTTCTCCCAGTGTTGACCAGTTTAACAAAACAGGTAAGGTTATGAGCTTTGAGAAACGCACTGAGAAAGTAATTGACTGGTTGGCGGGTAAAATCCCGCCCAATTTTGTTGCTGTTTATTTCGAAGAGCCAGACAAGACATGCCACCACGAGGGTTGGTGCGATTTGCCCGAAGCTATTCAACGAGTCGACAAAACTGTTGGTTTGATCGTGGAGGGATTAAAACGACACGAGCTTCTCGACAAAGTAAACATAATAATCACCGCAGATCATGGCATGGCCAACACGTCTTGTAACAAAGTGATTGACCTTGATAAATATGTCGACCCAGAGAACTACGAGTTCTGGGATTCCTGGTTTAACATGCTACTGGCGCCAAAAGCTGGAAAGCTGGAGGATGTGTATAAACGCCTTAAAAGCGTATGTCATCTACACGTTTATCACAAAAATGAAGTTCCCGAGAATCTGCACTTCAGCCACAACCCGCGCATTTCGCCGCTTGTAGTCTTTCCTTCAGAGGGCTGGCTTGTGAGTTCCAAAAATGGCCGGCGCATAACAATGCCCAAAAATGGGCAATGGACAGAACTCGCACACGGCTTTAGTTGCAAGTGCAAGTCGATGTCCGCTGCATTCATTGCGCGCGGGCCTGCATTCAAAGAGAACTTTGAGGGAAAACCGTTTGGATCCGTTAGCCTTTATCCATTGATGTGTAAAATCTTAGGAATTCAGCCTCTGCCAAACAACGGTAGCTTAGATGCAACAGCAGACTTGTTAGCACCATAAAATGGCCACGTGATGAGCGGCTGTGTGACCGCTTTACGTTGAGTCAAGTGAATCGGGTGCGTTAGCTGATAGCTGAACCTGGGAGCAGACTCTCGTACGCTGAGGCAGGAGCATAAGCGAAAGCGAAAAAGCACTGAAGACAAGTCGGCAAGCGACGCGAGCAGGCCAAAATGAGAGCCTGCACGGACGCCATCACTAGCTTAATAAGTCAAATTATTGGACATACAAACTAAGCAAAAAACCAATAAACATGACAGCAAATTGTACGTGTAACATTTTAGTTCCCCCCACACCCGACTCTTCACACTTCTTTGAGGTGGATCGTGGGTTGAGGCCCTAGAAAGTTGTGAACAAAGCGTGTCAAGCGTTGCCAGACTTGTAAATGTCCTTTGGCTGTTACTTATGGAGAGTCTCAACTGAGATGACCAAGAGACTATATAATCTAGATCATAGACTCTTGAGCTGACTTATGATGTGAAACGCACTTGATCATTTCATGGAAAGTCGCTCTACAGAAATTTTTAATATTGGTATCATTATTACTTATTGTCGGTGTCAAACTTGTGCGTCAAATCGCGATGTAAACCGTTGATAATTTTTGGCGACGATCTGCGAACTACCTGGAATACAGAGTGTCTAGTCGGCTGTGCTCGAAAAATTAGAAACTTATCCAGGCTCTTAATGAATCACTCAAGAATCAATATATCCAGCAATGAACCTCTAACGCTGAATGAATCACTCAAGAATCAATATATCAAGCAATGAACCTATAACGCTGGTTTTGGCATAATAATAGGACATGTCATTTTTCGCCAATCAGCATGCTGCGTTCGTGTGCGTATTCAGAAACAATAGCGCCCGGGCAGGCTCTCATTTCACCTGGCTCGTTTCGCTCGCAGCGCATGAGAGCCTACTCTAAGCCTAGCTGATAGCTGAGAAGTAGCTGTGCTCCACAAATACGCGATTTTTAGCTCATAGCTCAGATCCGAGGTCTGCAAAATTTATTGATAACTTAACTCAATATGGGCTAAAATGTTACCTGATAGCTAAGACGTCGAAAATTTTAAGTAAGCCATTCATTTCTGTTCTACACTTCCACTTTCTATCCGTCCGACTAGAGCATATTGATACGGGATGAAACTCAAAATGCGAAATGACAGAATACGAAATTCTTATGGCGGGATGTGGAGTACAAGAAAAAACAAAAGAAAATTGCAGGCTAAGGACCTTACACGGAGAATTAACTAAAACTCTAACCAGGTGGGATCGGGATTAACATTCTAAGAGAGGAGGGATGCGGAATTGAAAAAGGCTATATTGGAACCTCTATATTTGCCTTTTTAATAAAAAGGTTAATTTGCAAAAGACCAGAAGAGGATCTGTCAAGACCCATTTCCAAATCGCTGGTGGGAGGAAATTAATATCGGCGCCAAAGAGAAAATAGGTCTGCATTGCGTACATGTGTGCTTATGGCTTTTTCCAGTTGTACGCGTTACATTATTGATTTCTGGTTATACTATTGATTTTCTAGAAAAAAAAATACAGAAACGTTTTCAACTTCTCGTCGCCTAGTTAGACTAAACCACTGAGTTCTCGCAGCCTTGCGTGGGTCTTCAGACGACAAATCACAATACGTTTAGTTGAGAAAGATCTTCAGAGAAATCGAGGGGTTGTTTTTTAACCCCTCGATTAAGCCATCGGATGTCATTTGAGATCGATTACGCGAAAAAGCAAGGTCGTGCAAGCGTGTCCAAAGGCGTTTATTTTTTCCTACGAGTTTTTTAAACTTTCCCCAGCTAGCCCCACCCTCTTGCGTCTTAGCGCGTGTAGCCCACGCACCAGGTCAATATTTCGCTAAGCTTGCGATCTCGACGAACTCAAGACAAACCAGAGAAGTTTGGCAGGTAAAAGCCTTCGTGATGACAATAGAGGATCGAGTGCCCTGGAGGTTGGTGTCGGTGGAAATGTGGTAAGAGGTACGACAACGGGCGTGCGAGCATGGAGATGTTCCCGGTTGGCTGGTATCAGAAGCGTGCATCAGGATGTCTCGGAGGTTTCTGTCGTGGCGATAAGCAACTAGCGGTGGCTGTGCCGAGAAAAACTGCTCTGACGTTCGGGTCGCTCGACAAGATGGTGAAATGTCGCGGCAGGATTCTCGTGATTCTATCATTTGACGGGTGGTAAGTCAGAACCAAGGGAATCCTGTCCAAATCATTATTGGAGGGGTTATGATTAGTAAGGACTTCAGTCCCCTCGATGAAGATCACGTTGCAATGACGCTGGAGAGCAACCACGTTGTTCATAAAAGTAAATCATTTCAGTACCTTCCTCTAGGAGTCGTCAGAGTACAGACGGCGAAGTCGCAGAAGTTGACTGCGAGGGAGGCCTTTCTTGCAGTGCCTAGGGTGTGATGACCGATGTTGAAGATAAGTGTGTGTATCAGTGTCCTTGTCAGTGAATGGAATTGCTGATGTGTTCGTTAGTGATGCGTAACGTGATGTCGAGGAAGGAGAGCTCAGTGTCAGAAATGGTGGACGTAAATTGAAGAGTGGGATGAAAGTTGGATACGAAGTTGATGTAATCCTCAAATTCCACACGGCCACTACAGGCGACTCCGATTACGTCGTCGACGTATCTCTTGTGAAGTTGAGCCACAAAGCCGTCGCATTGGCTCGTGATTTGTTCCTCGACGTAACGACAAAAAGACATGCATAGTTCGGGCCCATCTTGCTATCTATGGCGACTCCTCCTACTTGTTTGTTAAAATCACCGTTAAAAGTGAAGGCATTTAGTGTCAGCTAAAGTTCGACGAGTGACTGTTTCAGTGGTAGGTGGATCGAGACCAGGACGCTTGTCGAGGAAGTTAACTAAGGCTTGAAGGCCGCTGTTATTCGGGATAACAGTATATAATGACTTAATATCCATGGCGTAGAGAAAGCGTTCGCCGCTCATGGTGCTTTGAAAGCGGAAATCATTGAAGATCTCAAGGGCGTGGCTGGGGTCCTTTACGTAGGTACCAAGATTGCGCAAAAGGGGACACATGATGTGATCTAAGTAGGAGGCTATGTTCTCGGTAGGACAACAACACGCTGAAACAATTGGTGTCCAAGGGTTACCGGCCTTGTGAATCTTGGGAAACAGATATAATCTTGAGGTTTGAGGTTGTGGTAAGAACTAAATTCTTAGCAGATGGTGGAAGCTGGTTGTCGCTGATCATTGCAGTAACCATTGATTTCACCACATGCTGATTCTAGGATCGTGATCTATGCGTTCGTAGAATCTGCCATCGGATAATTGACGATTTGCCTCAGCGATGCATAGAGGGCGTGACCATTCTACGACATCCCCACCGTCTCGTCCCCAGTCGCCCGCGCGATAGTAAAAGAAATAATAATTAACTAGTGAGGACGGGCGCAGGGAATCATGCGGAGGAGAGGAACGCGGAGCGACTTTTTTTACCTCTTTTCTCCTTCTCATCGCTCCCTGCGCTCGCGCTCCTCGCTAGCTACCAGCTCCCCGCCGCGCCTTCTTGCTCACTCCCAGTCTCCCAATCGCCCCTTCGGCTAAGAAAAAAATAAGAAAACCTGTGGAGGAGGCAGACACCTTTATCAGCCGATATGATTACAATGTCACTACGTTTGGAAAGTCGCGTTAAGGCTTCCTTTGTACACGTAAGAAAAACTTGCCCTGAGAAAGCAAAATCACACAAAGCATACCAGCCTTATCTCAAATATGTGACATATGTTTTCGTAAACTGATAAACTCCGCGGATGCCGACATAGCCCACCACACAAAGACCATCAAACTTCGCTTACCATCCTCAAAAACGTTACTGAATATGCTACCAATTACATAGTTTATTTCAATTTTTCCAGTGATACGACAGTTTATGGGTGATGAATTAGGGTCAAAACCCGATTAGATTACTTGATAAAATTCTCAAGATCAACATAGCGTGACCTTAAAAAAAACTACAAACCTAGCCTGTTCCAGGCTCTCGGTCAGTGGGGGCGATCGAAAAAGCGGGCGCGGGACGAGCGGAATCGGCCTGATAAAAAGAAATTAGAGAAGGCGCGGGAAGGAGAGCCTGTAAGCATTGTTTTAAAAACCTCATTCCGCCCACTTTTAAAAAGACAGCACTTCAAGGATGTCAAATGTCAAAATCTTCGGTGTCGAGTTACTCGCGTGTGTATCACCACTTCACGGCATGTTTTGATCTTCTTGCAGGTCTTTGTCGACTAAAATCTCTTCGAATATTGAAGCCTACCCCTCAAAATGCTGTAGATTTTGCCAGAATTTACAGTACTTTAAGAAAATTACAACACGAGCAAACGACAGCGTTGTGGACACCGCTAGAGCAAAGCGAATCTCACGCAATTTCACTGGCAGCAAAAAGAACATTAAATTTATCTACCAGTCCGGGGGCAGTGTCTCGACGTTGGCTAGCTTTAAGTGACATCAACAGGCAAAGTGTAAAATATATGGAATTGACTAGCCTTCATGACTTCCACGGTTCGTGACCATTATACATTTGCTGTTCTCTGTTTGGGCTCTCGACCCGCGCTTAACTTCACGTTAATAAGGCAAACAGATAAGATGCAGACAAGGCGTTGATATAAACTGTCAAAATAAACCAATCAGAAGGTATACCGGGAGCTGGTATACCGGAATGAGGTTTTTAAAACAATTCTTACAGGCTCTTGTTTCTGCGCCCTCTCCTATTTTTTTTACAAGATCCCGCTCGTCCAGCACCCGCTTTTTCGATCGTCCCCACTGACTGAGAGCCTGGAACAGGCTACTACAAACCCAGCAGTCGTGCATTAATTTATCATATTACAGATCAAGGGCCCTTTGTTAGCAGTCTTAAATCTGATTGGTTATACTGACACAGTCGTGACGTTAATCAATTCTGATTTCTCGGAATCTTGTTTCGTAACTGAGAGTCAACTATTGTAGCTTCAACTGGGCGACTCGTCGCGATGGAATCCCTTTTGAAAAACCTGAAAAAGCATCTTACTTGCTCGATTTGTCTCGATATCTATAACAAACCCAAGACTATCTCATGTCTTCACACATTTTGCCTTGAGTGTGTGGCAAATCATGCAAGAGCGAGCCACAGACGACAAGGGAAATTCAGATGCCCAGAGTGTCAGGCGCAAATCGATTTACCCGAAGGAAATAACTTCGACAGATTGCAGAGCAGTTTTTTCCACAACAGTCTGTTGGGTCTGCTTGCCGTGCGACGGAGTGGCGAGGGAAGCAGCATTACTTGTTCCCAGTGTAGAAAGAACAGCTCTCAGATGTACTATTGCTTTGACTGTGGACGATTGATGTGCCCAGACTGTTTCAGCGCACATGAAATGTTAAAGGCATCGTTCGATGGGCATAGAGTCACGCCAGTGAATGAGTTTAAAGCAGAAGATTACGAGGCGTTGCTGAAGCGACAACCATTTTGCTCGCAGGAGTTTCACGAGAAGGAAATTACCAGATTCTTCTGCTTCTCTTGTGAAGCTTGTGTTTGCCAAATTTGCATAGTCACGGATCACCAAAACCACAAGATCGTTTTGCTCGATAAAGCAGCTCGTGATGAGAAACCCGACATCATGTCAGGCGCTGAAATGATCAAGACCAAAATAAGAGAGCTTGGCGAAGTGATTCGACGATTTGAAAAAACAGCTTCTGAGCTGGAAATGAATGTTGCAACAGCTAAACGTGGAGTCTCGCAAGCTGCAGACCAAATGATCGCAGAAATTCGTGAGCGCGAGCGAGAGGCGATTATCTCTCTCGAGACGATACGCGTGACGAGACTCGAGAGAATCAACTCCGCTATACAGGAAGCACAGTCCCTGGTCAAACAAATGAGCCAAGCGGTCGAATTTGCTAGTAATTTGACACAGAGAAGCTCAAGCTCGAATATCATGCAAAACAAGACAACTTTGAAGCAGAGATTCGAAGAGCTTCGTGTTATTGAAGTTCCATCACACAACGAGACATCTTTCGTCGAGTTTTCTGCGGCTTCCCGTGTAGAAGGCTTGAAACTGGGTTTTATTGAGACTGCGGACAGCGGCAAGGCCGATACAAATCGATCAAGACTTGAAGGACTGGATCAAACTCTTCAGGCTGGTGTACAAGCAGAGTTTACGTTATTCCCCAAAACATCTGAAGGGAAGACGAGTAACCAGGCTGACCTTAAAGATCAAGTTGAAGTTCTGATAGAACCCGCTAAAGATGTCACCAATGTGATTGTTAATGAGAAAGAAGACGGTAATCTTCAAGTGAAGTTTACTCCGATAGTACCGGGCGCTTACAGCATAGAAGTGAAGATCAATGGTGATAAACTTCCGACGGTAACTTGGACTTGTTTGAAGGAGACCAGTTCAACGGTCTATATGGAATCGCTATTAACACGGAAGGCAATATGGTTGTTACAGATAACTTTGGACACTCTGTTTACGTTTTCGATAAAGAAGGCAACTGTTTAAGGAAAATTGGTGGCCGTGGCAGCAATTCTGAACAATTTCAGTACCCGACCGGCGTTTCGTTTTTAAACGACAACGAGATTCTAGTTGCAGACTACTGGAATCATAGAATACAATCCTTAAATATCAAGACAGGAACTGTTGTGAAAAGCTTTGGAAAATATGGTGCAGGAAAAGGAGAGTACAAGAATCCAGTAGATGTTTGTTTGGATGATGAAGGACGCATTGTTGTAGCCGAGTTCAACAATAATAGGATACAGGTGATATCCAAAGAGGGAGAAACTCATTCCATATTTGGAGACACTGGTCCGGAGAAACTCAACCATCCAGTTGGGTGCATTTCTATCAAGAACATGATTTTTGTATCGGATATGGACAATCACTGCGTTAAAGCTTTTGATCAGTCAGGATCTTTTTTGTTCAAGTTCGGGAAAAATGGTGATCAAGACGGACAATTTAACCAGCCATTTCACATGCATGTAGACAGTTCCGATAATCTTCTTGTATGTGATCACGCAAACGACCGAGTTCAGCAATTTTCTTTAGACGGTCGCTTCACAGGTAAAAGTAACGCTGTGTTACCAAGACCTATTGGAATAACAACAGCAGTTGACGGAAGTATTCTCGTGACTAGTTTTAAAGAAAAGAAATTATACATATTGAAGTAGATGGTTCAATCGTTAGCGTGTAAATCTTCATCTTTCTCTCAATCAGTCGCTAGTAGCCGCAAGTTGAACTACCGTTGAGACTTGCGTGATGGACAAATAGCCTAGGTGTAGACGCAACCTCCCCCCGACAAAAGAAAAGCGTTTTTCCTCGAGTCCTACCCGCATTACAAGGTAAATAAAACTGGTGTGATGAACGGGTCTATGTATGACCCGTTATGTCGGGTTTGTTGCCTTGGGTAACATAACATTTGTGCAAAGGAAATACTTATGTGTTCTTACTTTTCTTAGAATTTGTTTGTGGAGATGTTTTAAAATTCAAAAATTAGACTAGGTGTTCACGCAATGTACACTATTTCAATATTTTAGTGACTTTTTACATGTAAGTTTTCAGAAAATCTATTTCTGCCGATAACTTATGTCAGACATTTTTCACTGTCTTTAGGTGAGGGATAGTTATAAATATTTGTATTTAGTGCCAGAAATATAGAAGGAAACTGTTGTTACTTGTATTTCTGAGAGGATCAATTGTTGTCAGGTTCAGCAGTGTCAGGAAAAACTGACATTTGGTACTCGAAAATGTACGTTTTTAATTTGTAAAATTCACTTTTCTTAACTTTTGTTCCCTAAAAGCGAAAGCCGGAAGGACGAGTGACTCAATGAGTGAGTCAGTGGTAGGTGGATCGAGAACAGGGCGCTTGTCGAGGAAGTTGGCTAAGGCTTGAAGGCCGCTGTTATTCGGGATAACAGTATACAATGACTTAATATCCATGGCGTAGAGAAAGCGTTCGCCAGCCATGGTGCTTTGAAAGCGAAAATCATTGAAGATCTTAAGGGCGTGGCTGGGGTCCTTTACGTAGGTACCAAGATTGCACACAAGGGGACACATGATGTGATCTAAGTAGGAGGCTATGTTCTCGGTAGGACAACAACACTCTAAAACAATTGGTGTCCAAGGGTTACCGGCCTTTGAGACTGTGGTAAGAACTAAATTCTTAGCAGATGGTGGCTGATCATTGCAGTAACCATTGATTTCACCACATGCTGATTCTAGGATCGTGATCTATGCGTTCGTAGAATCTGCCATCGGATAATTGACGATTTGCCTCAGCGATGCATATAGGGCGTGACCATTCTACGACATCTCCACTGTCTCATCCCCAGTCGCCCGCGCGATAGTAAAAGAAATAATAATTAACTAGTGAGGACGGGCGCAGGGAATCATGGGGAGGAGAGGAACGCGGAGCGACTTTTCTTGACCTCCTTCCCATCGCTCCCTGCGCTCGCGCTCCTCGCTAGCTACCAGCTCCCCGTCGCGCCTTCTTGCTCACTCCCAGTCTCCCAATCGCCCCTTAGGCTAAGAAAAAATAGGAAAAGCCTGTAGAGGAGGCAGACACCTTTATCAGTCGATATGATTACAATGTCACTACGTTTGGAAAGTCGCGTTAAGGCTTCCTTTGCACACGTAAGAAAAACTTGCCCTGATAAAGCAAAATTACACAAAGCATACCAGCCTTATCTCAAATATGTGACATATGTTTTCCTAAACTGATAAACTCCGCGGATGCCGACATAGCGCACCACACAAAGACCGTCCAACTTCGCTTACCATCCTCAAAAACGTTATACTGAATACGCTAGCTACCAATTACATAGTTTATTTCAATTTTTCCAATGATACGACAGTCTATGCGCGATGAATTAGGGTCAAAACCCGATTAGATTACTTGATAAAATTCTCAAGATCAACATAGCGTGACCTTAAAAAACTACAAACCCAGCAGTCGTGCATTAATTTATCATATTACAGATCAACAGTAAAGGGCCCTTTGTTAACAGTCTTAAATTTGATTGGTTATACTGACAGTCGTGACGTTAATCAATTCTGATTTCTCGGAATCTTGTTTCGCAACTGAGAGTCAACTATTGTAGCTTCAACTGGGCGACTCGTCGCGATGGAATCCCTTTTGAAAAACCTGAAAAAGCATCTTACTTGCTCGATTTGTCTTGATATCTACAACAAACCCAAGACTATCTCATGTCTTCACACATTTTGCCTTGAGTGTCTGGCGAATCATGCAAGAGAGAGCCACAGACAAGGGAAATTCAGATGCCCAGAGTGTCAGGCGCAAATCGATTTACCCGAAGGAAATAACTTCGACAGATTGCAGAGCAGTTTTTTCCACAACAGTCTGTTGGGTCTGCTTGCCGTGCGACGGAGTGGCGAGGGAAGCAGCATTACTTGTTCCCAGTGTAGGAAGAGCAGCTCTCAGATGTACTATTGCTTTGACTGTGGACGATTTATGTGCCCAGACTGTTTCAGCGCACATGAAATGTTAAAGGCATCGTTCGATGGGCATAGAGTCACGCCAGTGAATGAGTTTAAAGCAGAAGATTACGAGGCGTTGCTGAAGCGACAACCATTTTGCTCGCAGGAGTTTCACGAGAAGGAAATTACCAGATTCTTCTGCTTCTCTTGTGAAGCTTGTGTTTGCCAAATTTGCATAGTCACGGATCACCAAAACCACAAGATCGTTTTGCTCGATAAAGCTGCTCGTGACGAGAAACCCTACATCATGTCAGGCGCTGAAATGATCAAGACAAAAATAAGAGAGCTTGGCGAAGTGATTCGACGATTTGAAGAAACAGTTTCTGAGCTGGAAAGGAATGTCGCAACTGCTAAACGTGGAGTCTCGCAAGCTGCAGACCAAATGATCGCAGAAATTCGTGAGCGCGAGCGAGAGGCGATTATCTCTCTCGAGACGACACGCGTGACGAGACTCGAGAGAATCAACTCTGCTATACAGGAAGCACAGTCCCTGGTCAAACAAATGAAGCAAGCGGTCGAGTTTGCTAGTAATTTGACACAGAGAAGCTCAAGCTCGAATATCATGCAAAACAAGATAACTTTGAAGCAGAGATTCGAAGAGCTTCTTGTTATTGAAGTTCCAACACACAACGAGACATCTTTTGTCGAGTTTTCCGCGGCTTCCTGTGTAGAAGGCTTGAAACTGGGTTTTATTGAGACTGTAGACAGCGGCAAGGCCGATGCAAATCGATCAAGACTTGAAGGACTGGATCAAACTCTTCAGGCTGGTGTAGAAGCAGAGTTTACGTTATTCCCCAAAACATCTGAAGGGAAGACGAGTAACCAGGCTGACCTTAAAGATCAAGTTGAAGTTCTGATAGAACCCGCTAAAGATGTCACCAATGTGATTGTTAATGAGAAAGAAGACGGTAATCTTCAAGTGAAGTTTACTCCGATAGTACCGGGCGCTTACAGCATTGAAGTGAAGATCAATGGTGATAAACTTCCGACCTGTCCTTTTAATACTCAGGTGAAAGAACGTGAACTTGTGGTCGGTAACTTGGACTTGTTTGAAGGAGACCAGTTCAACGGTCTATATGGAATCGCTATTAACACGGATGGCAATATGGTTGTTACAGATAACTTTGGACACTCTGTTTACGTTTTCGATAAAGAAGGCAACTGTTTAAGGAAAATTGGTGGCCGTGGCAGCAGTTCTGAACAATTTCAGTACCCGACCGGCGTTTCGTTTTTAAACGACAACGAGATTCTAGTTGCAGACTACTGGAATCATAGAATACAATCCTTAAATATCAAGACAGGAACTGTTGTGAAAAGCTTTGGAAAATATGGTGCAGGAAAAGGAGAGTACAAGAATCCAGTAGATGTTTGTTTGGATGATGAAGGACGCATTGTTGTAGCCGAGTTCAACAATAATAGGATACAGGTGATATCCAAAGAGGGAGAAACTCATTCCATATTTGGAGACACTGGTCCGGAGAAACTCAACCATCCAGTTGGGTGCATTCCTATCAAAAACATGATTTTTGTATCGGATAGGGACAATCACTGCGTTAAAGCTTTTGATAAGTCAGGAACTTTTTTGTTCAAGTTCGGGAAAAATGGTGATCAAGACGGACAGTTTAACCAGCCGTACCTCATGCATGTAGACAGTTCCAATAATCTTCTTGTATGTGATTTCGGAAACGACCGAGTTCAGCAATTTTCTTTAGACGGTCGCTTCACAGGTAAAAGTAACGCTGTGTTACCAAGACCTATTGGAATAACAACAGCAGTTGACGGAAGTATTCTCGTGACTAGTTCTAAAGAAAAGAAAGTATACATGTTGAAGTAGATGGTTCAATCGTTAGCGTGTAAAAAATCTTCATCTTTCTCTCAATCAGTCGCTAGTGGCCGCAAGTTGAACTACCGTTGAGACTTGCGTGATGGACAAATAGCCTAGGTGTAGACGCACCCTCCCCCCTACAAAAGAAAAGCGTTTTTCCTCGAGTCCTACCCGCATTACAATGTAAATAAAACTGGTGTGATGAACGGGTCTATAAATGACCCGTTATGTCGGGTTTGTTGCCATGGGTAACATAACATTTGTGCAAAGGAAATACTTACGTGTTCTTACTTTTTTTCTTAGAATTTGTTTGTGGATATGTTTTAAAATTCAAAACTTAGACTAGGTGTTCACGCAATGTACATGTATTTCAATATTTTAGTGATTTTTTAAGTTTTCAGAAAATCTATTTCTGCCGATAACTTATGTCAGACATTTTTCACTGTCTTTAGGTGAGGGATAGTTATAAATATTTGTAGTTAGTGCCAGAAGTATAGAAGGAAACTGTTGTTACTTGTATTTCTGAGAGGATCAATTGTTGTCAGGTTCAGTAGTGTCAGGAAAAACTGACATTTGGTACTCGAAAATGTACGTTTAATTTTTAATTTGTAAAATTCACTTTTCTTAACTTTTGATCCCTAAAAGCGAAGGCCGGAAGGACGAGTGACTCTGACTTAGCAAGCTAAATTGAACTTTCGTTTCGCTTCTGAGAAAGCAAGGGAAAAAGGTAGTAATCTTCTTTTAGGCGGGCAACTCAATGTACTTTTTTCATTCAGAAAAATCTCTAAAAGAGTCTCAGATTTCGCTTTAGTGTTAAATATTATTATTAATTTTAGCAATTTGACGATGTAATTTGTTTTACTAGTATGTGATGTCAATAAAAGGTGGTTCTGTTAGTTAGCGAATTATTGGAAGCTTCGGTTGAGGTGTAAGGTTTGTCAACCTCGTGCCCAGGGCCTTCGCAGCATTCTGGGCACCAGGTTGCTATTTCTGTGACAAGAGAGCAGAGCAACTCATATAAGACGAGACTTCAAATGATGCATTGAAAGAAGAACTTTATTGAGCATGAAAACCGCTAAAGCAGTCATTACCGTGAACTAGCATACGTAGGATTCCAACATCTTAAAGCCTGGCTCATAGTCGTGTTTAAATTAATCCCGCGGTGTCGTGCTACGCTCTCAGTAGAAGACTTGGTGCACACATAATGCGTAAATATCAGACATTTTTCAAATATTGCTTCGATCTTGGTACCCATCCACGTTTTCTACAACTTTTCGCGACTTAACACAATTCGTGTTCGCGCCGTTTCCTGATTTAGAGTCGGAAACTGTTCGGGTTCATCCACGAGGATTTGTTGAAGCACGAAAGACGCCTTCCCGAAGGTTGAAACAATTTCTTGTTAATGATCGTACGCAGTTTTCGCCGCGAGACTGCTTTAAGAAGAGAAAGCCAGATCGAAAGCAAGTTCTTTGAAAAGCATCAACATGCTTCCGCATATAGACACCCCGACCAAATTCTAGTTTCACTACACCCATCTATGGAACCAGTATCAGTAACAACCAGAACAAAAACAAAATGGAAAAGTGTGCGGCCTGCACAGTCAGTATATGCAGAGATGACAATCTCGCGCAAACGTAACTATACTACTTGCTAGCTCACATAAATCTAGTCTCCTTCGCAGCAGCTCAGGCCGAAGTCACGCAACTCTCTCGGAGCGTTGCGTGACTTCGCTTCAAGTGGCTCCGAAGGTGACTGACATAAATCGAGATCAAAGAGTCGTTCCTATTTCCTTGTCTAAACTTGACAATCTGTGATATTTTTACAAGCCACCAACTTTGAAATCAAATTCTTATAGCGACCAGCGCCACGAGTCAAACATATCACATGAAAAATGCTAAACCACACATTTCTCCCACTGATACTCCCATATCCGCGCGGTTGCACACTTTTCCACTTTGTTACAGCGCAAAACGGTGTTTTTAACCCCAGATTCAGATAACTATCCGTTCAAAACACTACAAGCCTTCTAAAAATAAGACATGCCGAGCCCTCCAGAGACCTGTTTTGCTTGAACAAGAACCTAAGTACAGAGGATTTCACTACCTTGAGTAAGTCCTTACAAGTTTAAAGATGGAGAGCCTCATTTCTAACGTCTCTAATTTGACAACCTTGAAGACCAGACCCGGAAAACTATTTCCAGTATTAACGAAAACAAACATTTATAATAACTTGCTTTTGCGGACAGAGTGCTATTCTAACGACGTTTGTACGCAGTCACATGGTTTTACATTTTCCGAGCTATGATTGGTTGTGAAACGCGTTTCAACCAACGCGGATTAGCTTAAACGAACTTCCCGCGCTTATCGGAGGTCATGTGATCCAATGTCGAGTTCTTATTGGTTCGCTGCACTTCATACGTCTACTAGAAATGTTTTCAGTATTATTACCATGAAATACAATAAAATAATTAGAATCACGAAATGAAAAAAAAAAAAAATTGTAACGACAATAACGAACACAGAAGAAAATTTCATAAACCCCAAAGCCGAAAATGCAAAGCGTTTTACTTTAATGAAAACAAAACAATAAATTTATGAAAAACAGAAACCTGCAGCGCACTCAATAAGTCACGACAAAGTTAGAAGTTACGTTGTCAACAAACCATGAGGTTCTATCACATTTACCTTCAAAAAACTTGAAAACCCACTAACAGTAATTTAAATTTTCATGCAACTGTCGGAAAAATTCCTACCAAAAGCTTTAAAAAACAAACAAGCAATCGAAGTGAATATTGTGTATAATATAGAATTAAATTTTAGTGCGTACGACGATTGAGAATATTTGGCAATGAACACAAGTGAACCAAAATAAAGGCAGCGACTGAAAAGCAGTCTTCAAATATATGCTATGCTAGGAAAACAAAACTGAACAAAAGTACATTTAATATTCGTTGCCGGTGTCTTGCGAAGATTCTTCGGCGGTTTGTACTTATCTTTGATTATAAATGGATCAAATAACAATTCGTTTTACCAAATTCCACTAAAATATGTTTTTGGCAAATTTTAACTTCATATAATTTTTCTACTATGAGGTGTTAAACTGGGATAATGACTTTGTTTTTTCTTAAATTCTATAACCTATAATATTTACAACGTTACTGTAACTTGATGATCCTATGAGAAATTCAACATGTGCACGTTTTATATTAAAAAACCTCTTTGCTTGACCATGCAATTAAGTTAATTCCATTTAAAAATTACGTATTTTGGACTGGTGAAACAAGTCCGCAAGAACAAAATTAACATTTCTATATATATGTCTCTGTTTTGCGTTCCATCGCACGTGTGTGTTAGATTTGAAATATTTCCTAAATTCTGAATCTTTCTTTTTAAATTGGATTAATTCTTTTGCCATTCCCAGCAGAACTGTATATCCTTTTTCCTTGGGAAGATAAGCCGCATTATTTTGTATATGTTGTATATTCTTAATTTCTCGACATAAAGTGACTAAATGCAGTCTCAAGGCGACCTGGTGGCGAGGAAACAGAGAAAAAAATTAATGTAATAACATATTTCTTTTCATCAAAAAATTATTCCAGAAAATCAGTCAAATATAAAAACAATTATCAACATCAATTTTCCATAAATTTCATTCGTAAAATCTGCCAAAGCGAATATATAATTATGCTACAACGTCATTAAAATAAGAAAAGCAGCTTTTTCCTCACGTTTCCTGCCGGGGCGGGGCCGTAAAACTGCAGAGGAAGTAACCTCACAAACATTGTGCCATTATTCTTGTACTTCTTTCAAGCTCCGTTTCATAAAACGTCAAAACACACGAAGTGAAACTACAAAAAGTTAGTGACAAGAAAAATGAAGAAAAATAGCTTTTAAACCGTGATAAAAATAATTTGAGTTTTAAACGTTCAGTGAAACAGAGCTTTCAATACCGCAAGGCATTAACTCCTTAACTTATCCTTGAACGTCTACGAGTGATCAACATACGATTTCTCATTAAAATAACAATACAAAATTAAGCATACATGTGACGAGAATTCAGGACTAGGTCACCAAAGAGAACGATACCGATTGCCATTATAACCAAACATATTCTCCCAACTAATGCTATGAAAAATGTATGGAGAAGGGTTAGGAGAAAATACACCTTGACAACAGGATAAAAGAATTAAACAACGAGGTGAGTAAGTTGCGGAAAACATCTCGAATTAATTTATAAATACGATTTGGTGTGTTTTGAGACCAATGGCAAAACAAGAAAATTTACGTTAGAGCGACTTCGAGTTAAATCTAAAATAAGTGTGGACAATTACGTTTTGTGTAAGATTTCTTCTTTTTTACAGTCGAATGCGCCGTCTTCTATCACTTGAAAACGTTTTTTTGATTATTAAAGCTTTTGTAAAATCTTAATGTTGATTTTCAAACCTCCTGGCCAGTTGAAAACCAAGTCAAGAATCAGTAGAAATTTCGTGAAAAGCAGAGATTTCAAATCAAGTCACTAAATCCTTCAAAAGATAAATCAAAATTTCATTGCACTTGTGAGCTCTATTACTGACCAAGGAGTTTCACCGAAATCAACAGAAAGTTCTATAAAAAGCTGTCAAACGCCAATCAGTCATTCGAAAAGTTTAAGACGGACTTCGGCAAAAAAATGTAAATTAAGTGAACAAAATCGTTCAAGACATGACTTTTTCAACGATAACAATTTGCCGGGAGTTCCTGAAGTTTGACTTCACTCTACGACTTATGAATTAATAATAACTACGATGTAGGAAAAAATCCGTTTTACGTTAACGAAAGAATCTCGGTTTAGACTCACTGCACATTCGAGTTTTGAAAAATTACTCTAATCCGCGTTATACATATTTATATTTATCTATATTTTTTTGCAGCCATTTTGCTGCTCGACTTTAATTTAATTACCGCTCGCTCGTACCAAGGCCCACGGGAACGTAATAAAATTCTTAATATAACGAAGGAAACTGAAATTATGTACCTATGCTAACCTAACCCAAACTATAAAAACCCAAAACACGAACCTGAAAAGTGCACAAACTAACATTGCCGTTGGTATTTCCATGCATGCTTAATATAAATTGTTACGAAAGAGCAAACACCTAACAGATTCGGTGAAAGGTGGGTACAACCTTTCACGATTTTTACAACGACCTAATAATAAACTAGTTTATTCTGCTGTACAGCGTCAAGAGACGCTAAATTCATCACCTGGAAGATTGCTTTCCATTGGTGTCATAATCCCAGTAATTACTTGAAGTATTTTCCATTTGTTTATGTGACCGCTGTGTGCGCACCTTTGGCTCAAACTCTGCACCAGTCTCCCTTCCTAGGGACTGG
>OZ026596.1:29457821-29607821 GCA_964020085.1 Micromussa lordhowensis | reverse complement strand
CATATGAGACGAGTGTAAATGCGCTTAATAGTGTAAATAAAGACTAGAATAGAATAGAATTGAATTGAATTGAATTGTATATCAGAGTATATCTTGCTGGTAGTTTCATACAACACTAACCTGCATTCAAAGCATGGGAAATGCCATTCATCTGCTGTTGTTGCTGAGACAGCCCAGGTAATGCACCTAAAAGTCCACTCTGCGGCAACTGGTAGGGTGAGCTTCCCAGAATTCCAAGCTTTTTGACAACGTTCTCCACTGGAGAGCTGCTACCTGTTGCAAAGACAACAACTTGGCTTAAAGTGGTACTATGATCAAATTTTTACCCCTTGTTTTTTGAGTGTATCACAAAGAATTCCATGAAAGAATGAAAATGCCGTTTACCATTTGCAAATATCTAAATTAGTTCCGGAGATATTTAAGTTTGAAAAATGGGTAAAATATGCAAATGAGATAGCTGATGACGTCATACACTCAACCCAATATTTTATTGAGCATATAAATAGAGTTATCTTAGCCAATTTGCAGCACAAAACCTTCAAACTTGGCAGGCTAATAGATCTCCAGGACACACACCTATGACTACAAAAAATCTGTTCCCATGGCAACTCACTCTTTTCCAGGCCCCACCCACTTTATTTCAATATTTTGGTGATTTTCAGCTTGAAAATGTTAGACAACGCCACAAAGTCGAGCTAACATATTTATAAGCTTGCTGGATCATGCATATGAAGTGCTGTTAGCAATTATCAAAATGGAATGCCAAAGGTGGCCAGAAAAGCTTTTAATATGGGGGAGGTCTGGAACCCAGTATGTTGCCATGGTAACAGAACTGTTAAGCTCATATTGTGGAGCACATTTAGTAGAATCTTACTGCAAAGAATCAAACATTTCTGTTACAAACTGGCTGAGATATCTCTTTTCATCATACTTGGACAAAATCTGTTTGAGTATATGACATCATCACTTGCCTAATTTGCATATTTTAAAAACTTGAATATCTCTGGAACGAAAAGAGATATTTGAAAGAAGTAAACAGCATTTTACTTCTTATGCAGTCTACTTGTTTATGTTTTAAAATGGCTTAAATAGGAAAGGTGCGATTTTCGTCATAGTACCACTTTAAATATCATTATTAGAGTGGTTTTCAATTGAGAGTCGAAAGAAATCAGGCAATGAGTTTGGTTTTGGTTTCAGACAGACAGACAGACAGACAGACAACCTTTATTTAAGCACGATAGTTTAAAAAGCTGTGCAGCTTGTGGGGTCGTGCGTTTCACTATGGCTTGAGATGGCTTAGAAGTCTAATTGATAAGGAATTGGTTTGGTTTTGGTTTTACAACACTCAATTCAAAACCACTCTTGACTAACTACTAAGTGGCAAGTAAGTGTTGCAGGGACAACAGCAAATAGTAAAGTCCTTGACTCAATGTTTAACACTCCCACTGGAGACTGTAGTTGGCACACTCTTCCAAAAACCTTCTTCAGTATTTCAAGGCAAAACACTCTGTTTTACTCAGAGGGGCCAAGCAGAGGAGCCAAGCAGTGGGTCCCATCCACACATAGATGCACATTAATTGCAATTTCATACCTGATGTTGGACTCTTAGGTGGGTTTCCATGGAGAGACGCAACCTTAGCTAGAATACCTGAGAAGTAAACAGAAAATTGGCGCATCATTCAGTGTTCACCAAAAATTACGGCAACAAACTAATACAGATGTGCAGAGGAGAACAATTTTGAGTTTCTTATACATCTTGAGAAGCCAGTCATCAGAAATTTCTAAACAAAATTATGTAATGTACAGACAAGAACTTACTCTGCACTGTAGGAAACTGGGCTGCTCTTGCAATGGCTTCATTACTGATGGGAATTGACGATCCATTCACACCTAACAGAGATGGATTCAATTATTCAAAAATGAGCAAATTATTTCCTAATCAAGGTGCCCTACTCAGCCAGACCTTTTTTCTTTACATGTGAGAGTTTGGCTATTATATTTTATTCGGAGCATGTCGAAACAAAGGAAATCACCGCGAAACTACTAAAGATGATAACACACTTTCAGGAACAGAACTTACAGTAAAGCAATAAGGTTTTGCTTCACCATGCATAATCATTAATTTTGGTGGCATCGAAAGTGGTGGAGGCTGACTAGGGTCCTCCATCGTTAACCCAAAAGAATACAAACTTCCACTGTGTAAATCCAAGAAACATGAACATCTTGATTTGACTTTTAAATGCTAGTTGTGTCGCAATAGCTCAGATGGTAGATCAATAAATGGCATTATCTGGCACTTGTTTTTAATTCACCTCATAACTGATCAGTGTTCCCTCATGACACTATCAATTGATTTCACAAAATAATCTAAAGAACCATAAGATGATCACTGCATAACATCTGTCTGTCACTATACACACTATTGCTGAGTACTCACTCATATTTCCATTTAGGGAAATGTTGTTTGGTGGTGAGCTTGACAGCTGTGATTCACTTGCATCATTTCCTGGAATAAATTTGGTTTAGTTTTATTTCATTACTATTAACATACTTATGCGATACCCTCCCTGATGGTTTACAGAGAGACAACGAATTGAGGAGTTGGGGTCATATGGCTCATAAATGACATAGCTACTCCTCCTTGTGTGTAACTCCCCAGAATTTTGCCAAGTTGCTCAAATGGCTCGGTGATAACCATTTACCCTCGAGTGTGAAGAAAGACACTAAGAGCTAAGTGTTTTGCCTAAGAACACAATGGAATGACCTGCTAAGGAACATTGCAATATTTCAATGCTACTTGATAATTATTATAATGAAAGAGTTTTCGAACACCACAGAGACCACATTAGTGGAGCGGGCATTGTGCATATCTCCAGTCTGGATTTTAAAACGTATCATGTTGCAATTTTGGAAGGTCTTCAAATCACCGTCACAGTTTAAGCAATAAAACACTTTTTTCCGTGTTTACATAGCCGCATCTAAACACAGGAGGGTTGGGAGAATTTTGAGATATGCAAACCCTTGACTATGTCTCGGGTTTGCATAACTTTCGAGAATTCTCCCAACCTTCCGAGTGTTTAGATGAGGCTATGTAAACACGGAAAAAGTGCTCTATTGCTTTTATTCAATAATTCTAAAAAATATGTGTGAATCTAAAACGTCACAACCGTGTTTACATACTCTCATCTAAACACACCTATCGACCAATGAGGGCGCACGTAGTGGCTCAGTTATTTTATAATTTTATGTAATTCGCTACTTGCACATATCCATAATCCTTTGCATTGTTGGGGGGTAACCTTTAGAATAAATGTATGGTATCATGACAAAAATTAGTTCAGTGAGCTCGCAAAACCAGCTACTAATTCTTAAAAATGCACCAGAATTTACCAAAATCATGATAGGAGAAATTTGTACTAGTTTATAACTAAATGTAGATAATTTTTTTTTGTCCATACATCGTCTCGTAATTTGGACAAAAAAAAATTAGCTCACCGAACTAATTTTTGTCATGACATGATACATTTCTTCTACTGGTTACCCCCCAACAACACAAGGGATTATGGGCCATGTGCAAGTAGCGAATGTCCAATGCTGCTGTTTCTATGTTGTGTTGCACGTCAAAATTTACAACAACAGAGCCTCACTAGACGTATACCAGTTCTGACAAAGTACAAATAAGTTTAAACTAACTTACCTGATATTGCTGACAAAAGGCCAGAACCCAAAAGGGCTGTCTTACTTGGAATCCCTGCAAAATAAAAAAAAATATTTCTTACATCTTTGGTATGAATCAGAATCACAGATGAATGAACCACTTCTCAAGAGCAGAATGTATTTAAGTCTTTAAACTTGCAGAAGCAAAAGACAGATCAGATGTGGTGAAAAAACTTGAGTTACAACAAATTACAATGTAAATGTTTTTTTACATTTATTTGACAAGGGTTTGTGAATTATTATTAAGTATTTTACTTCATGTACTTAACATCTGGAAGAATGTTGAACTAGACTTTCTTGTATCATAATGTTAACTTGACTGCCTACCATATCTCACCACGACAGTCAACCACACAAGACAAGTCTGCCTTGGTACCTGGTCAGGTTGGGCTGGGTGAATTCTAAGTCTTCTAAGCATTTTAAATACATGTAATATGAAAGTTGCAGTCACAAACCTGAGTTGTTGCTCAGTGCTCCAGTGTAGTCCCATGTTTCATCGTCATTTTTAAAAACATTTAACTTTTTAGCTTTCTGAAAATAAAACAAACCATTTCAAGGATATTAGTTGAAGACATCACAGAATGAAGCTACAATAGGCAAAAACTGGTACTCCCTCACTGATCAATTCACCTTTGCAAAAAATGGTAACATAGTTTGCAATTATGTCTCTATACAAAACAAGCACCATCAATTGTTTTTGCAAGATTGGTCTTACACTTACAACAGATACATGAACAACTTGTTTCATAGATGTTTTGGAGCCTACAACTTTCTTAAGGTTGTTGCAAAAGACACATAAAATGTTATAGGATTTTGAATTCCGTTAAAATGTAGCATTGGACAATGTTGTCTGATGTAATTTGTGCATCATTGCAAGATGAGAGATCTCAGTTCATACCTTTGAATAGTCAATCTTCAAAGTACAACATCCAGCATATATGTCTTGTCCATTGAGCGTTGCAAGAGCTCGCTGTGCTGCTTCGACATTGTCAAATGTAAAGATGGTCAAGGAAAGAGTTTTGTTCCAGTCACAAAACAAAACAAGATTCTAACTTGCTTTAAAAGCAGGAATCCTTACAATTTAAATATTGTCAAGCTAAAGGATTCTTAAAGATCCTCAAAACGTTGATGAGGATTTTATCAGGATCTTGGAATAAATTCTTTGCAGGAACTCTTATGGATCTTGCAAGAACCTTACAGATTTTTAAAGAATTATTGCAGGATCCTTAACCTTGGTGTGAGTTCCTATAAGGACCCAGAGGATCTTGAGGGATTACAGATAAAGAGCAACAAAGGTCCTCAAAAACGTATCTTTGAGGATCTTTGAAGATCCCCGAAATATTTTTATCAGCACTTCTTGATCCTGAACAAACTTCAGCACTGATGAACATCCCATTTCTCCTTCCATTTCTGAAGTAAACTGAAGCACACATGTCTTAGACCTGAACATTGCAAGTGATCATGATCAGACATATTTGTCCCATTACTACATATGTGAAATTCCAGAAAATATCCGTACCTCCTCCACCAAAGGGATTTTTCCTAACCCCCCCCCCACCCCTCTGAAATTTACAACCAAGCTCTATAAATTTAAAGTTTTTGGTGATGCAGAACCCTCCCACCCCCAGGAAATTCAAATTCCTTCTGTGGGGAGAGTATGGACATTTTATGGAACTGCACAATATAAGGAATGGGAGGGAACTAGAAATGATCATCAGGTCTTGGAGGGTTAAATCTTAAGTTCAGAAAAAGGGAGTTACGTTTTGCATTATTAATTAATAGTTAAAAAAACATGTGTTTGAAAGGATATTCAACTAAAGCTTGTAATCCATTTTTGTGAAAAATCACAATTCTCAACACTTTCCCATGGGGGCTACATATTTTATGAAGCACTTTCTGCAAAAGAGAACAAAGAAAAAAAAAAACCAATTATTAGCCATACAAATATAGAGACCAAATATGAAAACTACAATAATATTGTTTTAAGAAATAGCAGCGTTATACTCAGTTGGAACAGAGTAAATAATAATTATCATAATTGCTTTAAACTCATGCCAAAACTGTCACGGATAAAGGCTAAAAATTTCAATCGCAAATTTTGCCTGCCATAAACACTAGCCGACAGAATGTCTTTTGAGATGGATGTATTATGAAACACTGAAAATTAAAATTAATCTGCTTGCTGTAAATACACAATGCCTGGAACTGTAAGCCTTCATTATAATGCAAAGTGTAATAACATTGGATATATAATTGGAAACCTTTCAAACTTAATTGAAACATTCTTTAAGTTATGTAATGAAATGAAGTATTCATTTGCTGCAAGAAAGTTTTCTTACTCTCATGGGTAAATACTATTAGTTAAACACAAGTGGTAAATTACAGAGCCTAATTGAGAGAACAAAAATCTCAAGTAATTCTACACACAAACCTAGCTTTCTCTGATAACTAATTAAACCACTTCTGCCCTAAGGTGTTTTATAAACAGATTAATTATTGACACCACAACCACCTGTCAATCAGAGAGATTGAATTAATTCTACTCAATAATTAACACAGTGCCATTTTGTTTATCGTCAGTGAGTTGGAAATCCTGAACCATTTAATCATGTCAAATTATCAGGACCTTTAGGTTTGCATATGATTTTAGTCATTTATTGTACAGTTTTGAATCTATAATCAAGAAGTGGAAATGCAAAGGATGCTTAAGAGTTGGAATAAATGACATCTTAGTATGCTTCATGAGTGTTTAATGTTAGTTTCCATAGAACCAACTGATTGTTACCAGGTGAACAGACATTATAAATGGCAACGTACGCTTGTATGTGACAGTCCATAAAGAGCGTGCAACAAAACGTGATGTTCCAGTTTACTTGACTCAAACAAAGAGCAGAGATGGACAAAACTCCAGAACTCCCTTGCACTACATGAAGTGCAAGGGAGCATGTATTTTTTACCATGTATTTTCTACCATTTAAATCTCCTCCCTACCAAAACAAAAACCCAAACAAACAAATGGAAAATCCACCAGTGTTGGGCTATCAGACGGGACCATTTTCTTTGCCATTGTGTTGACTTAAGCGATGGATTTCATAGTAAAGGGTTATTGCTTGCAAGATCTAAATTCATGTGTTAGCTATGGGAACACAAACACTTCCGGTAGCTCTATCACGCCTTGGTTAAATGCAGAAAACCTCTGACTAATCAAGAACAAAACCAAACCCAATTTGTCATGACTTTGTTAAACCCTTTCATTGTGCTTGACACCTACAGAACTTTGCATGGTTTTGCTTCAAACTCTGATTTGTTGACTGGACTGTTCGCATTTGCTGTTGGTAGCCTGTTGTGAGTTGTATACTTTGGTTTTGGTTTTAAGGCACTCATTCAAAAACTTGAAAACCATCTCTAACACTCACCACTGTGATTGGATGTAAAGGATTGATTATTGTAAGAAGGAGAATATTACTAGCTTCAGAACAAGCTCCATTACTGTCACCATTAAGAACTTTATCCCTGACAGAAAAAAATAATTATACAAACATTAATGTTTCATCTAAATAAATTGGAAAGCAGTCCATCATATAATAATCAGTTATGATAAGCGAGAGGACAAAGGGATCCATGGTAGGTGGCTACCTCAAAAGAGCACTTGCCGGAGTAATATGAGAAGCCCTGGAGAATTTCTCTCGGGAGAATTTTAAAAGTTAAATATACCCGCTGACGTTCGGCACCCACCGGAGCTCCTGCGAGTGCCGGGTCCTACTGAAAGCACTGCCTCTCCTTTTTATCCCCATCCCACTCCCTTAGCTGTAAAGCGGCAGGGCCAGGAATATCTGCATGTTTGAGTTGAATATGAATGCCTTTTACTTGAATTATATTATTCATATCTGCTGGCATGAGGTGCAAGTTTATCTGTACGTCTGCATACCTTTTTATTTCTTGACTTTTTGAGTAATTCACGAACATTTGTCTACCAAGAACAGTGAGTGTATTTGACTGAAAATAAAGCAAAAACACATTCTAAATCAGTTATTAAATACACATGAACATTGGTAACAGCATGAAGAATATCGCATGGACTTTCATAAAACTTATAACAAATGGCAAAATATGAGAGAAGCAACAGTATCAACAGCAATGGCATCTTAAAACATGTCGGGAAATTGAGGTCAATAAAATAATACATCAAACATTATAATCCATGAAATATTTTTTCTTGCACATGATTGGTTTAAACATGTCACGTTACTGAATATTCCCCATCTGAGTGATATTCCCCAATTTTCAAAACTGTGCGTGTTGCAAAAAACATTTGAAGGATAATAAACACAATAGCCTCCACTTGGCACGAAAATATGCTTTGTTATTATTCAACAAATTGTAACACTATCCAAGTATGGTCATGATGCTTTCGATATCTGTCATCCGTAGGTAACAGATATCCGGCGGTATACGTAGCTTCGTACGCGGGAAGAAAAAGTGAAGTGAGAAAATGTAGACAGAGAGATTTACAAGGATTTAGGCTGTTTTGTTATCAATTTGTTGATTAATAAAACAATTATCCTGCTCAATCTCGCGGAATATCGTCTGATTTTAGCCGACTCGGCGTACAGCCTCGTCGGCTAAGTATCAGACAATATTCCGCACGATTTCGCAGGATAATTGTTAAATATTTGTACTTGGACATTACCTGTTCCTCAGAGCTCACAGTTTTCCACGAGTTATGCCCTCAGAAAAATGTTTGCTTCTCGGAATAGATAATGTCAGTGGAAAAAAATCCATGTATATTTTCACACCAAATGGACGCTATTGTTTATTATATGTACAGGTACTAGGTGTATCTCACCTGTGAGAATGATACTAGAGCTATGGCAGATTCAATATCCTAGAAAAATGTAAGAAAAAACAGACATGTTTTCATCTCATTAAATGCAAATGTAGACTGATAAAATTATAGGAAGTGCTAGGATCTACACACAGCACACTTAAGATCTGCTGACATGCACCATAAGAAATTACAGTTTGGTGGCTGAATTTCACAAGTCTCCTGGGTTTCATTAATGTTTTCAGCATATATCACACAGGAAACTTGGCAGCAGGACTTCAGGCGACTGGTACTCTCACACGCATGCAAAACTTATTGAACTGAACTGCTTTGCAAGAAAACTTTCCTCTTGATGGCCAAACTAAGGATGCAAACTCAGCGTCAAAGTCGAAAGCCACATCACTTGCCCAGTGCCCAGCCCTTGATGAAATCCCTGGTAGTCTTTGTGATGTGCAGTCGATATCTCCATACCACATTTTGCCTATACTACAACCGAACTAATTATTCCTTCATACAGACTTACTAATGCTTCACATCAATAAACCTGGTCAGGCGTTTGAACCAACCACAGGAAATAAAGCTTTGATAAATATAATGTTTTAGACCCGATAGTACAACTATCGAGACCTGCTCATGGCATATACGACACACTGACAGGAACTTGGCAGATATGTACTGTGACTGGTGGTGACATAAGGTTGTTGCCAGAGTCCTAATGACAGATATATCTGAACCCAAGCAGGCACCTAATTTGTCTTGGGCTGTAGAATGAAAAATGCCTTGGATACACGCCTATGTTTGTAATCCATGACACCAGCTATTTAGAATACTAGAACAAAATTAACATTACCACAAAGTCTGAATATCAGTTTCAACCTGACTCAAAAATGTAAGCCACAATTTGAGAAAAATTTCAGCCATAGTTACGTAACAGTGCCTTTGCTACAAATTGTGACTAGTTACAAGCTCTGCTGACTCACAATGACATCAGAATACATTAAAAAAGAAAAAGTATATGGCTTCTTTGTTCACAAAGCTACACAAATCTACATGTAGTTCATGTAATTTTCATATTTTTTTTAGTCATTTTCATTTTCAAGGTAGTGTTACTTGTGCTTGAATAAATATATAAGACTCGTACAGAGGTGCCATTACAAGATTTAATTATACGAACTATCATTATATATAAATTGTAACACCACCTAAATGATTTCACCCCACAATACAAAACAAGAGATTACAATACAGTTTGTATAAAATAATTTTTGTACTGCTAACAATGTAATGCTAACTTACTTCAAATTCCACCAGTGCTTGTCTAATTTTTGGCAATAACGTCACATATCTACATAAGAAAATGAAAATTCTGCCTAAATTAAAAGTTTTACATTTTCATCACATGACAATCAGTGTATGTAGTATGTATGTATGAGGCCTGGGGCGAAGTTGTCCTTCCCTTAAGAAAGCTGTCAGACAGTGATTCCCAAACTCTTGCATAACTAGTTCCCTTATGGTATGAATGCGGACAAGCAGACAGATTAAAATACAGAAAATAAAATAATACAGGTAGGCCATAAGATATAATAAAGGGGGCAAGTTTCTAACGAAACTGTACAAACACGGATTCGCTCCGACGAAGGGCTAACGCTCGAAACGTCAGCTTCCAAATCTCTTTACATAAGATATAATAGTTTAAGATCTATTAAATTATTCATTAAAAAATTCAAATAGTCCAGGGTTGTGCTCTAGAGCTGCCCGGGTGCCACAGGTGACTAGTTAACTTTTGGGCAACTGGAAAAACTCACTTTTTTCATGTAAGCTTTAGTACTGTGCACTCAGGATTTCATGGTTAGGAGCCTTCGGGCTCCTTGTAATTTTTCTTAGACAAGAGCCTTGAAGCAGATCTACAATAAGAAGTGCACCATATCTGAGCAGCTACTGCAACTCTTCCCAGTAGACTGTGACACCCACAAATATTTTGCCGCCTTCAGAGTAATGTTTTTGATGCTCTGAGTTTCAAACCAATCATGTGGTACATTGAAATACACCACATGAGGACATTTTTTTTCATTTATCAGCTGAAGATAAAATATGATCGGGACAAACTTGGAGTGGTTCTATGGCAGACAAAAAGTGCGGTAAGCTTTCTCGTGAAGATAAACACATCCAACTTGTGAATGAACATGACATAACACAAACAAGTCATGATGCCACACAGAACAAATGTCTGTTGGCTCATGTTCCCAACAGAATTTCTTGTTCTCCAAACACCAGTCACATTTCTATAACTCGGATATGAAAGAAACACCATACATGAAAAAAGCTCAATGGCCAATAAAGAGATTGATTGCTGTGCAGTTACATAAAATAAATCAATGGCAGCTCTAGTCTTTTGTGGTCAGAAAATTCATAACATATTCATAAATGTATGCATTCACATTGTTCATTCATACATGTTGGCATCACACATGGCACACATGGGCATACAAGCAACAAGTTTGTTACAGATGTGAAGATGAAGGCAATTAAAGTGAAGCTAAGCTTACTTGCAATTATGACATCCCTATGGCAAAGTACAACTACTTGTATAATGAAACAAGTAATTGAGTAATCTCTATTTTGGAATTCTATAATCATTTTAAACATTTGTAGTGTTGTACATCAAGTGTCCTCGACCTGGGTTCAAAAACCAGATTATATGGAGAAAAAAATTTTGGACTCTGCTTTCAAATATTCTTGTGTACATACAACCTTTGTTATCCCTGTGACGTCATTTAAATGACAGAAAAAAGTGAAATCCACATTTCTCAAACCCAGGATTGTTGAAACCTACCTTCCGATAACTTAGTTGAATCAAAAGTCATTTCCCTCCCCTCAGTCGAACATTCTAATTTTATCCGGGCTGATTTCCCAAACAATCTGTTTTTTCAAATCAATCTTTGTTTCACTTGGAGGTTCAAAAAATTGGGAATCCACTGTATATATATTCTGACTCACACAATAGGTTTGCCAAAATATAACATGTTTAGTATAAACGCACACCTTTAAGATACTGCACACTTCATAGCTCTAATAACGAGAATTTTAATTTATTATTTAATACGGTCTGAACTTGTTGTTGAAAGGCTTTTAATTACACTTGACCAAGATGGAAAATTCTTTATTAAAAAGCAAAATCATTTATTTGCACATTTAAAACAATGTTACTTCTTGACTGAATCAATGGTACTTCTCCACTGATACCATAAATGGCAAATTCCTGTTCCTTAACTTTGAATATGACAGGAGGGATGAACTTTCACCTAGTTCCGGCATCAGATATGGCCAAAAATACCTACCAGTAAAATATCATTGCATGCACTATTTCATTTTCTAGCACGTCAAGAGACTTGAATAAAACCTGGCCACAGATCAAAAGTGTGCAGAGTCATCTAAGTAAATAATTAAAATGTACTTGTACTTTACTCTTCCCTCAAGAAATGCTCCCTACAAGATGCAAATTAAACATGCTTAAGGAATCAAAGATCAAACCCATTTAAATCATAATACCTCTTTTTATGTCATCCTTTCTGATAGTGTAGAAAGCACTGGTATTTTAAATAACTAAGATTATTCTAAGCCGATCACAGAAAGCTAACATTCTTACATGCATTTAACAACTTTGCTAGCCTTACTGGCGGCTAACTGTTTCCGGCCAAAACAGAAGCCAGTGAAGCGGAACTTTTGATCATCAAATACAGGGTCAAAACCCAAGGAACTGACAGCGTAATCTGCATTAAGAATCCAACTGTTAATTTATCCTTGTAAAGTGAAAACTTTCTGATAATACTTTAGTTCGCTAAAATTATAGCTACACAGGATATGCTGTTAACAGTTGTGCTTTATATGGTGTGCATCTATGCATATAACATCAGACAACCAAATTTTACAATTCAGCAAAAATAACTCGGTGTATTATTGTATCAGCCGCACCTACAGGAAGAACGTCAATGATGTAATACTTAATGGCATGCCAGTCCAAAAATGGCCAAGTGAAAGAAACAAACAAATCGGCTGTAAACAAATAAGTCATCCTATTAAGCTTGAAAATTGTGCTCGCAAGTCTAATCATGTTGAAAACAAAGGAGTGATGTGACCTTTTACATTTAAGAATTTTATCTTCAAATCAACATGCAGCCATCTGCAAGCCCTATTCTGTTACAAAATTTGAACAGTACGATTTTTACAGAACTTTTAAGACTGAAACAAAATGACAAATCAAGCTGTTGGAGCATTTGCTGCTTTATGCTCTGATGACAAAAGACCTGCTAAATTTTCCATGGGTTTGACAGTAATGCATCATATCCAGTTGACACGTCACTATGGAGGTCAGGGGGGCAACTGTGAGGGTGTTTATTTCATTACTGTCCTTACTACGGATTCACCTTCAAATTTTGGATAATTGAGATAGTTGTCCTTCTGTGGGTGAATTAATTGTATATTTACAAGTTAGTGTGTCGAGTTCTAGAAGCTTAAACATGTATACTTCAAACTGCAGTCAGTCCATCCCTACATAACAATCAATCAACTGCTAGAGCTAAATATACATGTAATATTGTTGAAATGTTGTATTGATGCAAATAAACATCTGCAACACAATAAGAAAACCATTAAGATCTGTCAGCTTGGCCTGTTTAATTTTATGAGAAAATTCTATGAGTACATAAGCAAATTAACCATAGTTTATTTGTTTGTAAAACTTGATAGTAACAAAACTGAGAAAGACAGCTGTGAAGTTTATACCACCCAACTACAAGAAACTTTAAGCCAAAAAAAAACATTAGCTCAATTTTGTTGCAGCTAAAAGCAATATGGGTCAAAGGTTAAGTCTGCAACACAGAAATGCAAATTAATTGTGACAACTCTATAACTTTGCGAGTTGGAGTTAATTAAAAATTTATTCACAATTTTTTAAAAGATTGTTCTTAAAATGTCTGCAGCATGTTGCTTACTTCCTTTATCACTGCCAAATACAAAATGCAATTGTAAGTGGAACAGCAAAGCCATCCACATGAATTTAATTTGGCAACACCACAAAAATCAGGAACTGATGGAATGATAGATAAGGGAGTCCTGAAACAATAAATTGAATGGAAATTTTGGAATTTTTCCCCCCAATATTTTAGTGTTGCGTTCCTCTCTTGTAAAATATTATTTAACAGGATTTATCAAAAAAGGTGAATGTGTATTTAATGTTAATTTGCTTGACCTTACACACATTAATATTAAGCTGACCAGTGTCAAAGGACAATTATTTAGCACATTGTTATTTTGTTTTCTTGATAAATCAGGAATGCCTTGTAGTGCATAAAGAAATGTTTTACTGCACAGCAAAGCAGAGAACTTGAGACTGTAAAGTATTACTGCCAGTTATTACCTAAAATTCGTACATGTACATGTAAGTGTACATGTATATAACTGTTAAGTAGTATAACTCAGTTGTAAAAAAAATCTGATTATTCAAGCATCATGAAAATCTGCAAACTATCCATGCTGCACTGCAGTGAATTGGGGGAGCAGGGATTGCGCAGTGGTGAGAGCCCTTGCCTCCCACCAATGTATCCCGGGTTCGATTCCCGGACTCAGCATCATATGTGGGTCGAGTTTGTTGCTGGTTCTCGCCTTGCTCCATGGGTTTTTCTCCCTCCACAAAAATCAACACTTCTAAACTCCAATTTGATCTGGAAACAGTGGATGAAGAGCCACTTTGTGGAAATGCCACTGCAAATTCCCATTATTATTATTACTATTATTATTATTATTATTATTATTATTAATAATTGAAAATTGATGTTTTTGGCTTTGATTTTATTTTCACTCATCTTTCCAGGCCTTTGGCAGTGAATTATTCCCAAAGCTTTTAGAATTCTCTTATGATACCACTTTCATTTAGCCTAAGGTGGAAGACACTTTTACCTGGTAGTATGTGAACTAATAAATTTATCCACAATAACAATGCATCCGAGTGCCCCTCCAAGGCACAATATTTGCCCCTAGTAAGTAATTAATATAACCTCTCCTTGAGTAACAAAAACACTTCTGCATCAGTAATCACATTTTTTAAAGACTTTTCTCATCCTCTACACATACATCAGTACCTGAAGGAATATTTGTTTTTAGCAGTATTTTACACGAAACCTTCAATGTGCACTTTCCCAATTAAAGACATTGGTAGTATTGACCCAGAACTCTCAAAGGTGATCAATATTGCAATTCCCCTCAACAATATTGATACATTCTCAAGCAGATGAGTAATGAGAATAAAGAAAATTGCTCACTGAGGGTATTTGTATTTGTCTCAGTCAGTAAACCATCAAATTGCCAGAACTAATTTTAAATGAACAGTGTTTCAATCAACAATGAGATTGAAATTTTGATCAAGCACTGAATAATTTGTTACAGCTGCAGTATAACTAAAGGAGGGATGCAATTTCTCAAGGCCCAGAACCCAAGTCTAAATTTTATTTGAAAGTTTAATAAAACATGATAGGAAGTGCATTTATTGAATGAGTGACAAGAGTTCAGCTGCAATGAAAATCTCTCTGCAGTCTTTCCTGTTTTATTTTATTTCTGTTCTCTGATAACCCCTTTAAATGCAAGAAAGGGAAAATCTAAAAAGACAAGGAAATCTGACTAGTATTATGCATGCATCCTCAATCAAAGGTTTTCGTACTTACGTAATTTTCCCGAAAGGCTGAAGAACGTTTATCAAGTCTGTTTCTTTACAACCATCAGCAACTGCTCGACAGTGGATGACACGCGAAGGAGGTGTATTGTGATGTGCTGTAGAATTTAGAGATAATGACTGTGGAAGAGTGAGGCTTGAGTTTGATGCCAAGGTAGAAACTGAAGAACTGGGAGATAATGAATAACCTGAAAATAAATAATGAGCACAATTATTAATGAATGCATGAGCTCAAATAATGGAAACTAAATGCAAAGAGATCTTGCCTGCCACATTTATCTCGGCGAAAACCACAAATTAAAAACCCAAACAAATCTGCAAAAGCAATGGAATGAGACAAGAAAGTCTTTGGATTATTCAAGTACAAGTTATGCTTGACAAGTTATGATTCTTGAAGAGGAAAGCAAATGTTTTCTGCTGGAAAGGAGCCAACAATATTTTAGAATTTTAGTATTTTTGTAATTAAGCCTTTCCATTCAGGTCTATATACTATTGTATGCAGCTGGGAGCTTGTATTGTGATTCAGCCTCCAGACCCCACAACACCTCTACAGAGCATCCAAAATCTCTGCAGGCCATGGGAGAACATTAAATTTTAAGCAACGTAAAGCAAAAGAAAAAAATTCACATTACTTCTAAAGCATGTTTTTTCTGCCCTAGGCCATTTGAAATTAAACATACATTCAGTATATTTTCATTTTTCACCCAATGTCTGCTGAGGGTGACACATGAACAATCAGGGGGTTATAAATCAAACCATGACATTTTTTAGAATCATCTTCTGGGAACATCTGCCCCAAAAAGCAATCAATTTTTACAGCCAAAGTTTTGTCTACAAAATGATATGCCTTTGAAAAGAATTAAGACAAACCTTGGAAATATTTAACTGACATATTAATTTACAGTGCTTCTCGACTTACTAGGCACACAAGAAGCTTTTAGAATCAGGATGTTAAGAGAAACAAGTGCAATTCATTCCTTTCATATGTAATTATTTTCCGAGATTAGAATTTTTTTAAAAAATCTGTTAAGAAATAAAATACAGTGCTTAACAACATAAAGGAACAGAGAGATGGAAGATGCAATAAAAGCAGTCTGCCAAGTTGGACAGTGCTTAAAATATTGAAATTCTGCTGTACTTGCTATACTATAGATATATGTGCAGCATCCTATGTAACATGCAGTCATTTTACAGATTGAAAGATATTTGAAGTAATAGCTGAGAAGTACACTATGATAAAAATAATTGAACAAAATTGGCAACACCTGTACTACACAGCCAGGCAGCCGATTTGTGATTTTGACAATTTTTCCATAGCTCATCACAAATTTATCGATAGCCTGATCTTAACAAAAGACATTGCACGTATAGCTGAATACAAAGTGAGGCTACTACATTATATAATCTGAAAAAGCTCATTTTTCTTTCGACACCAAAGAAATTTTTATCTCAAATGTCTTCTAACCAAGGAGGTCTACAGTACTCAAAGGGATTATGAAATGCATTTTTTAGTTTGCCTAATAGATCCTTCTAAATGACAGAATATTGATTTTCTGGCCAAGAAATATAAGCAAATAACATTTCTGAACAAATGAAAGTCTGGAGCCAATGCAAATTTGGTACAGTCTGAAGTAAACTAGCATGCTATTGGTCAGAAGGCATTTGATTATTAAGTAATGCCTTTGGTTGTCACATCCTACACGCTCAGGAAGCTGGTGTTTCTAGGACAGAACAACTACAACTGCCCCGAGCTTTGTTAAATCAGCCCTGAGCAAGTCTGACAATATCTATTTTAATACAACATTGTTTTTAAAGCACATTCCTTGTGGTCATAGAATTACAGTATATACCGGTACTGTATATTGAGACTTCAAAATAAGTAATCATTATAAAAATGGCTGGAAATTTTCTTGGAGTCCTTTGGGGTGCAAGTTTACAAATTTGCACATTTCAAAAATATGTATAAAAGCAACATTTCATTTTTATTGTTAACTGAAATATCAATGGGATCTACTTCCACTAAAATAAGATATAACAATTTTACAGTTTACAAGCTTTTGTGAGGCAAGGCACAATATTTCTTATCTCCTCCTAAGAGCTCTTAATTAAGAAAATCATTTCAAGTCACACTAAGCATAGAAATTTTATTTTGCTGACCATGGTCAAAATTTTTCAGTCAAACAAAGACTTAATAACTATTTTTGGCTGGATTTTCAGAAATTTTAATGAGGCAGAATCAAATGTTCCATTCTGAATAAGTTACCATGGGAGAATTTTAAGCAGCCCTAATCCAAGACAATTTGTATTGATGTGGTATGCTTGCAGCCAAAACAGGAGCAAAGATAAATGGCATTATACTAAATCTCTGGCGGTTCATTGATTTAAAAAATTCTGGTATTCATGAATTCAAGTATGTATTTCCGAGATTCCAAATATAAACTCGCTGATGTGGTCCAGTGAGTTTTGTTATTGACCGATCAGTCAAAGTTAACAAACGATTTCACGGTCCGTTGTGTTAAACCAAGTACGAAACGAAAACGCAAGTGCCAACAATTATCTGCTCAAGCAATAATTGCCCCAATGACTAAAGATGTATGTTTCCTTTATATTTTAATCAAAAGTCAGATGACTGTGAAAATTAATGTCAACAGGGAAAAATGCCGTTTATCAGTGTGTTACGCATTTTAGAAAAAGATAGAATTACAGTGGTTTACGAGTCAGAAGCTGCGACCCGAAATTTAACGTGTAGATTTAAACCCACGATAACATCGCTAGAAAAGCCTGCACGACTCCTACGAGAAAGTCAACACGATATTGCCCTAAAGCCTCTTCATTAACATTTCCATTCATATCAGTGAGGTTCACGAAATGTACCTCGTACAATTCGCACATCAGGCGAGCCGCGATTCCTTTTGACAAAGCAGATTATCAGAAAATAAACAGACGCATTCCATGTTTTTGTAGTACAGCTGTTTCGCAGTTCAAGTATCACTGAAAGATATCCTTCTTTCATTCTTTCAGGAAGAGCCGTTCCAGACATTGCGTGGTCATTGAGCTCACAAATAACTGACAAGCCACAATAACTGCCCTCAATTGACATTTCCTTGCCGATCTCAAACACGCACTCCTCGTATGCGCCCGGTGCTGGCGACAGCGTTTATTCGTTTTTGAGCCCAAGCGGTACAACATTCATGGTTTATTGACTAAACGTGACAGTCATTTAAAAATACATGAATTTCAAAGTTTAACAACAATATTAAGACAACAGACAAGGGAGGCAGACACACTCAGAGGTAATGGTGCCCTAAGAACATTAAACCATTTCGTGCACGCCCAACCCCAGCGCACATTTTATAGCTGATTCCCTCTCACGATTTCTTTTTCTGGCCTAAAACCCCCCTGTTCTATGACGGCAAAGTGACGTTCCACAACAGATTACTTCTGCTTTTACGTTGAAACTGAGTACGCCAGCTGAAATATTTATGATTTTTCGAGTAACGCATTAAGCGATATCAACGCAAAAGCTACAAAGGAAGCGCATACTGGTACCTGACGATGGCGAATATTCCGTGCTGAAGCCATTCAGTGTGCTGTAGGGAACGCCATAAGATGCGGGATATGTGTACAAAGCTGCTGCGTCCGTGTGCTGTCCACAAGGATACGAGTATGAAGAGAAAGAATTCGCGAACGTGTAGGGGTATGAATAATATGCCGATGTATCACTGACAACTGGTGCGGAATGCGAGCTTGTGGGGGAGCTGGCTGCGTCTGTTCTGTAATATCTGGCGAATTTTGATTCATCGAAGTTCGTTGCTGTTAGTCCGCTATCCATTTTTGCCCGTTTGTTCGGGCTTTCGATGCCTGTGGCGGCTATCATGCCGCCAATGTCAGCCATGTTTTCAATGAAATGTTTCCTTCTAATATCAGCGATTAAGCCAGTCAGCGGGTAATAACAACAAAAATGTCTCGTTCCAGGCTCTCACATAGCTATCGTATGACAATTGTGATTGGCGCAAAATTCCGCTAAAATATTGACCAATGAAAACCCGCAATTTATTTCTGTGCTAGCCAGCCATTTTGCTTGTCTGAAAAACGCGCCATTTTGAAAAGTAAAATTCGTAAACAGATCAGCGATGCATCGGTCGACAAAGGCTCGAAAATGCACAGAAACTACAACTGGAAATTCAAGTCATCCAGATGAACCTGCTAACTGCATTATCTGTTTGGAAAAGGTCGTTTGTCGGGGAAAATTGAGTGTCTGCAATCACTGGTTCTGTTTCCCATGCATATTGGAGTGGTCGGAGGTCGGGACTTTTCGTTTGAATTTATTTAGTTTTTAACTTTATAATATCAGTGAAAATCTGACTTATTGGATTCATGGATAAATGAAAATCAATTATTAAATCTCTCACTAACGCCGAGTATGTTTTCATTTCAGAATACTAATACCTGCCCAATTTGCAAGACCCGATTTCGTTGCATAACAAAGGTATCGCTACCGGACATAGAAAAGTTATGATTCGATTAAAAATAAATGTTTTGTTCTATCAAGATCTCACATGACGGAAACTTTCCACTTTGATTCAGCAGTATACAATAGCGCTTTTTTAGATCTAGACTTTTAAAGCGAATATTTGGCACGTGATTTTAATTTTTAAGGCATTTCGTTTCTTGAGCATAATAACTTTCTTAGTTTTACCTGTCAAGAAAGCGATAAATCTAACAGATGTGGGTTGATGCAGGTGAAACGTCAGGCGCCTCGATTGAGTTAATGGCTTATAGTTAATTACTGGGATTACCTACGTGTCAGGTTGCCTTTGAAATACCATTACAACTGTGACTAGGTGTTTTGGCTTGGCATGAAAATTAAAACCACCCTGACATACATGTATATTAGTGATCGGAGCCGTTGCCCGAGATAAGTGCATGCTTTTAAACATGTTATTTACTGCTGCTAATAAAACGTGATTTTAAACATGGAATGTTAATCCCAAAATCCTATGTATTTTAAATGAGTGTAAAAGCAAGCAGATGTCATTATCCTCCTCTCCATGTCTCCTTTCTCTTTTGAATATTTAAAGTGAAATCCATCTTGACTGATTCCCAAGAACAGTGGATCTTTTCTGAGGTTTTGCATTAAACCATTTTTTTTACCGCAGTTAACGATAGACATAATGACTCAAGTTTTGTGTGGTAAACTACTGAAAGTTTGATCAGCTAAAAATAATAATCACCTTTAACCAAAATGCCTCATACAGGTAAATTTTAAAAATAAATTTCAGATTCATTTAGACCCATTCAGATCTCCACCAACCAAAGTTCGTGTAGGAGACCGCGATCAAAGAGTCTGGAACGATGACGATGATTTAGTAGCTGACGACATTCTTGATGCAATTGACTCGGATGATTCTAATGATGATCAGGAACCTCCCATTTCTATAGAAAATTCACGGACAAGAAGGACAAGGCGACAGGTTTGTGTATCTTGGTTTAATTTGTGTGAAATTGATACTTCTACATTGACAGTTGCTTTATTTGACAGATTTTTTCCCAGGGTATCTTTTAATTGACAATTGATGGCACTTAAAATTTTAAATGATTGAACAAGTTGCTTGGCATCTAGTAAACCACGGAACTAAATCAATTATTTTACTTTCATAGGACTCAATTTCTTGTTGCTGACCTTGTTTTTCAAACCTAAGTTGATGAATAGTGTTGGTTATTGACTTGTGGCGAAACTTTCATTGGTAATAATTAATCCTAAACCTTCTTCAAATTGCAGATCAACTTTCTAAATTCATTATTTTACCCTGTAGGGAGTGTGTTTTGCAGTTGCAACACAATCCATGAAATCACGTTTGTTCTCAGCCACATTCATGTGTCAGCCAGTTTCTTTTTGCTCTTATGGACCAACAAGTGAGAATTGAACATTTCAGCCAAAGTTTTGTTTCTCATTTTGTTTGATTATCCACAATGGAAAAGTGCCCTTGCCAACCTATATGTAATAACAAAGCTTCATAAACAAGGACCCCCTGAAAGAAGCAACTCCTGAAAAAAGTACCGGTAACTCATTAGACAAAAAGATCTTTTAGTAACTATCTATTTCTCCTCTTAAATGAAAGAAGAAACAGCTGTTCAATATTAATTACCTTTAGTTAATCTTCACATCAATATTTATTTTGCAACTACTCACTCACTCACTCATCCTCATCAGGCCCACGAGGACTCTTGAGGCCAGGGTTTTACGTAATCTAGAATTTTTATGGGGTGGGGGGATTAGCTGCATGCCCAACCCCCAAACTGGAGGGCCAGTGACTACCATTTAGTCTGGCCTCTACCCCTGACCTGCCCGCCATGGTTAGACCTGCTGGGGGGAGACCCCGGTGCTATAGCTCTCAGGGTCATTGAGGCACGCAAGCTCCCCCACCATGACAAGGTGGTAGTCCAAGGAGGTGCAACTACACTGTATGATAAAGTACATTGTCAAATTCTGTGTGCTGTGCTGACTGAAGTTTAGTGTTGATTGTGATTTACACTTTCAAATACATGCATCAGCAAGTTCCTCACTGATTTCACAGGTACATGTAACACCACTGTTCAGTCTCATATTAGATATATAATGTTTTTTATAGGTGAGCACATACATGTCAATAGGCCATTTCCAAGTTGTCCTTTGCCTCTGTGTCAAAATGAGTTTTTGTACGAAACCCTTGTTATCCTAATGAAAATGTGTTTTATTTATAAGTTCATTTTCATGCAAATCAAACTCATTTCAGAAGAAAAGTTTTGCACAAGGACTTGTTCTGAAATAGAGACAAAAGGCAACTCGCAAATGGTCTATTCTTTGAACTCAGAGCCTTTTGGAAAACAATTATAGGGTAACAGAATAGGCAACTCACAGACATCCAGACAATTATGTCTTGATGATTATGACTATGAGGACTCCTTTATCGATGACACTGATGAGGCCCTGCAAGCATACCTTTATGCTACCTACAACCAGGAAGCTTTAGATGTGATAGATAATGGTGGTGAGGAAAGTAGCTCTGGAGAAAGCAGTGATGATAGTGTAGGACAAAGAACCAGTCCATATCAGTTCCGTAACAGGTGTGCTCCTCACAGAACATCTTCAAGAAATACAAGGAGTTCCACTCTTGACAGGTATAATATGCTTATGGTGCAAGTAGAGAACAGCACTGTGTTAGAAGGTACAAATCAAGCAGTTTTGTATCTTTTGTCAGTAATGCCTGGGTCGGTAACCCACGTCCTAAAACATGCACCATTATCTATAGCTTTTGTTGAAAATGATTCATGCAACCATTAACAATTCAAAGAATGAGGTCAGTACCATTTTGTTGGAAGTCACATAATTTCATTATTTTTATTGACCATACACTGTAAATAGAGTGGTTTTCATTTGAGTGTTGAAAAGTAATTGGTTTTGCTTTAACTATACTGCATGATTGGCTTAAAAAACCTTACACCACTTTTGTTTCCAATTGGAAGTAGAATCAAAACCAATCATAATTCATTAGCGCAGGTTTTCCCACACTTTGCATCAGCTACATGTGAGTTTTGATTGGTTCGCTGGCCACATGGATTGCCTGAAAGTCGTCATTTGTGATTGGCCTGGTTTTTGCAACACTCGATTGAAAACCACTCTAAGAGTGACTATTTTTTTTAGTAAATTCTCAGCTCCGACTATTGCATTTCTAGCTTTTTGATTGGCTAAAAAACTCTGACTATGAGCCAATAGTCAGAGTTTTGCATCATATGGAAAATAGTACGCCAAGTTTAAAAATTTTCCGCATGAAGTTTTCAACTTGAGCCCTCTATAATGGCCGATATAAAAATCGGCGGCAAAACCCAGTTTGAGAATTTACTAAAACAATTATTCCATTCGCCCTTGTTGGATATGAAGTGATTATAACCAACTCGCGCTACACGCTCGTTGGTTATTTTATCACTTCATATCCAACTCGGGCTCATGGAATAAGTGTTATATACCGGTATGTTTGTATTCCTGTCTTGGTTATAATGTCACTTACGAGCGGTAGTAGTAAAGCAGCTTCGACTGGAAAAATTCAAGTACAAAGAAACAGAAGTTAAAGGTGATCCAGTCGATCTGAAATTCAATGTAGGCTGGTTGGGTGGCTGCCAGATCTGCAAAAAGCCCTTCTGATTCTTGCCCAAGTCAACTTACAAAAGCATTCTTTTCCTGTACAGAATGTGTGTATTCACAACAGTGACCTTGCTTAGTAGTTTCAAGTTTGTCTTGAGTTTTCATTTCTCAAGTCAATTTAGGTTGATTTCCTGACTTTCTGATCAAAGGAATGTAAAATAATATTTACCTACAGCAGTATGTTAGCCCCACAATGCATGTAGAAAGCCACAGCTCCATAGGTCATTATCCATTGATTCCTGTGTATGCCCTGTTTTCCTTTGATGCTTGAAATCTAGAACTCAAGGCTATGTGATATGTGACTTTGCTGCCTGAGAGTTGAATCATCATTTGAAATTTTCTACTCTTTTAGCCTGCCTGAGATAAGAGTGGATGTAGTGTGTCTATCACCCACAAGCACTGGCAGCTTTATAGTTAGTGATGACGAGTCATCAGGCAAGTAACTATTGCTTAATAGTGAGTAACCATTATATCCTGCCCTGGTTCAGGAATAATCAACCTGGAGAGATACATAGTAAAACTATCTAATAAAGCTAACTCCTTTTCCACAAAGTGACATTATTTTTCTCACTAAACAACAGGGGTTTCATTAACAGCTTTCAGCCAGACTGAATTTCACAGGCAGGCCAGAGTTTTTGAAGTGAACTTCTTTATAAGAAAAACTTTCCTCTAGATGGCCAATTTAAAGCAATGTTTCAATGACCACTAAAACAGTGGCACAAAAAAGTATCATAGTGTATGATTTAAATTATATACTGATCATGTTTTTATAACAGTTATGTTACAGAATACACCAATTTCGATATATTAAAATTCAGCATAAAACAATAGACCTCAGCACAAGGCTCCAGGGAATAACTACAGAGTTTGTGGGGTTTATTCCCCGTAGCCTCGTGCTGAAGTCTATTGTTTTAGGCTCAATTTTAATATATTGAAATTGGACTATTGGAAAAAAGTTTATAAACAGAAACACACATGTTTTTCTTGTCTTTCTTGTGTTAACACAAGTTTATCAGAAAGGTTTGTTTCATTAGATGAGTTGAAAAATGTTGAGGTACTATTGGGAAATCACAGTAAGAAGTCCAATGGTAAACGGAAGGTGAAAACAAGAAAACACAATTCTAGGACAAGGAAAAGTTCTGAAACATCCAGACCTAATGCTAGTACCAGTAGAAAATCACAACAACCACACAAACCAAAGAAACAACAGCAACCTCAGGAGAGCTGTAGCAAGAGTAAGAGGAAAAGACAAGTAAGGAAGATAATAATGATACAGTAGATTTTAATAGTCCAGCTACCAAACCAAAGTAAACTTTGATATTTGTTGTGATTTCTGTGATACTCTTAAAGATGGGCAAACATACATGATTTTCATCTCAGCTTCTTTTAAATGGCAGGTAAATGACAGGATTTTACAGTTGTCACAGAAGTGATAAAAATCTTTGAGAGTTTATATGGTTTTGAGGGATTTTGTCTCAACATTAGAGATGTTTGTATGTATTTTGAACCAAATATGTTTCAAGGTCCATAACTTGGTCTCTGTTTACCCTAAAAGCATCAAACTTGGTCAAATGACTAATCTCAACATGATCTTTCATGTGGTGGTGTCAGTTTTTCAATTACTTAAAATTTGAAACTCACCCCAGTTCCCTGCACAATTTTGGAATTTATTTACTTTTTATTTATTTATTACAATTATTTTATGGCACACTAAGGGCCCAGTTATATGGTCTCGGGGACCCGAGACAACCCTCCCCCCGAGCTACCCTGGCCGAGGTAACAGTTAGCTTGTTTCTTTCTAAAATTCAACCAGCTGTTTACATTAGGATCGCCAACTCGTCTCGGGGGGCGAGACAACTCGGGTGGGCGAGTTGTCTCACCTCGGCAGGTAGGGTAACCCTGGCAAGCGGGACAACTTTTCTACATATAAACGCTTTGGCTCGCCTGACCGGGACATCTCTCGGCGTGGCGAATGTCATGTAATGCTTAGATTTAGGATTTATAGCAGAAATTCGTATTAAAGAAGTAAAAATTAACTCGGCAAAACCCACTGTGATCGAATGACCGAGAAAAACCCAAAGAAAGAGGGATATTTGCACATTTGATTATTCAGTAAGGTTTATGGGTTTATGGGTTAACTTTGACTCGGCCTACTGGAACTATGTTTTCACATATAAACGCTCTCTAAAGTTACCTCAGGGGAAGGGTTGTCTCGGGTACCCGAGACCATATAACTGGGCCCTAATTAAGTTTGACGTCTTGCCCAAGAACACATCGCAAATTATGTCCCTGGCCAGGGCTCGAACCTGGACTGCTTGATCCGGAGACAAGAGCACTAACCATGAGGCCTCCACAAGTGTATTACTGTAAATGATGTGAATTAGCCAATTTGATTGTAACTGATGGTTACCACATAAACAAATGTCAGCAATTTCAAACCTTGTTGACAAGAATTGCCTAAAGAACTATATGGTAGTCACTTAATGCGTGAGTTTTCGATAAATTTAACGTTGTTTATTTAGAGATTTGGAAGCAGACTTGTAAGAAAATCACAAAAGAACAATTTGGCCAGTTTATAAATGCATGTGCTTATTTGCGTGCCCTTTTCTTGTTTCATCAGATCTCTGTCAGTGAGGATGAATTTCAACCAGGAACATCTACAAGAAACAGATCGCAAACCAACCAGCTATCAATTGATGGCTGGATCAGCGTTGCCACAAAACGAGCTGAAGCACATTCTTCCACCTCATCTTCAACTAATCAGAGAAAAGTTTCTAGGTAAATTATACAAATGTAAGATACCAAAAGCCCCTTTGATAATAAATGCTCAGGCCATAATTTGTGAACAAGTCATTTGTATTACTGATATTATTTTATCTTGCAGGGAACAGGCCTGTAAAGGAAAGAAGCCAGTTGAAAATGGAGAAAGTTCTAATCACAATGAACCACATGGAAGTAGTAGTGATTCAGACAATGAAGTTTTAATTGAGCGAATCAAGAAAGCAAGGGTTAAAGCTAGAAGTGATACCAAGAAAGGAAAGAAATGCCAAAGTGCATCAAAAACATCAGTCACTACAAGGGAGAGTGAAAATAAACAGACTAACAAATTTTGCGCAAGGCAGAATCTGCAACAACAAGGCATTGATTCTGTCTCAGCATGTACATCCACAGAGATGCAGGAAGATGATTTCTCCAATGTTACATTTATAAAACCCACTCCTCAACCTGACAAAAAGCGATCGATATTCACCAGGAGACAGCACAGGTCCCCGAGTACTTCCTTTGAATATTCTGATGACCATGCCATTTCCCACACTGAAACGCAACGAAATAAATTAAGTGACCTAACCAACCATCAGATTAAAGCCATCAGTAATCACAAGAAATCAGAGACTGCTTTGGTACATAAGAGAGATATTAAACTTGAGATGTCACCCTTAATTAAGAAGAAAAAACGACAGCGAATGAGAGTGATGTCAGTAAGCAGTGACAGTGATTAAATAAATGTGACTTGTGACTGGTGTGAAAGATTTGTGATGTAACGTTTTTTTGTAAGTTTTTTTAACACTATGTAACTAATATAACGATCATGAAGCTGACAGTTGTGTTAAGTGTGATTATGGTCCTTTAATTAATAGTTACTGTCAAGATTCAATTACCGGTATGCTAATAAACACTCATACACATTGTACTGTGAAGCATTCTTTTTTTTTTGTTCAGCTACAATTCAATAAAAACTACCATGCCAATGTTATAGTTCCGAGTTGTTCAAAGCCCTATAAAACTAATCCAGGATTAGTGAGAATTTTGATTTCAGTTTTGTAACCTTTCTGTGAGGTTTTCTGTTTACACTGTTTGTCCTTCAGTTTTAAGTTTAAATAATCTCAAACTACACGAAACATAAGTAGTGAAAAGGGCTTTTATACAAGAAAAATTAATATTTTGATCAACTTTTAAAACCTGAATTAGCGTTAACTGACCTTTGAACAACCCAGCCCAGGCACGGGTTGCTCGTAAGGTGGTAACTTAACCCAGTTACTTGAACGTGCAAATAGTCAGTTTTCAGTGTGTCTACCAGAACATGACCAGCAAGCAGTAAGCACTTCCCTCAAATATGGATTGCCCACAAATTAGCAAAAAGGAGTGAAAAATTAAATAGGTGCTGCTGTGCTTATTTAAATACAGTAGTCATCTGGTGAAAAACAGCTCTTCATTTTATCATTATGATAACATGTCATCATTTTATCAAGTTGCCAAAGGAGAACCTTCTTTCCAAGGGTTCCTATTTTGACTCTAGTATTTATTCTGGCCATAGAAAAATTAACAAAGAAAAATCATCAACAACTTAGCTTCCCTAAAAATTCCTTTATTTGTGCCATAAATTGTACTTTGCATTTCAAGCATAATATCAAATATACAGTCATTTAGCTTATACAAACTTATTGATGCAGACAACAACACACTTTACTTAGACACTGTAATTAAACTACAAATAATAATTTATCATACTACATATCTGCATTTTGCCTATTAGCAGAATAAGGCATAGCCTCCTTTGCTGTCATTCATCGGAAAAAGCAGACTGGATCAAAATAGCAAAAGAGTTATGGGCAACTAGGGCCCAAACGTTGTCTTTAGCTTTCATTCAACTTTCATCAACAATAATTTGTGATCAAATATGCTAAAAGATGAGATGACTATTTTCTAGGCACTTAAACAATAGCCCACAATTACCACAATGCTATACAGATCAAAGGTAACAACATATCTCCAGTATTTGAATACTAGTCACTACTAACAAGATGTTTACCCCTACCAAACCCCCATATGACATGCCAAAGGAACAGATACATATGAAGGAGGCTATGAAAAATACTGGAAGTTATAAATGTGTACACTTCAGCAGCTGTTGAGTGTAGTCAAGATTTTGTAGTCTTTGTGAGTGTTTCTGAATACTGGTAACTATGTCATATTTAACACATAGAAGTCTAAGCCATGTATTACACTGTGATAAAACATGACGGGCATTAGAGAACTCATGAGAAACTCGCGAGCCGCAGGCGAGTGTTTTCAAATGTCTATAGTGTTTTATCAAAGTTTACAACACAGATAGGACCCTGCGCACGCTCTGATTGGTCAAAAACTCATGTTTTATCAACTCATGTTTTTATTGTTTTGCACTTGTAAAATCTATATCATAAAGCAAATGAAGCCTAATCCGTGTATTACACTGTGATAAAACACTCCGGACATTTGAGAACACTCAAGAAATGTAGAAAAGACTCGCCTGCGGCTCGTGTTTTCGTTCTGTGCAGTGGGTATGGATTCTTTCTGGAACTGCATGTTACAACATAGTAATTGTACAATCCCAAAGTTCAAAGGGTTGCAAGAAAAATATATATATTTCACGCAAGTTTTCCAAGTAGAGCTGACAATACTTGGCAGTATGTACCTTCCAAGCAGAAAATTTGTAGACATTGTAGCTGGAACTTAAGATTCATGCAAAGCTTGAGGCCAACAATGTAGACATGATTGCAGTTCTGGTGTTCTATAGGACCAGACATGTCATAATATTTGTTATTTGCAATGCCTTGAGTGTCTTTTAACAACTAAGAAGAAACCAAGCACAATGCAACCAAAAAATGCTAGTGTATCAATCAACTTCAATTAATCAGCAAGTCATAGAATGCATGGCTTCCAAATCAATATTAATAGGAGATACTCGGAATTCAACACCCCAAACAAGAATGTTATTTTAAAAATTTGGAAGTACAAAATTGATTCAAAATGAGCAAAGTGCACTTTGTGGAAAACCAGCCACAGATTCGAAGAACTTAATGCCAAATTCAAACAAAGAAAGCATTGATGATGTTTAGCCCTAGGCAGGATATAATTTTTCTTTTAAGTTGACAACCAAGCTTTGTCTCTGAAACTTATATTTATTGTAAGAAGCCATTTCCAGCTAAACGTAGGAATACCTAAATATCAAAAGAAAAATCAAAGGACGTCTGAGATGTGGGTATTTGTTATCCGGTACTAAATCGATTCATTTTTAGAGTATAGGACACCGAGTAAAATCATGTTATCATGATGTTATAACAAGTCGGACTATTTTACGTTGCTGTTTAAGTGGTAGGGTTATACAGTCCTTATAGTCCAGTTCTGGCCTTCCAGATAGCGTAGCATTGCGTGGGAGAGAGATAGCCAAAACTGGACTAACAGTCCTTACAGTTGAAAGAATCTGCAAGTTTCTTTTAAACATTTTAGATATACCGGTAGCTGAGCTCTGGATGGTTAGATGGTGATGAGTCGCTATTTCATTTCAGTTTAAACTCTGTATTATGTTGCCTTATAATTTACCATTGATAATGATTGTACAAATTAGTACCATTGTTAGTAATGATACTGTTAATTCCATTTACTTAATAAGAGAAAGCAAGAGAAGGCGATTTTTCATTGAAAAGAAGTGTTTTTGAAAGTACATGTATGTTACAACTTCTGTAAATTTGTGTATGGCACCCTGTTACCAGGACAGAATTACGATCAGATTACAATATGTTTTCAACTAATAATGCTTCAAAGTCTAATGAATGTAAAGGACTCACATTTGTTCACATATACTGTGGCAAGAAAAAGATGCCAGGCGATGAATTGCACAACAGTGTTACAGCCTTGTGATTTGAACCACATTTACTCAGATTCACAGCTGTGTGAATTAATATAAAGGAGTCAGAATTTCTCTTGTTGATTCAGAATTAATTGACTATCAACTTATAATAAACTACTATCTACCCTTTCATGCAACTGCTTACACCAATAAACTACAACAGCCCAAAAATCGTAAGCTTCTGCAACATGTATAGAAAGCAGTGTGAGAAATATATTACAAAAATGTTGCAAGAATCCAGCAAGCTATATATTGCAGGGGTTTCAATCAAGTGGTTTACAATACACTTAGCTCCTTTAATGGCAGAGCCCTAGGAAGGACTTATCTCGACTAGTTTGCAAAATGAAGTTGTACATGACGTGGGTAAACTTAAACCATTTTCAGCAACAGTTTCCAGGGTTCAACACTGATGTCAGCTACCAGTAAGTACCTAGGCAGGTAGCAATACTGTGCATTGTTCAGCATGGCACAACTTAAATATACTGTAAATTCATGGCAAAAACAAAAATTAAAAAGATTATTGGTCATAGAGATCTGAAAGCATATAATCACTACTGGAAATATTTCTACCTTCGATGTTCAAGAGCGCTATTTGAGGTCTGAAAAACTAATGTTTTATTCTGATAGTAATTAATGCACATTTCTGTTAAACCTAGTAACTTTTTTTTTCTTCGAAAGTACAGTCAATAACACGCTACAATGTACATGTTAGTTACGTACCATTTGCGAACTAACAGTTGTACTGTACACTCTCTACAGCAGGATTTAATTTCTGATTCTATATGGCTATATTTTATAATTTGCCGATACCTGTTCTGGGTGAAAAAAAATCCCTCAAAAGTTGAACACAGGTTATCTCTAGTTAATTACATTTTGTGCTAAATGTAAACAAGTTCAAAGACTATGAAATTATATTTCAAACTGCCAGTAGCTTCTTAATTTGAAACCCCTGCAAACTAAATTATAGACGTATTACTAATGACTATGATCAATATAATTCTGCATTTTGCTGTCACCTCCAAGGGCAAAAAAAGTACTGTACAATGATTAGCATGCGAGGTCGTCTTGACTTTTCTTAACACATCTTTTGACTTTCTTCTTGAAAACTCCATAATAATCTTCTCTCCATTCTTTCTGTGAAGTGAATAATACAAAAAAGCCATTCAACATACAACTTATTATTATACATGTATCTCTCAGTTACTACGGGCTTTTCAATTAAGCAGGCTGTATAACAGTATTCTACTCTGCTAAAATTTAAAGCTGTTTTTGTTGCCAAAATGTTTCGAGATTTATCACAAGTGCTCTTAACTTTTACAGCAAGTAAAAGTTTAAAACTCTCTTACTTTAAATTGTGTATTAAAATGTGCTCAAGACTTTTAATTCAACAATTTCAAATTGACTTGTTTTTCTTTTGACCTGCATACTTAGTAAGATGTATAGTGTCTCTTACTTGTTGAACAACACCTCTGATATTCAGTACAAAGCTTACTATACATTTCCTAGAAATTAATGTGGCTAAATGAAATTTAGGCAAGGTTAATCTCGAGACAATGCCGTCCAGCGGTCGTCTCCTTTAGCAAGGCTTGGGGCGGCCTCTTCAGCTTAGCAGGGGCACCTCATGCGTTTCGCTTGCTTGTTTGCTGACCTTTTCAGGTCATTATTGTTTTGCGGTTTGCTTGCCGTCATTTTGCAGAGCTTTTCTTTCCCACTCCTCCCTCCCCTGGGTAAGTATTGGGTGTGGGTAAGTATTCCACTGACTTGATCAGTGTGACGGTGCCTGGGCAGTGGCCGCTTGCAGGGTTACGATGGATGCCTCCTTCCATCTGCCAGAACTGTTGCCCGGCTCCACCAGCCCTTCTAAGGCACCAGCTCCCAAGCTCATCTATTGTTAATGAGTTTAACTATAATTTTGGAAGACAGGTTCAAAAATCATACTAATTTATTATTTACTTATCTTTTATTCATCTTGTACCTACTTGCAATTTGGAAGGGAGATTACTACTTGGGAAACGACAGAAAAAAAGAACAGTACTTACAGCAGCATCGACATTGGCGGGAGACTCATCATTAGGGTCAGAAATCATGGAAATAACACTCATCAAGATAGATTCAACTGTGTGGATTGGCAACCAACGTTCAGATGCACGTTCATAACCAAACTTGTCTTCACCAGGTTCGTGAAGGATTGAGATACAGACTTCACCATCTTTGTGGACTAAAAAGAATAAACAACACTGCATTACTATCTTTTGTTGTAAATAATATCAATAATTTAATAAATTATTACAAGCCTATATTTTAAGTCTCCTAAAAAGGTTAAGGTATTCCCCTTTCATCTGATACAGAAATTGTCTGCAACCCTGGACTGCTTGATAATTTTGCATAAAAAAGAGCAATTCTGTTTCTTGGCAAAGTTGGGTAGGTTTGACTAACATGTTGTAATACCTTGATAATTATTGTTCATAATTTCATTAGAAATTAACTGATTGTAAACCTTCATGAAATATTAATCAAGTTTGTCACGCGTGTGGGGCAACTGGAAAAATCCAGAATCAGAAAACTCAAAGTCTGATGTGTATGGTAAAACATTAAATCACGGTAAATGCAAGGCTCTGTGAAACTATGATGAGATGTTCATCAGCTACCCGTGTATCATGAAACTGGGCCAAACCCCAAGTCCTTGATAGGACTTGAAATTATTACGTCCTGCAATACCAGTTTCATGTTAACTGAGAACTAAAGTAAAATTCAAACAGGAACTCCTGGTGAATTCATCACATTTTCTCAGTAGCATTTTTCTCAGTAGCATTTTAGCAGGTGCATATGAAAAGGTTGGAGGAGACAAGTCAACGGCCCTATTCTCCCAGAGGAGATATAGGAAACAAAGAAGAAGATATGAAAAGGAAAGTTTCTTCAAACTTAAATTGAAAACTCAACCAGGCATTGTCAGAGCAGACTAACACAGCAGTACATGAAGTACATGAAGAAACAGTTTGTGGTATCTAACAAGCTTTCCTGTCGACCGCTGACAACTCAGTCTAGGCATGAAGAGCCCACCCATGTGGTAGCAACATAGCTTGATGTTTAAAGAATTGTTTTACAAATAATTATTATTATTACTATTATTTTGTAAAAAAAGAGCTCAGTCATACCAACTTACTTAACTTTTTGAACCCCAAAAGCAATGACCCCTTGAAAGTAATGACCCCATGAAGGTAACGAACACAAAAGAATGCTAATTTGGATAGTAACAAGGGTAGTTACTTTCGGAAGTTTATGGTAAGTCAGATAGATGGATAGATAGACAGATAAACCTTTATTGATTTACAAATGTATACAGCTCAGGGTAGGCCCTTCGTCAGATGCATAAAGCAATCTGTTATCAATCCTATAATATACGTATAAACATTACACTGGTACTAATAATAGTAACAGTCAATAACAAAGTTTTTAAGAACTTCTTTAGGGTGAAAAAGTTGGTAGTATTTGCCAGAAGTTTTACAAACAGTGAGGAAACAAACAGGAAGCCATTAAAGCACACCTAACTGATGTGCGAATGGCGCAGGAGTCGTATTACTTCACTTCACACAAGAAGCTAAGGCCTAGGGCAAACGTTGAATCTAAGTCGAATTTATTTCGTCGAACCTATTTATTTTGAATTAGCGCATGAATGGTGCGACGTTTGCTGCAATTAAATTCGACTCAAATTAATTGGTTCAACTCTAGCATAGGTTTGACTTGCAAAGTCGGATAATGCGACAGTGGTTCGGCGTTTCAGCAAACGTTGCTCAAGACTCGCGCTGAACTTATAAATTCATAAATCATGCAAATTACAAAATAATTGATTTAAATGTGATGGACTGGGCAAATGTCAAAAATACATACTCCCCCCATCTTTCCAACGCTATTTTCTCCCTGACGAGCATGCGCTGTACTAAGACCATGACCATGACCGCGACCATGAATGTCAAACTATAGAAAGTCATTGCTGACACTAAGACCACTGCTCAAGACTGTTTCTCCATTGTTGTTCGCTAACAAAAGCACGGTCAAGCATGTCAATTAGACCAAAAGGTGTTGTCTCTAATACACTTTTTTAGAGCTCTATGAAACAAGAGTCTTCTCTTTCTAGTTTTCGCAAGTAATTGTACGAGCTGAATAACTGTATTTCTGCATTTTGCTAGCAAGTCCTAGCAGTAACTAGCAGCGCATTGAGTGCATAGCACAGGGACATGTGCAACTTGTGAAATAGGATCGATGGAGGTTCGACGTTTGCTACCAGGCTGAAATTAAGTCCACTCTTTGTCACACCTATTTTTAATTTATTCGACATGACTTGGATTCAATGTTTGTCCTAGGCCTAAGTTAGTTTCGAGTAAGCACTTGACTCAAATGCACTTGAAAATCTCAAGTTGCACTTTAGAAAACTTGGCTTCACACCTGATGACAAAGTATATTACTTGAAGCATTTTCACAGTAAAATCAGTCATACATATCACAAATGCGATTGTTCAGTAGTAAAATTATGAAGAAATGCATATGGCTGCTTTGTTGCTAAAGAGCAACACAGCAACAGTGCTCCAAGCTCACATTTTTCAGAGTCGCCTTTCAGCGACCTCCCTCTGTAAAATGGTCGCCACTACGATAAATTTGGTCGCCAAAATCAAATTGTTTTCAAAGAAGGACACTTTGTGCCACTTTACATGGAGTTAGTACCGCTGACCAGAACGAGCCCACATTAAAATCGTTTGAAGTAGTAAATGAAAGAAGAAATAGGAAAGAAAGATAAGCATACAAAAATTGTGATTAAATTCATTTGGCTTCGTGATTATATTGGAAAAAACCCTGTTGATGAAAAATCGGCCTTTTCTACTGCGCCAGTTGCCAAATTGGCGACCTGCTCGTAAAATTTAGTCCCCAAATTATTTTTTTACTTGCCATGGCAACCAAAAAAATTGCAGCTTGGAGCGCTGAGCAATAGCAACAACCCAAATGAACAAACAACATCTTCTGCAGGGCTGTCGTTAAGTTTTTATTCACCTGTAGCCTTGATCTTCACACCCGTAGCAAACTTGTTACTTTGTGGATGAATTGTATCAACTACAGGCCAGTTCACCCGTAACATCAAGCATACTCAGCCGTAACAGGTGTCACGGGTTACGGCCCTTGTTGACAACCCTGTTCTGTATTTCTCAGTTCTTGGCATGAAATTACTGTAGGGCTTTAGCTAACCTAGAAATGCATTTCTGTACAATTCATCCAATGTTCAACAGAGTTGTTCAGGTGCAAAGAAATGGCCTGTTTGAAACTTGAAACAGCAGCTGGTTTGTAATTTGCAGAGGAGCATTTGGTGTCGGATGATATGAAAAAGCAAATGGTTTAGGCTGTCAATGAAAATGAAATTCAAGCAAGTGGTTTATCGGTCCGTTCATCACTATTGTAGCAATGCTGCACATCGCTTTCAGTTGGCTTCCATTTCCTATTGGTCAAGTGTGCTCTCAAGTGTGGTGTACACCATACTTGGCGGCGCACTTCGGCTTCTTTGAGCTACGAACATTTCCATTGTTACTAAGTAAATTCCAAGTAAGTACATTTTACCCCTTCACACTCAAAGTAGGTTCCAAGTGCACTTATTATACTTACAAGCTCTAGTGTGAAGCCAAGTTTTATTATAGGTATCCTATCCAGTTACTAAAAGTTGCAATTAAATACTTCTAATTTGGCATCCGCATGATCACATGCAAATAGGAGACCAATCAGAATCAAGAATATATAGTAAAAGATATGATTAATTAATAAATAAGAAAAAAATAAGAATAGAAGAATTCAAAAGAAGGCGACCCAAAAGACAAAGATAATCAATTATTGCTTTTAATTGACGAATAATCCATCCATTAAAAAATATGATCATCAGTATGACATATGAGCTTACGAAGGAATTAAGAAACCCTTGATAAAGGGTGCTAGTTAGCTCGTAGTTGAAAATAAGCAAAAAAGCCTAAAATGTTTTTTTGTGGATCAACAATTTTCTATTTATCCATGCCCAAAAAGCTTTATTTTCAATCTTTGGGTTAGCCGCGTCTAAACGAAAGAAGATTCATCTAACACAAAAACGTCATCGCGACACAAAACAAAGAGAGAAAAACGTGCTAAGGAAAGGTACACGCATTGAAAAAAATCATGCCAAGTCGTGAGGAACTTACCATTTGGATGCCAGAAATCCGATATAAATCTCATTTTCGGTGGTCTTTGTGGGTATTCTTTAGGAAAATACAAGTGCGCTTTGAACAAGCCTCCCTCGCTACAGCAGACAGCAAACAGAAAGACAGAATGAGCTTTAGACAAATATCAAGGGAGGAAAAACATGTACACGAGACCACGGAAAAAGCGCCCTCTATAATCACGCTTACAAGAGTATTTTTTGCGAAAAACTTACTAAAAGGTGTCCGGGGGCCCAACCACCATTAATTCCCATTTAAAGAGATTGTCATCGTCGATAAGGCCAGCAGAAAAACCTTCAGGGGCATTCTTGGTCAGTTCTGGTGAAAGGAAACGACGCCATCGAATTAGCATTGCATTGGCACAAACATCGTGCGAAAACAGCTACAGTTTTGGCTAATAACCGAGAAATATCGCATACCCCTAAGCTGTCTCTTGAGAAGAAGAGCACCTTGTTTTTCTTCACTCATTTAGCTGGCCAACAGGACAAATTACGCTGTTTGAAAACAAGTCTTAAACAACCAAAGACCTCTCAAAATTTTTCGAACTTTTCACGCATACTCTGTAAGCAATTTACCTCGTTTCCATGCTGCCGCAACCGGAAGTTCACTCATATTTGAAGCTTCCTTGTTCCGGTTAAAACGATGTTCTTGCTCTTCAAGCCAGAGAGAAAATAGTTTTTCATGGTGTGCGAATACCAAATGAGACCAGTCGTTTCACTTGTTATCTTAAATTAGTCACCAAAGCGGCACATTGAGAAGGAAATAACTTGTCTCAATTATCACAACAAATTTATGAGGAAGATTTTGTGAATCATATATAACGTTTCAAATGATTCCTTAAGAACTGCTAACCACAGAACCGTATGCTCAGGAATCGCGCCATCTTGGAAGTTCTATTTCGAGGATCTTTCTTTCCTTGTTCTAAGAATATTAGACCTAGTCAGGTAGTCACTCTTCCCATGAACCCTGATTCGTATGCAGATGAGCAAACAGTCTCCAAACTTACAAAAACTCAAAGCTCTTCACCACCAAACACTTAGCAAGGGTTTACTGGCGATAGCAGTTGCAGCAAATGAGACACATGGATTGGAGCTGTCGGAGGTCTCCATAATAAGCTTGCCGAAAAGTGACACGAACTGCGCCAATTCTGGGGCACTGCTGCAAAAAGCTGAAGAATTTTGCCGGAAAACTCGTGTGGTCGCCAACAAGTGCAAGGTGTTTGTTGGTAACGTCAGTTACAGAGTGAAATCAAGAGAACTGAAGGAGTTTTTCAGCTGTTTTGGTAAAGTTATTTATGCTCAAATCATCACGGATCGCATCAAAAAGCGTTCTCGAGGGTGAGTATAATTAACAAATGCAGATGCCATGTGTTATACTGTCATAAAACGCAGAGGAATGAAAGAGCATTTTACAGCAGTTTAGACAGTCTGTGAGATTGTCTGCAGCGGGTCTAAATGATGGTGAGGGGCGAGAGGTGCTACAGAAGGGAGGGCCTGAAGGGAGGGGTGCGTCAAGGATGGGAAAGAAATTTGCCAGTTGCCCAATGTGCCAGTACAGTTTTCAGTTGCCCCCACTAAAATATTACATACTTAATAGGTGTGAAATGTTCAGCTTTCCATTTGTTTTGCTACTTTGGCTCTTCACTTGAATTGGACAGTGACAAAAAGAAATGTGGAACCTCAGGTAACTCCCATATGAAAAGGTTGGGAATGCTCATCCAAAAATTTGAATGAAACCTCCAAAAGAGACCAATCTTGGCATGGCTCGAACTTTATGTGATCCCTAAAAGATTTCTTAAAGTTTAATGGCGCTTCTATCGAGATTAAAGAGCACCTAAAGATCTTCGGAGTTCACCTTGACAATAAGTTATCTTTTCATTCATTTTTCATCTTTCCTCATTGCGCCATGGCACGCATAAGGCCACAAGTTATCTTTTCAAGAGCACAGAAATGAAATGTTAAAGAAAGTATTTGCTAAGATAGCTGCACTCCGCCGCCTTAAATGCCTAGTGCCTTGCAGTACACTGCTGGTTCTATATAGGAGTTTTGTTTTATTGCATTTTGAGTATTGTAATTCCCTACTAATCGGCATCGGCAAAACTCTTAATAAGAAGTTAGAAGATGCAAACCACTATGATCTCTGAACAATAATGAACTTGGGGAGAAGCATTAACTACGAATCAACTCTTAGAACAGCAGATATGAACACACTGGAACATAGACCTATAGAACAGTCGCTAATAATATTTTATAATGCTACAAAAAGAACGGCCCAAGCTACCTAGCCGACCTCTTCAAACCCCGAATTACTCCCTACAACCTAAGAAATACTGGCCTCAAAGTAACTCAAAACTAATACAACAGCAAATTCCGTCACAATTCATACTCATTTGTCATCTCGCACATCTGGGACAAACTACCACTTTCTGTTAAAATCGCCCCAAACTTATCGTCTTTTAGAAGAAAACTGAAAACTCTTATTTTCACCGGCTGCCAATGCAAAAGCTGTCTATAATCTTTTGACACTTCTGCGTATATGTTGTAGTTCAGTTTTACCTTTGGTACAATTTGTTTCTGAACCAGTACAAAATTTTTTAAACTGGTTCATTTTTTTCAAACCAGTTTAATTTTTAATTTGGAGCAAGATGTGAGCATGTGCCTTAGTAATTTGGGTTAAGCGCTCAGGTTAGTGATTAGGCCTAAGCACTTATTTAGAATGGTTAGCTTTGATGTTAGGCTGGGTCAGCTGTGCATGTTACTTCGTGGTTTGGGTTGAGCTCCCAGGTTACTGATTTTTTTTTATTTAGTTTGCAGACAAATTAAATATAAATATTTTACAGACAAATTAAAGAAAACATATGCATAAATTAAAAATATAACAAAACGTTGACAATATAATTAATAAACTACTCTAAAACAATATAAAACTAAAACTAGCACGGATGTTACAAACTGTTTGTATAATTGCTTAGTAAATGAATATACTGACACGGTAAATGAAAGTAATGACCTTCTTTAAAAAGGGGCGGCGATGGTAGTGGCTAAATTGCTGACACGAAATCTTTTATAATGAAACACTGCACCATTTATCATTAAAAAACCTAGCGGTTTTGTTTTTCCCTGCAATGTATCTTTCAGTCAAAATGTTTTCTCTGGGTTACTGATTAGAACTAACCACTTATTTGGAACTGATAGCTTCTTAGTAATTAAGATTAGGGTTAGGGTTAGAATAAATAATAAGGTTTGAATAAATTAAAATTTATATTTATCTATGAATAAATTAAATTTTTATGAGAGGAGACTGGGGTGATAAACTGATAATTAAAAGAAATATGAGAGCCTTTGCATCCAGTGCTTTCATGGTCAAGTAGTAATGCAAGTGGGAAGCAGTTCTACCTAGAGGTTGGCGGTTCAAATCCTGGTGAGTACGAGGTAAAAAGGAAAAAAATTAAAACCTGCTGTTAATTAGTATTCGTAATGGGGATTGGGGGAAAGGGGTAGGGTAGATGGGAGAATAAATCAGGAGAAACTCAGCAAGAAAAGGAGAGAATAGGTTAGAGGAATGTTAAGAGATATTTTCCCTTTTTATAGATAGTTGACAAAAAAAAACTGGTTTGAAAAATATGAACCAGTTTGAAAAATTTAAAACTGGTTTAAAAAAAATTAAACCAAAAAAAAAAATCAAACCACAACATATGTATACGTAGCTTCTGTTTAAATGTACATTTGTAAATAGTTTAACGTGATAATTAATAATTTAGATTTAAGAATTTCAGACTTTGTAAATGTATTTTATAGTCAGTCACTTTTATCATGAGCCTCCGGCTCGGGAGATTGGGCAACCACTCCCCATGCACCTGACGGTAAATAAATTATACTTATACTTATACTAAATTACTTCACTTAAAACAGAATGGGCTTGATTACCAGCTGCTGTTCAAGAAGGAGCCCACGCCCATAGTCATAGTCATAGCGTTGGATAATTCTGTCCAAGAGGGAAAGGTGCAATGAGGTTAACCCTATGTGAAGCACCAACCCGTGAGACAAGGCCAGACCAATACTCTGGGAACTATATGCCCTACTCTTTTTGATAAGTGCATGGGTTTTTTAACGTCCCCTGCTAACCATGTAACATTGGAGATGCAGGAGACGGGGCCTATGGTTTATAGTTCTTATCTGAGAAGACTTGAACATCTAACCATTTGCAGATATAATTACAAAGGCAGCACATTCTCCTCAGTTATTGTAAGACCCTTAGTGCTGGTCCAGTGTCGGGCTCGGACAAACCCTTGACCTCCTGCACAGCAGACCGGCGCTCCACCAACTAAGCTAACCAGCCGGCGGTCCACAAACTGGAGTTAAGAGACCTGTGAGAATCGAGTCTAAAAACAGAAATACGAGCGTTTCTTTTATAATGATTTCTTGTAGTGCACACTAAAAACTACTCTGACAGCTAAAAATTGTGGCATTTTGCCATCAACACACTACAGGAGAGTAAAATCCTTAGTTTATACCCTTCAGCGAGATGACTAGCATCCCAACCTTTTTAGATGGGGGTCCCCCCGTGGAGTGTAGAATGTTTGGGTTTTCATCTCCATCTTGAATCGACTATGTGCTTGATAAGTAGTGCCAGACTTCTGTTATAAGCAACATCCAATAGTGCAGCCAATATGGTGATTGGAGGATGAGACAAAGTATGCTTGGATTTTAAATTAAATTATGCGTTCAACTTGCTCATTTTGCCGTCTTCAGTTTGGAAACTGTTTTTGATTGGAAATTATCACTAACAAGACTACTGATTAAAGCTACTTCACTTGCCCACCAGACCACCAAACTTCCCATTTTCATTTGCCCAAGAGCATAATTTACTTGCCCCAGTCAATTGGTCCTGGTTTTTTTTTCCTGCCCTGGCATGTGCACCACCTACAAACATCTCCTATCTTTCACCCCTCACCTCCAGTTTTGACCTACTCATTGTCAGACACAATGCTGCTCATGAATCTCTCATACTATGACAACAACAATTTTTATTTGCACTCTCTCTTGCCTTATAACTAATAAGGGAAAATGTAGATAAAATGTAGAGTACTGGCTGCCTGGAATAACCACAGGGGCTAGTGGAGCCAAGCACCCAGTTCACATAAATGTTCCATGTAAATAAAAACAAAATACAGGTCAGCAAGATAGTGGAAATGCACACGTAAAAAGAAAGGAAAAGAAGGGAGAGAAAAAAACATGCTATTAATTACTACTCTATTAGGGAAGTCTGAATTCGTTTTTTTTTTAACTTTTATTTTTTAACTATGATTAAAATTAAAAATAAGTAATACTCTGTATAAAAAACTCCTTTGTTTTGTTTCGGTTTTCTTTGTGTGGTTCAAAAACGTTTTTGTTCTGTATTATCCTGCAGCTTTGGATTTGTGACATTCAGTAATGAATGGGCAGCACAAAAAGCAAAGGAGTCTTCAGATGAAGAAAGAACTCTTGACGGAAGGTAATGGCCCTGATTTCACTCCCGACATTGCAAATTTAAATAAGTAAATGAATAAATTAATTAATAATACAGTATATTTTATGGTGCAAAATACTAACATGTGCAAGATGGCCAAAACAGTCAATGTAGCAATGACAGAATATGATTTCCAAGTTTATTGACAAAAATAGTGGAGACAATAACAACAGGAACAAGGGAGGAAAACGGGAACGAGTAACACAAGGGTTATTGAGAATATAGCATCTGAATTAAACCAGTGCCTGACTTGAGAGCTTGATGTGTAGTAGCTCAGGATAAACCAACTGAATTAACTGAATTTGCTGTGCAAATGGTAGTCAATTTATTACAGATTTGAAGAAACATGTAGGAATAACTCTAAACCAAATAAGGCTAGTGAGTGTATTTGTTGCCCACAAATACAGGATTTACCTAAGGGAACTAGGAGTTACCTTCTCACATGTACACAATAGAATTTAGCTAAGAGAAGTGTATGGGAATGAATTACCAACATTCTTACTAGCATTATGTATATGTAGAGTTATTTCTTATATATAAGCAGTTTTTTCGAAAAACATTTCAGAATAAAAACTAGTGATAAAAAACAATGTTTTGATCTCCCTGAGATCATCTTTAAGATGTAGAATTCGAAAAAGCAAATGAAATGTACATATATACATGTAAGTACAAATTAGAATGTCCAATTACGCCCTAATTTGTACCTATATATGTATATTTCATTCACTTTTTCTACAACTTGATCTCAGAGAGATCGAAACGTCATTTTTTACCGCTAGTTTTTTTCTGTAGAGTTATTTGTTCACATAATTCTTCTCACTGAACCGAGTTTTTTTTACAGGAGGTCATTTATTATTAATGGTGAACGGAAACAAATATTGTTACATGACGTAGACCTCAGGTATCAAGATGTATAACAAAGCCAAGTGTTTTTAGTATTTTGGCAATGAAAATTTAACCTATTTGAGCTAAAGATATCTGAATCAAAAGCTTACAACTTAGAATGGTTTCTGTATGAAATTTGTAGTTACTTCTCCTTTATTTCTGGCAGTAATTAAACTATAAATGAACTAGTTAGATACTTATTTTAGGTTAGTCTTGAAAAAGACGTCTAGTAATGAATTTTAAATGTACATGTATTGAGCACTACAGACATAGCGTGTTAAAATGCCAATTTCCTTTTTCTTTAGAGTCATGAAAGTTTGTTCTCCTGAAAGAAAGAAAAGAGGTATGTATCCTGTTTATGAATGCTAGTTTTGATAACTCAATTAAAACAGTATTAAAGTACTATTTGTAGCAATGTTTCAAAGGCTATTTGTACATTCATTGTCTAGTTCCCATGCCGTTTTTTTTTTCCACTGGTGTTCTGTTTCAAGTAGAATAGAAACCATTTGAGCCAGGAAAATCCTAGGGCCTGTCTACATGGATGGAGGGTAACTCTCTTGGAAGGGTACCCTTCTAGAAGGGTAAAAAATAGTCCTCCTTAACATGTGTAGGGTTAACCCTAGGGCTGTGACCACAGAAACCTGAGCCTTGAATTCAATGTAATTGAATTCGCACTTTGTCTTTTATTCGTTGATGTATTTTAGAACCAGTCCAACGGCTTTGGGCCGCTTTTCTTTTCCCTTTTGACTAATTGCGTGGCTGATCATGATCAAGTATGGCCCTGGCTCTGTCTGTCGAACTTTTTTTAAGACTTTTGCCATCAACAGGGCTGTACTCCAGTCACCAAACTGTTACCCTTGGACTGTCATCCTGAATTCTTGCATTGTCCAGTTTTGGATTTGCTGCTCTTGGAAGCATAGTTCTCCGAAATAATTCTGCAGGTTTATATCCATGCAAAGCCATGTTTATAGTTTGCGGGAATGTGACGGCAAAAATTATCTGTTGGCCCTAAACTTGACCTTCCTAGGAGGGTAACCCTACCTCAAGCTTTTACATGGCTTGAATAAACAAAAAGTTGACCTTCCTAGAGGAATAAAGCCTTGCAAGCGAATGTAAATTAAACAGGGAAAAACAGTAGAGGAGGATAACCCTTCTACGAGGATTACCCTCCCTCCATGTAAACAGGCCCTTAGAAACACTGATAGAAAGATGTAAATAACTTACAGGCAGCTTTTGACACATGTCTCTGAAATGAAAGAAAAGTTTGTGTCCCGAGCAGGATTCGAACCCACTTCTTCCCATATACTAGTTGGGTGTGATATCCACTACACCATCGGGCAACCATGCTGGATACACGGCAACTCATTGATATGAGTACATGTACATAGAATGTGGCCACATCCAAGAGACATTTTTCCTTCAAGACATTTGTGTGTTTCATGGCTCCTCCCTGACAATTGTGGCTACATAACAAGTAGAATAGAATAGTGACAAGTAAAAAAAGATGGTGAATTTTAAGCTCGTTAATGAAATGTGAAAGGTTAATTGATCAACATGACACAAGCGTGGGACAAAGAAAAAAATCATTTTGATCAAGTCACCTTTCCCTTTCCATGACCAAGCTTAAAATTCACTTATCTTTATTCACTTATAACTACTCACAATGACTTCAACAGTGCTGATCCTAGTGGTATGCAGGGTGCCTGCCACATATGAACTCAGTTAAATGACCTTGCTCTCCATGAGTTCTTGTAGCTCAGTGGATAGAGCGACCGCCCGGCGTTCAGGAGGTCATAGGTTCGATTCCTGTCGAGGACTCAGATTTTTTCTGTCCCATGCTTGTGCCATGTTGATCAATTCACCTTTCATAGAATAGAATAGCTGGTAACTGTGTTAAGTTTTGCTTAATGCTGATCAGTGTGATTTTCTCTTAATACTGGTGCTTTCTGCAGTCATTTTTGCTCCATTGTTCTGTATTCTGATGACAGTACTTTATCAATGTCTGTCAGTAACCAAGATGAAAAAGGAAGACATTTGGCAGACCTGGATCGACATATTGAAAGGCAGATGCCTGCACCATTATAATTTTTGTTTTGAGTACAATGTTGAATAGTTTTTTAATGTGCCCATTACCAGAAATGAGCAAAGAAATGTTAGTAAAGCCCAGACTCTTGGACCAGCAAAGTTATAGACCTCCTGTACTACAGGAATGCCTTCATCCTTTAACATTGTGTGGAACAAACTGTTTACCATAGCCATTTCAGGCTTGAATGCCTGGGGGGACTCGCATATCAAAAAAACGGGGTGCTTATTGGAAATTTTGAAAAAAAAGCTAAGAGGTACCATGATCCTGTTTTCTGGGCATGGCTTCAATTTTTTTCCACCCCTAAGCTCCCACTCTGGACCTTTTGAAACTGAACACCAAAAACGCTTTTTTAACCCCTAAAAGATATGACGAGCACCCCTGTCCTTTTTATAGTCATTTTTAGTGTTGGTTACAAATTATAAAAGAATACAGTTTGTAAATTGAAGCCTAATTTTCTTCACAGGTGCTAAAACCTTCATTCATGAAACCACTTTGGAGGTGAGCAAATCAACCACATTAATGATATTTACAGTTCACAGCACTAAGGAATAGTTTCACATGACTCACACCCTCAAGCTACTCACTAAAAATATTTTAAATAATTTTGGCTCTGGATTGACGGCTAATTCAGCCCCATCAGAAAATGATGAATAGTTTTAAAATGTTTGAGGTATTGGCTTCACAAACATGCTATGGCAGTTAAGTTAATACCTTTATTAACTTCAAGTTGATAAAAAAAAAACTAAGTGTTTCACTGGCCTGCTGACAAAGTGCAACAATTACTTTCGAAACTAATAGCTTGGCTCATTTACTGTGCGATCAAAGTGTCCTATTTAGTTCCAAAAGAATAATTAAACAATGCAGTGTCTTCAACCAATGCTCAAATTCAGGCCACTTGATACAGAGTCCAGCTTCCTAACCTTTAGACCGCTGTTAAAGTCTGCATGCAAGTCAAGTGGCCCATCAGGCCGGTACTTATTTCTGGTTCCAGTAGTGTGAATTGACTATCAGTATTTTTACTACTCCCTAGATGGGACGCTAGTCCATTTTAGGGTTAGCCCCCAGCTTTAAATTTGTTGGTACCTGTTTATTCACCTGGGTGTCCAGACAGAGGCAATGGGAGAGTAAAGAAACATCTCCAAGAACACAACACAATGTACACGGCCAGGGATTGAACCCAGACCACTCAATGCAGAGTCTAGCGTACTAACCACGTGGCCAACACACCACCCTTAAAATGCTCATAAATAACAGTCTATAAATTGAGTCAGAAGATAAAAATTCCCTTACTTTATGTTTCTAGGAAGCACTGGAGTGTTACAATAAAAATGGCAGTGGCAACAAGGAAACAATGGATGAAGATGATAATAACAGTGACGATAACAAGCTTCAATCTGTGTATGTACAGCATAAAGCTGCTTAAACCACCAAAAATGTATCTTTTAGTTTACTATTCCCCTATCAAATCACTATGTAGTCTCTTTGTGTGTGGTAATCATCTAACAACTCCCTGTGACCAAATTAAAAAGTAACTATGTAAAGCATTCACAGATATAATCACAGTGTACCTGCAAACAGTCCTCTTCTGTAAACTCAGCAAGAGATTCGTTCCTCCCATTTGTGCCCTAGCAGTTGAGTTAATCAGACAGTGGGTATCTCACCCAGAAATGGTAGTACATCCTATCATCATCCATCATCCAGTCTGTGCGTGCCAGTAGACACATAGGGCTGACACGTTCTCTGACCAACACTCTCTGTTCTGTGCCGCCGCCTCGACCCATGTCCTATCATGTACCTCTCTTGTTTTCCCAGCTTGTTTTTATTTGTAACACTGTAAAGGCTCACCGCATATGTTCAGTTCTTGTCTTGTTTGTTTTCCACAGGCCAGCGATTTTTCATCTCAATGAGTACGCCGTGCTTCACATTTTCTCATATTTAGGTCCAAAGGACAGGATTAGAATTGAAAGAGGTACACCAAAGAAATGTATAATCATCAATCAATAATCCTTGATCAAAACATGCCTTTGTTGTTAGTAGTAGTATTATTTTAAACAATATCAGTGGCAGGTAAATGCTAGCTACAGTACATGTATTTTGGCTGAGACCCTTTGGCCAAAACAATAATGTTTTTAGTAATACAATACTGAGGCTTTTTGGCAATGACTTTGAGACAGAAAGAAATGAAAAAAACATAGCTTTGTCACTCATCCCAACAGCTTTCAAGATTTTGAGATGACTGGATCAAAAATTGTTAATTAGTTACCATTTGTTGCCCGTGGTCTCTGCCATGGGTAACAGTACCGGTATGTCCTATCCAAGATCTTTTGCTGTCATTTTTACTAAGTCTTAAAAAATGGTTATAATTCCAACCCATCTGGCTGAGTGTTTTTTTATATAAAGTTAGATGAAATTATAACATAGATAGGGCCCTGCGCGCGCTCTGATTGGTCAAAACCCATGTTTTATCAGAGCATAAAACATAGAAAAAGCGTGTTTTATTGTTTTGCGCACGTAAAATCTATATCATAAAGCAAATGAAGAAGCCTAATTCTTGTATTACACTGTGATAAAACACTCCGGACATTTGAGAACACTCGAGAAATGTAGAAAACACTCGCCTACAGCTCATGTTTTCTACATTTCCCTCGAGTTCTCAAATGCCAGTCGTGTTTTATCACAGTGTAATACACGGCTTAGGCTTCTTTATTTGTTAATTAAAGGATTGACAGCACATTACCTGTTTTCTTCCAGTGTGCAGAAGATGGAGACTGCTGGCCATAAAGTCATGGCACCGTTTGAGTCATCTTGACTTCCATGGAGCCTTCACATCATTTAAGGGGATTGGAGGTATTTCTTAAAAATTAATACTTTTATTTCACACTCAGTCTTAATTTCAGTTGTGATTTATACTGAAATGGTGGCATTTTTCGAAGGAGTTAAACATGGTTGACCATTATTCCACATAAGAATATGAGAACCAATTGTTACATCTAATGGATCTACATTACATTGTACTTACTGCTGTGATATCAGCCAAATATTGAGAACTCTTTTTGCTAGCGCTACAGGGTCCAACATGCAGCTTTATAAAATTAATATTTCAAATTTTGCATGACTTGTACATTCTAAATTTTTGGGCAGGAGCAATCATTTTCTTTGCATTTTTCAATGTTATTAGTGCAGAATGCACTATTGGGAGGGTTTTGGGGGCTGCCTGTCGCTAAGGCACTGTGGAACTATGACACTGTGGAACTATGGCACTAAGTGGATAAGGCCCTAAGGCGTAAACTTTAATGTTTGTTTAATTAATTAATTAATTGCCATTACGACAAGGGGGTAGGGTGGGTTACAATTACCTCAATTTATAAAGAACATCGAACCTATATATTTGTTTCAGAAAACCCTTTGCTCTCTTCTCATTGTGGAACTATTCTCTTTAGAACCAAAACCAATTTGCTCTAAGCACATGCGGTGATTAATTACCGTTCATATCGACTATACATTAGGTGGAAGATACATTTCATATGGGATCACACATCAACATTAAGTTCTTTTCCTTGTGATAGAACCCAACATTCATGCGTTCTAGAATTGTTAGGGTTATACACTCTGTTTTCATCCTGAAAGCCACCCAGTTTTTTATGTGTCGTGTGATGCGGTCGAGGACAGCAGTTATTTTTCCAATATAGTGCCGCTCAGTCCCTGCTAAGTGCAAAAACGCTACTGTAACTTTGTGTCTTTTGGAATTACCCCTACACAAGGAGTGATGGGCTAATATCATCTGTTTTCAAGCTACAACAGTGTGTGTGAGGGTCAGATAAACAAGGGAAACACATTACTTCTCCTTTAATTGTCTCTATAAGAGAGTCCACAAATTTCTTGAGTTAGAGCATTACAACTTGTGAAATTGTGAATTTGTGACACAAGAAACCAACAAACAGGCTCCATGGCACCTAATGAAAGCAGAAATTAATTCAATCAAGTTTAAAGGGGACCTGTTCACCAATGTAGGATATAATCTCGGCTAATTAGTGCTGTTTACCTTCAATGCTTCTCATTGATTCACATCTCAGTTGTAATGATCAATATCATGGTGTATTAATTTTCAATGGTTTTATTGTTAACCAAAAAGGTGGCAACAGAATGAGAAAGTGGTTAATTTGGTAATTAAATTATTTAGTTCTCATTTTTCGACATAAAGTTTCCACTTCTTCATCAGATCTCCAGCAGTGAAAAAAGAAAAAAAAGCACATTTTCCGTGAGTTTTAGAGAAAACGAGGGATTCATTTTACATACCTTCATAAGGAAAACAAAAGTATCTAGTTATGAAGTTGGCATGAAAAGTGAAATTGTCATGTTTGCTGATTCAACGTATTTTTGAATTTAAAAATTGTGAACGGAAATAACCTAAGATACCAGAGTAAACAGTAATTGTAAGTTATTTTTAGCCCTTGGGAGTGAACCGGGCAGGGGTTCTGGGACCTACCAACCCAGAGCTATCAATTGCATTCTGCACTATCTGAGATTGTCTCACTAGTTTTTATACCTGTCTGGGTTTGGGATAGTTGTAAACTTGTTAAGAAAAGTGCTGTTTGGTGTTTATTTCAGGTCTTACTGATGAAGTTCTGTGGTCCATTTTGAGACGTGGATGCCAGAATCTTACATCTCTAGATTTGTCTCTGTCACCACACTTCTTGACAGAATTTGCTGTTCTCTGTATTTGTAAGTGTTTCTGCAGTACACTAATCTAGCAGCAGAATAGCTTACCTTTCAGTTGTTTTTAAGTGTCTGGCAACAGGAACTTTATACACTCCTCCTTCCTTCCGCCAGATTGATTTGTGTTTGGGGGTCCTAAATTCAACTTCTCCCTGCTTTGTAACTAGCCAACTGGTCAGCCTCCAATGAGTTTGGATTTGTAACACATTTCATGCCAATTTATGATACTTATTTATTGGCTTACTCTTAGGTCCCCAATTAGTGCAGCAGTGCTAAACACTCTGATGCTTAAAGTAAAGTAATTTATTTTTTATTTATTTTTATAATCAATGGCAGAAATGTGTTCTACTTTACACACATGTAATAGGTTAATGCCATCAATATTAACATCTGGGTACTGCTTAATTTTTTTGTTTGCCCCAAACAGCAAAACAGTGCAAATCATTGAAGGAACTCAATTTGAGTGGAGTTGCTGTCAATACGTCATCTTTAAAAGCTTTATCTAAAAGCTGTACACATCTGCAGGTAACAAGTTAATGAATAAAAGACTTAACCATGATAATGCTAGCATTTCTTACTGTGCAGGTCTATTTTGTTCCCTCATTCATTCTTTCATTTTCTAGTTGTTTTGTTGGTTGGTCTCAGTCAGCTAGTCAGCCAGTCAGCCAGCCAGCCAACCAGTCAGTCACTCAGTAAGTCAGCCAGCCAGCCAGTCAGTCAGCCAGCCAGTCAGCCAGCCAGTCAGCCAGCCAGTCAGTCAGTCAGTCAGTCAGTCAGTCAGTCAGCCAGTCAGCCAGTCAATAAATATTTTGACAATTACTGCAGAAATTAGAACTTGTGCACTCATTGGCTAAATCGTTGTCAATATGCGGACAGAAACATGAATTTATGACACAACAAGCACCAAGAGCGGACAATTTGACCGTTTGTTATTGTAAAAAACAAATTAACGGCAGTTTTTCATGCATCTGTCCTGTTATCGACAATGAATTTCATCATAACATTGATCCACAGCTACTTTTACAATGTTATGACCAAATTCATGATCAATAGACACATGAAAAACTGCCATCAATTTGTTAATCGTCGGCCAGTTACTTGTTTGCCTATTTGTTTGTTAGTTAGTTTAGCTCGTTCAGTCCAACATGTAAACAGGTTACATGTACAGTGGTATTACCCTTCACAGTTCTGATACTTTTACTTTTACAGAAAATAACCCTTCAAAAGTGCTACAGAGTAGGCGAAAAAGCGTAAGTCTTCTTAGCTCTGATGATTAGTTAACATGGTTTTGCATGCACTATGCATGCCTAGTGTATATAATTAACAATTTATTATTCCATGACGAGCACACGTTGGATATAAGATGATAGATAGCCAACGAGGCACGTAGCGCCGAGTGCGCCGAGTTGGCTATAATCATCTCATATCCAACAAGCGCGAGTGGAATAATTGTTTTACTAAAAACAACCACCAATTTTCGCTAAAATCGTGCCACGTTTTATTTTGCAAAATCCTCTCTTGGACCGTCATTGTTTCTCTCCGCGGAAAAAAAAGTTTCAGAATTTCAGCTGTTGTGCTGATGCATACACTTACCATATTTGTAGGGCATAGTATAATGGCTCATATACCATGGCCACTAAGCCAATCAAATTCCTTGAATTGCATTATACAATGACCCAGTTTTTAATGCATATGTGCTGTATTTGATTCCTCAAGCATCTACCGTTTCTTGGTAAGACCCCCTCGTGAAGTTTAAACCTTTTCCCTTTCAAAACAATGTTGTTGTTTTTTGCCCCAGAAAGACCAAAAGTAAACATCAATAGGAATTTAGTCTCAATAAATCACGTAAGACATTTTTATAGTGGTCATGTGCAGTCAATAAAAAAAGTTAACACCTCAATTGTTTCTCAGTCTCTGGTGGCTTTTCAAGGACTGTAAGAAATTGAGTCATGCCAATTTGGAAGGAAACAAGAGTCTCAAAGGACAGGTAAGATGACGCAGGATTAATTGTTTGAGATGACTCTCATACTCCCTTTATTCGGTTCTTACGGATTTGATTACTGCAGAATAACTGGCAGGATGATTGTTCAAATTTATACATGTACATGTTAGAAGATACAATGTCCCTATCCCCCATCTCCTACTCTTTAGCTTTGTTGCTTTTACTGTTTTCGTTGGTCATCGTAGTTATCATCATTGTTGTTGTCGTCATCATCATTATTATCATCCATCAGCATCATAATGACAACGAGGGTTTTCATTATCATTGCCCCTCCACTACCATTGTTATCATCATCATCATTGTTGTCATCATTCATCGTCACTATCAGCCTTGTAATCAGGAGTAGCTGCAGTATTAAAATCATCAGCATTAGATCATTGTTTGACTGAGTGTCACAAATCAAAAGCAAAGCAATCATAAACGCCAATCACATCTTGAGGTAAACAGCACAACAAAACAGTGAAAACCCCTTTAAGTAAATACACGCAACTAGTCCCAAGTACTGAAAAACCATCTGTTTTGGTTTTCCATCTGATTGTTGGAGTCGCATTGCATAATAGAGTCTAAAGCAATACCAAAGCTATTCTGCATTTACTACCGATACTCAATTACAAGACATTAGGGGTTTCATTAACGTTTCCAACAGGAGGGCAACTGGTTTTCGCAGGCGGGCAAAACGTTTTGAACTGAACTTCTCTATAAAAAATGGTTATCTAGATGGTCAAACCAAGCAGGCAAAATTATCCTCACAGCAATTTGCTCCTTGCCTCGCCCTTAGTGAAACCTCTGAGCCACACAACCCTCATCTTCTCCTTGTAAACTTCCATGCATTTAGTTGTTAGTTGATTGTAGCTTAAGGATTTTATATTACAAATTCTAGATATGTTCTTTATTATTGCCAACGAGCAAGCCGAGCAAAGACGCGAGGCTGGCGAGGCGGCAGCATTATAGAGCTGTGCGTAAGTACTATGCAGGCGGTAAAAATCTCGAGTGATCGAAAGAATGTTTGTAAGGTAACATTCCTGTTGTAAGGTAAGATTCCTGAGATTCCAATGACGTAGTGGAAAAGACATGCAACGGGCCAATCGTAGCGCGCAGAGATTGTAACGTCAAGGTCGCATAGCTCTGAGCGTCGATGCTCACCAGCTGTGACATTCATCGAGCGGAGTTGAAATCAAGTTTGAGGACATTTGCCGGCGAATTTTTTTACCCGGTGAAGAATTAGAAATTAGAGGCAGATTGGCTAATTGAAGTCAGCTTTTGTAACCACGGGACGCGACACTCACAGCGATAAACCGGAAAAGATAAATATCTCGACCTTTCTGACTGTTGACGCCTATGAACATTGCGAGACCATAAGAGATAGGTGATAAGATCGTGTTTAATTTTTTTTCTTTATTTGTTTCCCGGGGTCTGAGTTTTTATGACACCCAACGCAGATCCTGAAACCTCAGACCCCTGGAAATAAATAGAGAATAAAAAGGGCAACAGCCAGATATTTAACTTCTTCGGTTTATCGCTGTCACGTCTGGTGGATACAAAACTGACTTCAATTTGAACAACATTATAGCGACTCTGTGTCTTTTATTTCTTCGGTAAAAAATTCGCCAGCAAATGCCGTCAAAATATCGGCTGTTATTTTAAACCTTGCAAGCGATAAACCGGACAGCGATAAACCGGAGAAGATAAATATCTCGCTTCTTTCTGGCTGCTGCCTATGAAAATTGCGTGACCATAAAACAAAACGTGATACGAGCAGGGAGACGAGTTTACAATATAGATATTTTCTTAAAAAATAATTCGAGGGGCCTTAGGTTTGCGTGACACCCTAATTTTTACCTGCTTTTGTAAGGTTTATTTGTTTTTATTTCCAATTCTAAGTGAGTGTACTCAAGTTTAGTTAAGTGACATTGTCAGTGGTATATTCATCGAGCTAGCAAGCTCAACAATCGTCCAGCGAGCCAAAAGAGTACTCGGCCACCGTGCCAAACTCGGCCAGTGTGCCAAATCTAGACAAGGCAGCAGACATCAAGCAATCAAAAAAACTAGACTGAATTAAATCAAACCAAAGCTAAAACAAACGACAACTGTAACAAACTATCGGCCAGAGACCCACACCACACGAGAGTAAACTCGACATCGGCCAGTGAGCCAACTTTGTCACCGCAGCAAAAAGCGATCAAAGAAATATTTACATCACAATTTAAGACATTTGACGTGAATACTTGACTACAAAAAAGTGATGTGCACAAAGCATGACCCTGTTTTCAGCAACAAATTATTATTTGTTTTGAATGGTTGCTCGTTGGCACTTAGCGAGAGCTACATCTAGTTGTATGTTATTGTATATAGTCATTGTTGCCTGAAGATGTTATCATTGTAAATTCTAAAGATTATTGTACTCTTTACGTAGGATAGTGTCCCCGATAAGTAAACCTATTACAGGCTAGCTAGAAGTTTGACACTGAAATAAAGTTGTTATTATTATTATTATTATTATTATTATTATTATTATTATTTCTCTTTTATCTTTTATTAGAATACAATTGAACTGAACTTCTCTACAACCAATAATATCTTTTATTAGAATACAATTTATTGTAAAATTTTAATAATTGATTGTAATAATTATGTAAATATATACTCAAAATATTCTTATAATACTATAGTTTATATCAATGATCTATATCTGTGATATAATAATTTGTTGTTCTTACTGATTTATAATTAACAATGATAATAACAATTATTCAAATGTTCTTTTAGCTTTTTATTCTTGTAAGTAATTTATTGTGAAGTTCTTATTAAATAAAATATTTAAAAAAATATATTATTATTATTATTATTATTATGATGATGATGCATTGGCTTTTGAATGAGATATGTCCTGCTGTAGTCTTGAATTATCTACCTTCATGTTTTTCTCTCGTCAGTGTTTCTTCATGCTGCCACCATCTTGTGAAAATTTGTATCTGAAGGAATGCACACAGGTAATGATATAAAGATGTTCACTGTAAAGAAGCTGTGCTTTTTCATTCATTTATTCTCGACTTTTCTTGAACCTCATAATCTCGAACTGTTTTTCGTTTCCCTTGAGAGCTCGAGATAGCTGCAGGATGAAAGGAAAATAACGTTTCGGGTACTACTACTCCGAAAATCATTCTCGCTAGCCCCCAAAAGTTCGTCTCTTACAGTACGTCTGTAATTTTAATTTCCTCAAAAATGTTTCCAAGAAACTGACACACAGAATCCACTAGCCTGACTGGAAAATACCCTAGTCCTGGGGCTATTGGACGTGAATCTATTTCACATCGAGCAGGGATCAACTGTAAAGTCGTTTGCTCGACAAGAAGACCAGAGGGGTGGCATGGCTTAGATCTGGGGAGATTAAGATGGACTGCAAACAAAGAAGTTAGATAGTGCTTCAGTTAGCTTGTATCCCTTAACACTTCAATTAGGAAATCGTGATTAACATTATCATTTTTCTTGTTACACTCATACCTTAAAATACAGACTTAACATTTTTAGGCTACCATAGACGGACACCTCTGCATAGATGACTCTTTTTTTATGGTCCCAAGAAAGCCCTCTTTGCTGTAGGCTCGACGTTTTTGTGGTTTAGTGCTTTATAATCACAAAGGTTCTGGGTCAAGTTTAACCGCAATCTTTAGAAAACAGTAGTGACATATTTCTGACTGATATAAGTGTGGTTTTGCTGCAGTTAACAGATAAGGGAATGGGCCATCTTGGTGATAAATGTAAGAACTTGAAAACTATCGACATCTCTGGCTGTATCATGCTGACTGATGAAGGCATCCTACAACTCACACAGGTCAGTTATGGTAAGGGAATTTCCGGAGTAAGTACTGCAAGGGCGTTATTTTTATTCAACGGACGAGTTCCTTTTATTTAGAACTTCATTTTTGTTCACCTGGTTGCCCGGGGGTGCTCATCAGAGAATGAATTAAACCCCTAAAGGAGATAAATGTGGGTGTTGGTCGAGGTTTTATTTGATCCCTTAAGATACCACTTTAAAACGAACATGGCAGCGTTATTTATTATCTCTTCAAGAACAACCCTAAAAGATACCTTGACGGCTACAAATAGAGGCATTTTGTCCTGAACCTCCCGTCCCCCCGCGACCCTAAATGGACTAATGTTCCGAATCGGAGGGATAAGAGACAATCTCATTTTTTAGTTTAATACTCTTCAGATATAAGTGGAGCCGCGGTGGCCTCATGGAGCGAGCGCTCTGGGGACATTGTGTTGTGTTCTTAGGCAAGCCACTTTACTCTCACGGTGCCTCTCTCCACCCAAGTGTATAATTGGGTACCGGCGAATTTAATGCTGGGGGTAACCCTGCGATGGACTACATGTAGCATCCCATCCAGGGGGGAGTAGAAATATTCCTAGTCGCTTCATGCTACAGAAACCGGGATAAGCTCCGGCCTGATGGGTCGCTTGGCTCGTATGCAGACTTTACTCTTCAGATATGTGGTGTCTCGCCATATATACTTTGTTAGCAAAGATTCCACTGCCATACCGGATGCCTGGCAAGGGCGAGTTATTGACACCCGAGAACCGAGTCCGTTGTTTCATACAAGTCTCATAGCCTCAGAAGGCTACCAAACAATTTAGACAGATATCCGGGCACCTCACCTTACCCAAAAACACTAGATTACAAACAAAATACATGCTAGACTCTAGATGACAACTTCGTTCGATGGGAGAATGGTAGCAAATCGAGGAGCTTTTTCGCTTGCTAGGTCATTAGCAAGTTATCCCCAAAGAGAGCTAGTGGGTTAGCATAAAACATAGCAGAAATTTAACTCATATAAAAGAAGTCATGTACTTCGTTTCGTTATACTTATACTGATATTCCTAACCTAACGTGACAAGACTCGTTGTGACTGCTTATTTGGTTAATGTTATGTTGTGTGATTCTTGTTACAGCACTGTTGCATGATTGAATCATTGGCTCTTTCCCAGGCTGGACCAAATGGTAAAAATATGACAAAACGTTTATGTTTCCGCTTGAATTGAAATTTTTGTACTACCGATTCTATAGTTCTAAGCTCAAGAGAGAAGAAAGTCTATTTATTAACGGTGCAGTTTCTTCGCAATTCTTGATTTTTATCTCAGAGTTTAATAGAGTAGTGCGGGCGTTGGGACTCGATGTGTTTAACAGTAAAATTTACACTCCTTCAGTCAGGGATGCGACTGACGTTTCTATTGATTATCTGAGGAGTTCCTTATTTCTGAAAATTTCACAAGCAGTTCTGAACACTCTGAAAGACATAACGTTATGAAGGTTTTTGGTGCCTTCAGCCCGGCAATCTTGCTCCAGTCAAGACCACTTGCTCCAGTCATTAAGTCAATGCTTGAATGCTTGAATTTTCGTTAAAGAGAACCGCTTAGCAAACGCATGGAAATTCTTTCCCTGTTTTTACTTAGTGACCAGCCAAGGATTACAGTGTATTGGAAATTTGTTATTACTGGTGAGTACAGGAAAGTTTTAATGAAGTCATTTCTGTTTAAACCGTCATCATTTACATGCTACTGCTCAACAGCATGCACGTTGTCGTTCGATCCAATGGGATTGCAGATTTAATTTCAACCAATCAGGTACAAACTTCAAACAAATCCTGAACGCCTCCGCGTGTTTTCCCGCCCTTTTTTTCCCGCGCTTGCCACCGGCTCCCTGCGGTTTGTTTCGGTACCATACTCATTGGTTTATTAGGTCATTTCATGGCGTAATAACTGGCTGTATTATTATGTTTGTTTGAGTTTTACGATAGTCTTTCAAATTTCTTTTGTATTCAACGTCCATCTAACGTGGCTACAACGTCTATGTCAGCTGAATTTGGGCCTTGGTTGCAAACCATCAATTTTGTTTTTACTTTAAAATATATCATCTTTCTTAACTTATATCATCCGTCTTTCTTGTTATGAACCTTTCAGAGAAAGCTGGATCTATCAAATAATTCTGTTGTGAATGACGAGTTATTGTATACCATTGGAAGAGGTTGTATTCATCTAAGGTAGGTTTGCTTTTTCCTACTGGTGAGAAATACAATCGAAGTTGCTCCATTCATATATATTACCCTCTGTACGGGAGGCAAATTATACGGCGTAACTCTGTTGATAGAACATCGATGAAAATATGTCTCCTCCTTCCCCGCCCCGAAAAGAAATTCCTCTCGATGATCTGTTATAAGCTTATAATAATCTACTGTAGACTTGTACTTAGATTTGCCACTTAAAAATAGATCATCTGAGACTTGGATTGTAGCGCCTTGTTCTTCATATCGTTGTCTTGAGACAGGTTACGACGTTATAGTGTTGTACACGCCTTATATTTTTCACACGAAGTTTCCCTTCCAACTATAAATCCTAACCGTTTGGTAACACAAAATTCCCCCCTGTTGGGAGTTTCGCTTCTCCTCTCCTCCCAACTTACTTCGACAACTTATTGTTTTCTTTACATAGATAGATTCAATCTTATGTGATTTATTGAAAATCCAAGGCGAGAATTTGGCATAGTACATAGTAATCCTATGTAATCTTTCGAGTAGGAAAACTTGGGGCTAAATTTGAAACAACCTTGAGGCAGCTTAAATGAGGGGGTTTTCAACTTTTCTTTACAGTTCTCTTAACCTGGATTCGTGTCAAGGAGAAATAACAGATGCAGGGATACAGTGTCTTGTCTCTTGTTACCAACTATCCTCACTTGTTATCAGCTACATAGACAAGGTGGGTACCCTGCGACAATACTTGATAAGGATACTGTGAAATCTCAATGTGACAGTGCCTTGTCTCTAGTTTTCAATATCAGCTACTTAGACAAGGTGGGGACCCTGCGACAAAACTTGATAAGGATACTGTGAGATCCCAGTGTGACATTGCCTTGTCTCCAGTTTTCAATATCACTTACTTAAACAATGTGGGTATCCTGTGTTAAAACTCAATAAGGATACTGTGAAATCCCAGTGTGACAGTGCCTTGTCTCTAGTTTTCAATATCAGCTACTTAGACAAGGTGGGTACCCTGCGACAAAACTTGATAAGGATACTGTGAAATCTCAATGTGACAGTGCCTTGTCTCTAGTTTTCAATATCAGCTACTTAGACAAGGTGGGTACCCTGCGACAATACTTGATAAGGATACTGTGAAATCCCAGTGTGACAGTGCCTTGTCTCTAGTTTTCAATATCAGCTACTTAGACAAGGTGGGTACCCTGCGACAAAACTTGATAAGGATACTGTGAAATCCCAGTGTGACAGTGCCTTGTCTCTAGTTTTCAATATCAGCTTCTTAGACAAGGTGGGTACCCTGCGACAAAACTTGATAAGGGTTCTGTGAAATCCCAGTGTGACAGTGCCTTGTCTCTAGTTTTCAATATCAGTTAGTTAGACAAGGTGGGTACCCTGCAACAAAACTTGATAAGGATACTGTGAAATCCCAATGTGACAGTGCCTTGTCTCTAGTTTTCAATATCAGCTACTTAGACAAGGTGGGGACCCTGTGACAAAACTTGATAAGGATACTGTGAAATCCCAGTGTGACAGTGCCTTGTCTCTAGTTTTCAATATCAGCTTCTTAGACAAGGTGGGTACCCTCCGACAAAACTTGATAAGGATACTGTGAAATCCCAGTGTGACAGTGCCTTGTCTCTAGTTTTCAATATCAGTTAGTTAGACAAGGTGGGTACCCTGCAACAAAACTTGATAAGGATACTGTGAAATCCCAGTGTGACAGTGCCTTGTCTCTAGTTTTCAATATCAGCTACTTAGACAAGGTGGGTACCCTGTGACAACACTTGATAAGGATACTGTAAATCCCAGTGTGACAGTGCCTTGTCTCCAGTTTTCAATATCAGCTACTTAGACAAGGTGGGTACCCTGCGACAAAACTCAATAAGGATACTGTGAAATCCTAATGCGACTCACTTGAGTAAGGCCAACTGAGAATTTTATCTTTGTTCCCAATCATAAATAAAATATAACTGACTTTCTGTTGCAAGGGATCCCTTAACTTGTTCGGGTTTTGCTCACAAGTGTTGCTTTGTGACTGTTGTTCAACTGTTGTTTAACTGGGCAGGGTTGTTTGAAAGCCAGTGAATTCTAACCCACGTTTACTTCTTCCTTTGCTTTTGCTTTTCCTGTAAAAGGTTCCTTTTAAACTAAGATTAGCAGATTTCATTTATTTTATTGTTCCTGCCTCGACTAGCTTTTGCTACCTGCGGCGCCAGGTCTGTTAGTAATGTATTCTGCAAAAATGTAATAAAGTTGTTTTGTCTTGTCTTGTCTTGTTTAAAAGTTAACCGAAGTATTCGTTTTTCTTGCATACAAATGTTTTTCGCTGCTTTTGTTTAAAATAGTTTGAGAGTATTCCAACTCAAAACTGAATGACAAACAATATTAACAGCTGAAAAACTCACCGAAAAGTTACAAAACTCAGATCAAAATTCTCGTTAATCCTGGGTTAGCTTAATCAGGCTTTGAGCAACCCAGTCCAATATATCGTTTTCTTATCAGATAACAGATGAGAGCGTGGTTCACCTGTCTGCAAATGGGACCCTGGAGCGGTTTGTGGCTAGAGCATGCACAGGACTTACTGATAAATGTGAGAGATTCTTTGTACTTTTTTTGTTATCATTCCCTGATTATAGGACTTCTATCATTGAATTCAGCTCGACATTATTTTCAACTCCCCCAGAAACTTACCCCGGATGTTTCCCCTCAATGTGCTCTGGACAAATGCAAATACTGCTATATGATTGGCTGAGCTATCGTAAAGAATCGGCCATTTGTGTGCAGTGGCTGGATGTCATCTACAGAATGGCGACATTTTGTGGTTGTTCCGAATATTGGAAGAGTACTTAGATACATGACTGGACAAACACTAAAAGAGGGACATTAGTCGGCGTTAATCGACTTTTAAAACTCGAAATTGTTGAAAAAATAACTAATGAACACGCGTTTCAAAGGCCAGTTTAGTCCGCGCGATTTGCTGATAGAAGGAATTTCAGTTTTGGGTGCTAGGATGGCGCAGTGATGAGAGCGCTCGCCTCCCGCCGATGTGGTCCGGGTTCGTTTCCGGCCTAGTGCCATGGGTTAGGTTTGTTGTTAGTTGTCGCCTTGCTTCGAGGGTTTTATCCGGGTTCTTCGGTGTTCCTCCCTCCGCAAAAACCAACACTCTAAATTCCAATTTGACCAGGATATAATAACACCCGCATGACAGCCAGCTAAGGCTCTAAATATTGTAGTTTAGTAAATTCTCAGCTCCGACTATTGCATTTCTAGCTTTTTGATTGGCTAAAAAACTCCGACTATGAGCCAACAGTCGGAGTTTTACGTCATATTCCGCACGAAGTTTTCAACGTCAGCCCTCTATAATGGCCGAAATAAAAATCGGCGGCAAAACCTGGTTTGAGAATTTACTAAAACAATTATTCCATTCGCCCTTGTTGGATATGAAGTGATTATAACCAACTCGCGCTACGCGCTCGTTGGTTATTTTATCACTTCATATCCAACTCGGGCTCATGGAATAATTGTTATTAATTATTTTTTGTTAGAATTATACCAAAACAACTGGATTATTCGCTCTTCGTTTCTATGAATCTCGAGCGAAGTTGAACAGACCTTATGCACGCATTTTTCTCTCGTTATTTTTACAGCAATGGAGAGTCTGGTACAACATTGCTCTCAGCTGACAATCTTGGACGTCAGTGGTTGTGGCAACATCACCAACGCATCTCTTGAACTGCTGGCCCTGTATTGTGCATCGGACGATCGACCCACTCTCACCTGCACTGTTGGAGGTAGGGGTTCGACAGACTGGGATAACTGAGAATTCGTATTTTCATGCATTGTTAAATGTATTTCCAGGGGTAAATATTTGTTTGCTTTGTTTTCAGAATAGATAATAGAGAAGATGGGTAGCAGGCCCTTTGCACGACCCGGACACATCGGACAAAATTGTCCTGCTGGGATGCAAGTTACCCGTGAGACTTCCAAAATATAGCAACTCGTACCAGTCAAGTCTGACATTCCTTTGTTTTGGAAGTCCCACTGTGTAGCATGCGTTCCAGCATGGCTGATTTTGCACCACTTGATTACCGGGTTGTTCATGGTGCCTATTGGGGAGAGTCCTCTGTCTGATATTAGGTAAAATATTCTCATCAGTATATTCTACGGGCAAATCAACGAAAAATGCGATTTGGACTGACTGAGTGCTTAAGAGTTGGGGAAAATATTTTGGGTTCGGAAGACGTAAGAAGTGTGATCTATAGCTATGTTGTTCCGTTCATCCCTAGTGAGCAAACGTCTTGTGTCTTCCAATCCCGGTAGTCCGTCCTCAAATGAGCACCAACATCAGGTTGGAAATGACAGAGTGTTTTTTGTGAGGGTCGAAAGACAGTGACCGCATTAACAAAGTGGGGACTGTGGCGATTCGCCGCACTGCTGTATGCTAAAGCAAGTATTCACAGACATCGGCGTCGGTGAATAATAAAAGATATTTTCCGAGCCTTTAAGAGACGAGGTAATATCCTTCACTCTTAATTAACCTTCACTTAGTTGAATCATTCTGAACCATTCAGGAACGTCCATCGATGAGGAAGCAATATTTCGACTGCAGCAGACATCGTGTCGGTGTCACGTGTTTCGTGATGATTTCTCCATTAACGCGGGAACTGACGCTGTTCCGTCTTACGGCTCAGGTTTGTATGTCATTTAAACCTTTCAACTAACTTCATTTACCTCGCTTGGTTCTCGGCCTGAAGCCAACGATCTTAGTCTTCACTGGGGTTCGAGGCCTTGATCGTTCTTCTGAACTAGTGTAAACGTTCTACCATCTATCTGGTCAGTAGGGGTGCGGTTTGTGGTGTAAGGTTGTGTAGGTAAAGCGAATACAGTCAAAACTCCTGCAGCATTCCGCCTAAAAAATGATTAATGAGTTCATTAATCCAGAGCCGCTGCGATTCTTGGCTTGAAATTTCGAAAAGTCAGCTGAATATTGTAATCATCCAACCGTAGCGTCCATTCGAATATCGAATGTTGATTGCCAACGAGCCAGCCGAGCGAAGACGCTCGGCTGGCGAGGCGGCAGAGAATAGTGCCGCGCGAAGAATGGCGTATGCGAAAAAATTCTCGATCGAGCTCTGAAAAGTGTAACTGTAAGGTGTAAGATGTAACAATGGCTCAGTTTGAGCCAATTGCAAGGACGGAACTATTCGAGCTATTGTAGTTTTTAGCCAATCAGGAGGCGCGTTACATCTAGACTTGTCTCGTGGAAGATCATTGTTTTCTTTGCTGTTGTGTTTATCCAACTGTGAACAATTTCATAGTCTCAGAACATATGGAACCAGTGTGTTTCCTCTCTCACTTTATCGAAATGAAAGTTCAATTGGGGAGCGTACCCTTTTCAAAAAAACTGTTCTTTTAATTCGAATATTCAGGAAAACTGTCAGACAAGAGCACATCCAAGACACAAAATCGACAACAAACCAGCGTGTTCACCAAAGAATTGAACGAGCGTGTTCATGAATCGAAACAGTGTATTCCTTCTCTGTTTACCTATATCGAACTGAAAGTTCCATCGGGCAGCTTTTTTGGAAAGATTGTGTTCACCAGTCGAACCACTAGAGCAAATCCAGTGTTGAAATCTAGCATATCGAACTGAAGGTTGAGTCGGCAGTGTTTCCGAACAGAACTGAACAAGCGTGTTTATCATACAGTCGAATCCAGTGTTCAAAACACAAATCGGATCTGTTTTGCCACAGAATTAAACGAGTCGTGTTTCATCAATCAAACTAGCGTGTTCACTTTCACTTTGACTTTGCCCATCATTTCGACCGAGCAGCGATACATTCCAATACTCTTGATATTCATGGATTGCGTGACGAACGTTACCGGTCGGTAAACGCGTTATAATTTTCTCTCGGTAAATGTTTGCAACAGATCCGTTATGCTGTATTAATAAACCCCTTATTATAGCACAAATTATTCGCTCGTTGGCACTCTATCGATAGGTATACCTAGTTAATAAGCAATACATCGAACGATAGTCGGTCACGTGGTGGAGAAGTCCTGGAACGAAGGCGCCATTTGAGCTCTTTCGTCCACCATGGTGTTCGTTAAGTTCACGGATGGACAGAAAACTAAGTTTGCTCTGGTAGAAAAACCAGAAGCGTTCTTGGAAAGGACGTGTTCAGATGTCAGGAAAGAAATTCAGATACTCTGATAGAGATTGGGGACCTACTGCCGGTAACTCTGTTTCGTAGTCTGGGGCCCATTGTCACTCGTACAAGAGTCTATTAATGTTCTGAAAAAATGTGCTGTGCAGGTCACTGTGCCAGTGGTGGAAAATCATTCCGATGGCTACCCTGAAAACATCCAGTTATTCCGGGTCGAAATCCGCGCTTCATGTTTGAGTGCGTCCACTCACTGCAGATCAGAGTCAGTACAAAGGTCAGCACCTGGTAGCAAACATTCGAGCAGTTTGTAGTGAGTCGGCAACCGGTTGACCGCCTTGTCGACAACTTGAATGAGAAAATTTTCCTTAGTTGGATACGATTTGTCATTGGTCCATTCAACATTCGATATTCGAATGGACGCTACGGTTGGATGATCACAATATTCAGTTGACTTTTCGAAATTTCAAGCCAAGAATCGAAGCGGCTCTGGATTAATGAACTCATTAATGATTTTCTTTTAGGCGGAACCCGTCAGACGTTTTGACTATCAAAATTAAAGAAATCTCGCGGCATCTATCCAACCAATCGTAGCCGTTTCTTTTGGTTTACAACACTCGATTGGAAACAGTTTTAAGGGAGATTGAAAATAAGAAGTAATCTCTGAGTAGTTGGTAGCCTCTTCCAGGCGTTTAGTCAAATGGGGCGCAGCACGAAAAAACGCTTAGTGCGCCTTTCCGCGCTGCGCTTCTCCCTCATTTTGTCGTGCGCCATTTTTTCCCTCTGCGCCCCAAACTGAACACCCGGAAGAGGCTACGTAGTTTGTGGTTCTTCTCGCGCAATGTTGATTGATAGAGTGATAGAGGCGAAGCCACGAAAACGAGCAGCAGAGCTAGGCTATTATCGTTTTACCATTCTGCGTCAAGACCCGCCACCTGCATATGGTAATCATTTTACTGTTTACAGGCGCATTCTATCGCGAGGAAGACGATGATGACGATGATGATGAAGCGTTTGAAGAATTTGGTGATGAATTTAACGATGATGACGACGACGAAGGCGAGGAACTCGTTCACAACATAGTTGATGACGAGGAGACCTGGATGGCAGAGGACTCGCTATGGTGGCGGCCAGATGATGCGGAGGATTTCCTGGAGGCCGATTATCCTTCGTTACTGGCGGAACAGTTGTACCGGTCTTAATTAAAGGAAAAGGAATAAAGAAACTCTCCTTCAATGACGTGCCGCTCGTGTTACGGTCGTTAGCGTGACTTCAACACAAACAGATGTCACCGAAGTGACGAGAAATCTTGGAATTCTGTGACTTAAGTCTGCCTAACGAACTGCGTAAACCCTGGCTTTGACAAGTGGCGACTTGTTTAGACAGCCATCTCTGGTCTGTTATTGGGTGAGGAAACAAAGACAGCCAAACCTATGCGCTTTGACCATACAGCAGTGCGAGCTAGTAATAATCGAATGACTTGTATCGTATATGAATGGTATGAAATGTAACTTGATAGCTGATGGAAAGGACGAAGAAATTTGTTGTTTTGCAAAAAAAAAACATTCCAAGAAAATTACTTATTTGCTCTTATCGCTTCCGTTTCTGTTGTTAAAAAATACTCAAAATCGCACTGGTGGCAATTACAAGCTGGATAGAAAAATGTTTACTGTTAAAAGTAATTATTTTATTCTGAAATTCCGCCTTACGCTAAAAATAACAACTCGATCTTTTTTGTACAGTGTTAATAATTAACAAGGAAAAATAACTGCTGTCCTATTTGGTTATTCTACTGATAGCTTCACTTATAAACTGTTGGTGAGAGTACATAACGAGAATGGTGAAAAGTATGCCAAAACCAATCCAGTGCATATGCCAGACCCATTGCCATGTTTGCAATGCAGGGCCCCACTCTGGGACGGGCTCGGAAGCCATAGTTGGGCCTGATGAGGTAGCAGGATTGGGCTCCGTTTTAACCATAGCTTAAGCAATCGCTTTAGTCCTTTTCACCCTGGAAGGAAAAGTATTGATAGCACTTTTAGATGGTTTAATAATGAAAGAACCTTGGTGATACCCGAGCTAGCAAGGCGTTACAAGACTTAATTAAGATAAATTAGGTAGTTACAGGTAGTTAAAAATGATCACAAAATCGAATCGTAGGCGGGATTCATCTTAGAATATGTAGCGACAAAGTTTCCAATTCGGATATATTCTACATTTCACAAAGCTGGCTTACACCTGTCGGAATGTCTTTACGAGCATGCAAGAATAATTAGGACGTAGTCCACGCTGTTTCGTAGTTTTACAACAACTTGCGCTCGCACGATATCGGCTTTACATCGACAGTTCAACGCAAACACTGATATTTTCTACCTTTAATGAAGGTTTTTGAAGTTATGAAATTTCTTCTCCAACATGCAAGAAACAGCGCTCTCCTCAAACGAGAAACCCTTAGACCTTTCGTTTCCTCCCTCCGTGTTTTAAGGGTCATCTCTAGTGGTTCAAGCGACGTAGAAGCCACTCCTCAACAAGCCGCAAAGCGGAACATTTTTTGTCAAAGGTCATTTGAATATTCAGCAAGATGAGGGATTCTGGCTCAACTCGCAGCTAGTAGTACAAGTCTCTTCCTGGCAATTTCGGCCCTCGTGGTTCAAATGCAGCCTGCTTTTCTCACCTGATTGAATCACTGCTGTTTTTTAGTGTAATTTAGAAGAGCAAGAAAGGGAAAAAAGAAAACACACTCGATCCAAGGTCAGACCACAAGACACAAGCTTAACCTCCTACGCAGACGCTCCTTGGGCTCGTCTCTCTATGTTTTTGAGGTTGGGCATTTTTTCAAAAAAAAATTATATACAGCAAAATCTGCTTGGAAAAAGTCGTGCAAGGGATACCATGGGAACCAAAATTTTTTCTCCAGTTATTGCCCACCAAAAACATAATGCACAACCTAAAGGTGAGAAAAAACATCATGCCTTAGAATGTTGCCCAACCCTCTCACCTTCTAAAACATCAATGGTCCGTCCTAACAGTCTTGCAATCTCTTGGGGAAGAAGATTGTGTAACGAGTCCAAAGAGCGTTTGCGTAAGAGGCCAGGGCTTGTTGGATATGGAACAAGTTCACATGAAGGCTACTTACTACACAATACACAGAGTTACACTGAAGTCTCATGTGTGGAATAATTGCGAAAATAAGCATACCTATCCGTATTCAATTTGTCAATTTGTCGGCTCTTCCAAAGGTAGTAATATGGAAATGAGGAATAATTGATGTAAAACACGAAATCCAATACTCCAGGCTCGAAATCCAAATTCTATGAAATTTAATGGTCGTGGAAAAAAAAATTACACAACATAAAATTAACCTAGCAAAAAGGTATTTTGTTTGTTGTCCAAACCTTAAAGCGGACAAGGAGAGAATTATCCATTTTTGTGAGTGTGGCGGGGTAATACAGCGGGTTTATACATACCTCCAAGCGTTTCAAATGGAATAATACAGAGTTTTAACACAGCCAGGTTAATTCTGTATACCTAATAGTTGAGAGCGGGAGAGTGCGTCACAAGGGAAAATTTTAAACTCCGTGTTATATGACGTAAAAATGCGCGAAGTGCTTAAACTGGGCTTTGTTTACAAATGGAAATAATTTGGTTTTCAAGTTATCAAGTGGGTAGATAATGTAAATTGACCGCCGTAAAGAGATTCGATTTGTAACAAATGACTGTGACATACGAGAGACTCATCAAGGGCCGTATAATAACGTACGTGCGGACTGAGTGGGAAGGCGAAACAGGAAATTATCAGTTAGACCCCGTAATGACGTAAAGCAACCACTGGAGAACTGAAGACTTTACGAAACGTGGCAGACCAACTCAATTGATATCTTTAGCCATGTGATATTTGAAAAAATTGATTTGGTAGGGGTTAAAAATTTGCCGAAAAAAGTGGTCAAACTGTATATGCGCGCGTTGAATAAAGATGAAATGTTCCGTCAGTGCAATGCATGTTCTGTTAGGCTCTCAGGCGATGCAATCGTACTTTGAACAGCTCAAAAAACGGCGCAGCGAAAGAAAGGAGAGAGGGGCTTAGTGCGCCTTCCCGCGCAGCGCTTCTCCCCCATTTTGTCGTGCGCCATTTTTTCCCTCTGCGCCCCAAACTGAACACTCGGAAGAGGCTACGTAGTTGACGGCTCTTCTCGCGCAATGTTGATTGATAGAGTGATAGAGGCGAAGCCACGAAAACGAGCAGCAGAGCTAGGTTGCTATCGTTTTACCATTCTGCGTCAAGACCCGCCACCTGCACAGGGTAATCATTTTACTGTTTACAGGCGCATTCTACCGCGAGGAAGACGATGATGACGATGATGATGAAGCGTTTGAAGAATTTGGTGATGAATTTGATGATGATGACGACGACGAAGGCAAGGAACTCGTTCACAACATAGTTGATGACGAGGAGACCTGGATGACAGAAGACTCGCTATGGTGGCGGCCAGATGACTCGGAGGATTTCCTGGAGGCCGATTATCCTTCGTTACTGGCGGAACAGTTGTACCGGTCTTAATTAAAGGAAAAGGAATAAAGAAACTCTCCTTCAATGACGTGCCGCTCGTGTTACGGTCGTTAGCGTGACTTCAACACAAACAGATGTCACGGAAGTGACGAGAAGTCTTAAAATTCTGTGACTTAATGTCTGCCTATCGAACTGTGTAAACCCTGGCTTTGACAAGTGGCGACTTGTTTAGACAGCCATCTTTGGCCTGTTATTGGGTGAGGAAACAAAGACAGCCAAACCTATGCGCTTTGACCAAACAGCAGTGCGAGCTAGTAATAATCGAATGACTTGTATCGTATATGATAGCTGATGGAAAGGACGAAGAAATTTGTTTTGCAAAAAAAAAACATTCCAAGAACATCACTTATTTGCTCTTATCGCTTCCGTTTCTGTTGTTAAAAAATACTCAAAATCGCACTGGTGGCAATTACAAGCTGGATAGAAAAATGTTTACTGTTAAAAGTAAATATTTTATTCTGAAATTCCACCTTAGCCTAAAACTAGCAACTCTTTTTTGTACAGTGTTAATAAATCACAAGGGAATAATAACTGCTGTCCTATTTGGTTATTCTACTGATAGCTTCTCTTATAAACTGTAGGTAAGTCTAACTTTTCAATCTCTTTCATTATTTTGTTCAACTAATAAAGGGTTTCTTGTCATTGAGTTAATTATATTTTAAATAGGTGTTTTCTAGTTCCAACCGATTGCAGAGAAGGCAAATGGCTTAACGTAGCCTCTTTAATGATGAAACGTTCCAAAAAAACGTCTAGACAGCTTTCAGCTCTTTTCCCATTCTCTGCGTTTTCATTCTTCAATTAATTGTCAAGTCAACACTGATAGTCGATCATGTTATCACGTCGGGCTATGTTGTTCTCTTGTTAAGTACTTTACACTGCTCTGGTGGCAATTGGAGGAACTTACTTTCTCCAACTTTTTCTGCGCTTTTTGAAGGCTGGTAAAACATCGCATGAAGAAATGTCTCCCGCGGCTGACTTGTCGCGGGGCCACGTAAGCCAATGTACAACCAGCAGCGATTTCTATCGCGCGATGTATCGATTGGAACGCCAACCAGGGCCATGGTTGCGGGGTCTTTGCCCCTTCGTCTTTGTACATGTTATACACGTGAATAATCGAGTACAACTGTAGCGCGCAACTTGCAATTCCCAGAAAAACTGTGATGTAGGTGATCTTGACGAGTTTAGTCACGTTCGGTCGATAGGGACGAGTGCTGCGCATGCTTGCATGACCGAGGCGGCAAACCTGGGTGTTGTTTCTTTGAACAAAATTGACAATCTTCGTGCCACTGTATAAGAAGCTTACAGAGAGAATTAAGTTGAACACGATGTAAAAAGACTGGCAGATGATGATGAGTGCTTTCCAGCTTGCGAACAGCGAAACCATGACTTCTGCGAAGAACGTTAAACTAAAATGGAACACGATAACGGCGGACAAGAATCTTCCACTCTGAAGTTTCTCCGGGTACAGCTTGAGTTTCATCACTTGAAGAAACGCCAGGTGAACGAGTGAAAAAGACGCCGTGATGCACGGTAGGGCGATACCGAACAGTATCCGAGTCAATATCACCGAGCACGCGGGCAATAAGTTGCATTGTTCAGACTCGTAGGGATTCACGAAGAGAAACAAAGCTCGCGTCAGACCAAAGATGAACAAAAGGGTTGTTATAACCAGCGCTAAATGTCCCCGTTGTGTGCGCCGTTTAATAATGATAATTTCTGTCATGGTTATCAGAGAGTACATAGCGAGAAGGGTGAAAAGTATGCCAAAACCAATCCAGTGCATATCCCAGGCCCATTGCCACGTTTGCAATGCAGGGCCCCACTCTGGGACGGGCTCGGCAGCCATAGAAGGGCCTGATGAGGTAGCAGGTTTGGGCTCCGTTTCAGCCATAGCTTAAGCAATCGCTTTAGTCCTTTTCACCCTGGAAGGAAAAGTATTGATAGCACTTTTAGATAATAGCAAAGTGAAAGAATCTTGGTGATACCGGAGCTAGCAAGGCGTTATCAGACTTAATTAAGATAAATTAGGTAGTTGCAGGTAGATATCGGCTGATCGACAGTTTTCCTTCATTTTAAAAATGTAGGTTTTAAACTTATGAAATTCCTTCTTTAACATGCAAGAATCATCACACTACTCACACGAGAAACGGAAAGACATTTTTGTTTCGTCCTACTGTGTTTTAAGAGTCATCTCTAGCGGTTAAATCGACGTAGAAGTTGTAAGGAAAAAGTCACTCCTCAAGAAACTGCAAAGCCGAACATTTTTTGTCAATTTTTCGGGACGGTCATTTGAATATTCAGCGAGATGAGGGATTCTGGCATTGGCCACCGTAAAGAGATTCGATTTGTAACAAATGACTTTGACCTATGAGAGGTCCGTCAAGGGTCGTGTAATAACGGTACTTGCGGACTGAGTGGGAAGGCGAAACAGGAAATTATTAGACCCCGTCATGACGTAATGACGTAAGAGCAGAACGAAACGTACTGAAATACACCGGAGAACCGAACACTTAACGAAACGTAGCAGACCAACTCAGCTGATATGTTTAGCCATGTGATATTTGAAAAATTTGATTTTGGTACGGGTCAAGAATTTGTCCTTGCGAAACTGAAAAAGTGGTCAAATTGTCTATGCGCGCGTTGAATAAGGATGAAAGTTTCTGTCAGTGCAAGGGATGTTCTGTTAGCCCCTCAGGCGATGCGATCGTACTTTGAACAGCTCAAAGAATGACGTTATCGTAACCGTCATTCGGTCGAACCCTCGGAGAATGCTGTACTATTAAAACCTGTTAGCATAATTACTTGAGCAGCTTTTGGACTCGGTCTGATTCCGTTTTGCGTCACAAGATTATGTGAGTGAGCTTAAACTAACAACTCAAATCAAAACTAACCAGAAACTTGCCCTTTATGGTTCAGTTATCAGTGTAACATAGCTCGTCTGCGGTGCAACTTATCCAGTGTAGACTGTCTGTGACGCAGACTAAGAAATAGCTAGAAAAAGAGTTTTTCCTTCGATGTAATTAAACTGGCGAACGGCTTACATCGGTTGCACTCTGTTAGGCCATTGACGTCAATTTGGTCGATCACAACTGACGTTAATCCAAAAATAAATTTATGTTCTAATGAACTATTTGAGCAGTTTCATTTTTCGCTGGAGAATGCAATAAAACCAGGTAAAACGATCATGGCGTCTTCAGAAGCTTTTTTTATTTTGAATACATCACCGAGCAATTTTGTAAGAATTATGTCGCAACTTGTTAGTATTATGAACTTTTTTTGCAACAACACTCCATAAACCTTGGCTCGGCAACATTCTTGATATCGCACGATACGCCATGCAATATCACTTCTTATTTCCTTCGTCGAGGGGTAGAATATGATATATAGGAAACAAAGGTAACATGATCGGTACACAAATGCGAAAAAATGTTTAGAATTTAGTTAATAAGTTGAACAAACACGAAATTGTGAACAACGTTGGAAACGCCGCAAATTTGCTATAATAATACAAGAATGAAATAACGGGGCAATAAACCTGGTATCGCCCAGCACGAATAACGTCTTTAAACCGTCGCGACTGTAGAACGCGCAAAAAAGTTTATTTTAAGTGGCTTTATTTGTAGAACCAACTGAGTGTCAGTGGTTTGCTGCTGTAAGTTAGTTAGCATGTTTGTTTGTCTAGTTTATGTGGTGTAGTTCGTAAAGTTTCTATACTTTACAGTTAATGCGTAGTGGTTTCGGCAGTCGGTTGTTATTCCTTTGTTGTGTATATAATCAGTTTTAGATAAAGTAGTACTTCTGCACGGTTACAATGTCGTTCCAGTTACGGTTATGTGGAATCCTTCTAGCGGATTGAGCCATTCCCGTAGCTTTTTTTGTGTATGGAAGCTCCGACATGTTGAAATATAATGGCGTCGTTTAGTTCACATTGACAAAATACTTCAGTTATTTCGTGCTGTTTTCCATCTGTTGTTGTATGCGTGCAATGTTATTAACCGGAGGCAAATTTAGTTAATCAGTGCACATTGTGATTCCTTATAGATTGTCAACTCGTTATCACACGCTCCTCCGTTAAAACACCTAAATCCAAGCTAGATTGAAGACATTAAACTGTTTTAATTTTGTATGAGAATGTTGGAAAAAGAGTAAGGTCTTACCTCAGTTTTGTCCAAGAGAGGTTCTTTTGCCTTGTCGCATGACCACATTTGCCGGTAATTGAAATCAATAGCTAGAAAATGCTCCCGAAATGTTTGCAAACGTCCAGTGATCTCAAATAATCGTTGAGTTTGATAGTTGGGTTAGTTACTGATCCTCGAAATCTGCACCTGTTCTCGTCGATGCATATAGTGCTCTGTTTTAGTACAACCAAAATGCCTGTTTAATATCGCTGGCTCTTTGAAATGCAATTATCTATGCAAAACCAAGTCCCGCGTTTATGCATCGCTTCCCTCTGCCAATAAGAAAATTAATTTTCGCACCAGAGAATCTACGCTTTAAGGCAAATTCTCGTTGACATTTTAAGCTTAATTGTGCCTTTTTGTTCTATTCCTTTCAATCAGCATTCACTTTTAGAGTATCACAATATTTTGTAAAATAATTACTGACAACTGCGTGTTTGTTTTTCTTCTTTCTGATCGCGAAAAACGCGTCTAACTGGTTAACTCGACATGATGAAATCAGTTTCTATATTTGTCTTATGAACTTAGTTATATTGATTTTGCATCGTCTCTCACGAAACCACATAGGTTATGGAGGCGGGGATGTCAATTGTAAGTTGTATTGATTCTTCTAAGCTTGAAAAAGCAAAAGCTACATATATAGTTGTGCAAAGTCGGTTCAACGCGCCCGGGATTTTCAGACAAAATTGTGTGATCCTGTAATTTCAATAGACGAGGAGGTTTCGATTCTAAGCCAGGGACAATTACGTGATATTGGATAGCAGCTTAAAACCATTGTATCGTGTGAAGTGAAAGCAATTTACAGAATGCACGATTGAAAAGAAGTATTTTAAAGAAGTTGGAGAGGATACAATGAAGGTGGGTTTTTTTTTTTCATTATTTATTTGTTTCAAGCGGCGCCGCCAATTCGTGGGATCGTATAGTTTATTTGTTTTTAGAGTTCGCAATAGAATCAGTTGACTATTCAACAAATACACTGCAAATTTATACACTTCTTAGTTTCAATATTTGCGCGGCGTCTTGAGCTGTTTTATACATGCGAAATTAAAGTGAATGTTGTAGAAAAACTCATTGAATTTCGCTAAGATCTCTTTTTCTTGATTTATTCCCCGTTTCGAAACACAAAGAATGTTGTTTTAGAGGGCGCGCTTGAAACCAGGATGTCCGCTCTAAACCGGTCCTAATATATATTGTGGAATAACGGTTAATTTTAAAAGCTTTTGTAACACGGTGTAAGACATATCAAAGGCTGCTCACAGCACAATACAGTCAAGCAGTGTATCAATCTGGAATAATCTACTTAGCTCACTGAACAATGTTAAAGGAGTCTAACTGTCTGAGCCGAGCTTTTAGCTGTTAAAAGCTCTTGAAGTCTCCATTCATTGCGTGTTTTGTGCAACAAAATGGCTTAATATTGGTGTCCGCGTCCGCTTAACAGAGCTGTCCACTGAATGCAGGGTTATTGACATAGTCAGGATTTAAGAATAATTGCTGCGCAGCGAGCGTAGCGAGCGAGCAGCAACATAAACAGGATTTAAGAAGAATATATAAAAGGGGATACGAATTCTCGAATTCATCACTTTTTACCAGAATGCATTGCATTTAACCAGAATGCACTGCGCCACTTTTTACCAGAGTGCATTGTGCCACGAACAACATGGGTATACATCGTCAAGCGGTCGTCTCATTTCGCGTAGCTTCCAGTGACAATGTAGTGGTTTGTTTTGCTCTGATTTCCCTGTTTATCGATGTAATAAAGATAGTGCTTGACTTTCACAATGCTTGCTTTTATTCTGAATGCAGTATGTGAAAGTTCGTAAATCTTGACGATTATAATGGTGACATCTTAATTTCAACTTAGTACGTCATTTCTTAGCAGTCTCGCCTCCTTGGTCGAATAATTAAATGAAGAGAAATCGTCGTTAGTAAAGCTTGTAGAATAATCAAAATACGAAAACTGTGGAACAATTACATATATGCTGCGTTCTATTCCTTTTCGTACAAACATGAATGTTGTGTTGCATAAACCGAAACTGACTGAGATTCAATTCACACCCACAATGTGATTGTGGTATATAATACGTTTTCTTTAAGTGTCGCACGGAATGTATTAGGTTTTTTAAGAAAGATTTCATTAAGGCGTTTTAAAGTTGGCGAGTTTCTTAACTCTATGTTACGAGGCTGAAAAAATGTAATTTTTCTGCAATTGTATTTTCGTTCATTTGACTGTCTTTTCGTTAGCTGAGGATTCGCAACTAATTTTGTATCATTTCGCAATTTCTAGCTTCAGATTACCATATTACTACATTCTACCGCATTGTTTTATTAAATACTGAAAATCCAGCCTTTGCCGTGGTTTTGCTCCTTTGACCTATCGGCCCTAGCCTGCGAACTCAGACGTATTTCCGGCTGTCACTGGTTCCGCCGAAAATATTTATAAAAAATTTTCGGCGGAACCAGTGACAGCCGGAAATACGTCTGCGTTCGCAGGCTACATCTCCTCCCAATGACTGAGCGTTAGCATTTTCACACATCGCGATGGACTCGTCCTCGGCACAGTCTGTCAACATTCTAGAGACATTTAATGCGTACCAGTACAGAATTTATAAGTTAATTTCTGCTCCTACAATTTCCACATCTTTCGATTTTCGATGTCCAAACATAGTTCAGATCATCATGTGCTTTTTTGCGTTGTCACACCTCGCCATCGATGCGTCATCATGCATGAAGTTGATGCATAGGACAGATTTTAAGTTACACACTAAAATTTGACACTACTTTGAGAACTAAAGGTTAATGTCAGTCTTAGAACGCACAGGCAGATGATTCACTGCGTAAGATATCTCAGTATTAGCAGGATGTACTGCAGCATTACTATCTTTTAGATATACCCTAGTTTTACTGTAAATATGGAAAGAACATTTCGGGCTCAAGCTGGTGTCTACCTACGCCTGCACTCGTATCGCTCAGCGGATTCTCCACACCCGAAAAAACCCTTTGAGCCTCGGTGGAGAAGAGAGTTTCTAAATAGTTTAATCCACTTTTTCTTTGTTATGTGTATACTGACTACACTAACACATGCAGGATATAAGCGCACAGGGATTAACTTGTTTCTCTCATCTTTGTGAACAAGTTTAATTAAAATAAGACGTAAAATACGTAAACGGACAGCGTAAATTAAAGACAACTGTCAAATCAAATAATAAAATAACCTAATAACAGGAAATTGCTAATATGTTCCTTCGCGGATGTTAGGACTATCCGGATCTTTTATTTGAAAAAGATTTCCTGGCCTTAAGGATTGAGTCTCGGTTAGGGATAATGGATTAATTAAGAACAAAGGAAGCTTGAACAAGCAGTAAGTTTTTTTATTGTTATTTTTTTTGTCAGAGCACACTGAATTCACTTTGACGTGACTGTGATACAGTACTGTCGCCTTGCAGTCCACTAGAGAACTACAGAAGTCCACTCTCTTGAAATGCTGTAACCTATGTTTTGGACAAATGAATGTCTGGGCCCTGGGGGGAGTGGGTACTCCCTATAATGGCCTGTGTGTGGGTGGGGGGAGGCTCTGTCCAAAAGGGGTACTGTTCTCAGGTTTCTGATATATAAAAGGGTTGGGATTTCCCTGGCCTTACGGATTGAGTCTCGGTTAGGGATTAAGGAATTAATTGCATGTCGCAGTGTGGTTAGAAGCGGAAAGGAAATGTTCTGCAGCTGTAGTGGGTTTAGATTTGGTGTTAGGGTTATCTATAGCACGGCGCTGTTCATTAAACACCGCTTCAATCAGTGAGCATCGCCGGGCTTTCATGCACACCGTATCCGCTTGATCGCAATGGTCTTGACATCCGCGAAGAAACCTATTAGTTATTTCCTGTTGTTATGTTATTTCTTCATTTGATTTTACCTTATCTTTAATGTACACAGTCGATTAATTTAGTTTTACATATTTCCGGTACTACGCAAATCAAGCTAGAGATTGTGATCACACCATAATCTCTTGCGCAAATAAACTAAAAGAAACACCCCTTCCAAGGTAAAATTCTCATTGTAACTGAACAAGACTGGTTTGGCCAACTGAAAAATAGTGCATCTTAAAAGATTATCCTAGGTTGTATTCTTCTCTGGTTTTACATTGCTTATTATACTCTATCGGAGAATCCCTATAAGTCTTATGATTGCTCTGGTTATATAATAGGCGCTTTGCACGATCCGGTCGCATGGTACGGAATAAATTATGCTGGGGCGCAACTTTCAAAACAATGGAAAGTCGGGCTGGACTGGTACGAATTCCTTTGTTTTGGAAGCCTCACCGCGTTATTTGCGTCCCAGCATAATTTATTCCGTGCCATGTGACCGGATCACGAAAAGGGCCTATTGAACCGTTAACAACGAATCTTGAAATACTGTTCGCCTAGTTTCTAGGCCTTCATATTTCGCTTCGGTCAATTGTTTTCGGGTGACCTGGCAAGTCCCGCTAACCGTGAAGGTCTTGAAGAAAGCCGTACAGGAAAAAGGCAAGCAAAAATACTGTCCGGTTTCAGTCACAGTTCTTGGCTTGCCTGAAAACCTGTCTTGCGATTAATTATGACAACAGGCTCGTGGTCAGTTCTGCAACTACTAATCTCGAACCGAGAGCCAGTGTTCCTCATGACCAGCGGCCAACAACTGAGGGCAAGGCTCGTCACCAGCTTCTTTTCCACCACCTTTTTTCAAAGGGGAATCGTCAAAGGACACGATTGAGCTCGGCTGCTAACCAACACTTATCTTTTCTACTTCTCCGCTTTCTTTGTTTTCTTCTGGACTAGAATCACTAGCCTGTTTAACCTTGGCCTTGGTCGACAGCCTCAACGGCAGGTTGCTAGTGACTGTATTCAAGGCTAAGTTAGCCGCATTCAAAGCATTGGTCGCTGATCCGGGCAGTTCAATGCGCATGCGTCTCTGCCTCTCTTCGATGACGGCGCTGACTGAGCAGAGGACACTGGACACGACACACAGCCCCAGGGTGATCAACACGATGGTGAAATTCACAGCAAACGTCTTGCCGTGGTCCGTGGACTGCAACTCGCCGTCGTTAACGACGAAATCGCCGAATCCTATCGTAGAAACACTGATGAAAGTAAAGTAAGTTCCTTCAATGAACGACCAGCCGTCGGTATGTGACGTCAGAATGGCGCCAAATATAATCATCAGGATCATTAGCACGAAGGTGACGATGGTGCTCTTCATTTCAGCGCTCCCCGACACCACCCTACTGAGGCAGGTTTTCTCCATGAAGCGGATGAATACCCGAATAACTAAGCTCACGTGATTCCCGACGCTTAATAACATGATACCCGCGACTGGTATGGCCAGGAGACTGAAGAAAATACAAAACAGCTGGCCTTGCCATGTGTGAGGTGACATGTGGCCATAACCTTAAAAAGAGACAGAGAGGAAAAAGTACAAATGTGAAGAATCGTTGAGGAACTGCTCTACATTGAAGCAAATTGCAAGCTTATGTCTTCCCTGCTCGAAAGACCTCTGGGATATAGTTCTTCAGAGATATGTGATTGGTTGTTACCTGCGCGCGAAAATTCTACAGTAACCAATCACCAAGAGTGCACGGATCTGTAAAATTTTAGAGCCCGTTCGAGCGCGGGAAGAATTGAACCCGTTAAGACATCTGTTTCTTTACTCAAACTAGCTAAAAAGTACGTAGCCTTGTTAGTCAAACACAGCCGGCACTGTTCGCGACTGAGGTACCGTAAACTGTCGCGAAAAAAAGGGACACTGTCACCACTTTTAGCATGATTTTGGAAATCTCAAAACCATATATCGATCATTGGAAGGTAAACAATAAAGGTTCTATTTTGTAAAGTAGCACTCGACAAATGATTAAAACCCATTAGGAAGTGAGGATGGCTAACGATGTCGAGGATGGAAACGGATTGTGACGTGGATTGTTTAAAAAGCGTCAGGATGTCAGTTTTTCAAAGGTTTAAGTTTGGCTCGAAAATTGTTGAAGTTTTGCAAAAAATGTTGCTGCAGTGTGGACTTTCTTCAAGAGCTTGCTTTTAATCATTTTGTTAGAACTAATCAAGGTCTTATTACATAAATTTAGGGACCAGTCGTGATTTTAGAACAGTTTTAAGCAAATATATCGGGACAGTGTCCCTATAAGCCCTGGGTTTAAAAAACTTCGTAAGGGGTTTTGGATGGGGTCATAAGCAGATGGCCTTATGTCCGGGGGGGGGGGCTTATAAGCGAAACAAACAAAACGATTTAAAATGAACTACAGCAGTGTTGGTTGAAATACGTTTTTCATATAGATGGTTTTAATTAAGCTTTAAAGCATCATAATAAATCGAAATCATTTTATATTAAACAAGAGGGGGCTTACAACCAGGTTTATAAGCCGGGGGCTTAGAAGCGCAGTTAAGTAATATATCAAACACGAGTGACAGTGTTTCATCGGGATATCTAAACACGGAGAAGAGAGTTGAAAATACGACGCGCAGTGGAGTATTTTTGACGAAATTTGAGGTGTTTGGATAGCCGATGAAACACTGTCTCGAGTGTTTGATATATCTTCTCAATCGAAACAAAAACTAAGGAGTAAACGGAGAAGTAAAATCGTCAAAATCTATGCTAATTAAGACCGGATATCCAAACCACCGTCACGGTCATGATTTCCTTTGTTTTAGCTTGATGAATTATTAATGAGTTTGAGAATGGTATGTCAAAATTATTCCATTCAGCTTAAATACTTAGTCTGCCGCAAAGCGAAAAAGTAATCTTGATTTTTCTTTAATTTCACTGTTGCGTGGAACTTTTTTTTTTCTAAAAAATCCACCCTTACTTGCTCCACGCGACATGGAATGACATCTGCATGAATGCTGTATTGTGGACATTAACTACTTATTAAAAATAAAGTGTTAACGACAAGATTTGCCGCAAATCAGATATAATGTGAATTTCGAGCGCATTTTCCTCCACAGTACAATTTCAAGCAGTCATCAGCTACCACAGTCTCTTCATGGCTAAATTAATAAGTCATTCAGCGTTCATTCATTCTAAGGCTTGGAAATCGTCTTGTACTGAAATAAAAATAAAAATTTCATGCGCAATTTTAACCATCCTACTTGCAATAGACGTTTTATTGATGGTTAGATACTACTGGCTCCACAAAACAACGCACGTTTGATGTAAATCTTTTTTCTTTTATCGAGGATAATCGGCGAGAGGTTCTGGCAACCCTAAACTTCTGTATTATCATATTGTACCTGAAATGTCTGTGCCATAATAAATTAGTAACACATTTTTCAAAGCTTTTTACCACTATCTTTATACATCTCTGAAAACCTGCGGACAGAATCTGATTGCTGAAGTGTTAACTTTCTGAATCTCTTTTCTGTTACGTTGTCTTCATATACAACTCGGGCTCAAGGAATAATTGTTATATAGTTTTAATTCCGTATTGTTAATAAAGTAGATGACTAACTCAAACCCCAACATTTGGAATCGCTTTGTTTGTAATAAACTGATCTCAAGTTTTGAGTGCTTTTTAATTTATTCGCACCATTTTATGTCAATAAGAAATTGTTTTGTCGCCATATGCGGCTGCTAATGACATATCGACAAATGAAAACTTAGCGCCGCCAAAAAGTGAAAATCTGGTTTCCGAGCTGGATATAAAAGATGCATAAAGAGAAAAAACAATTTTAATTGGTGATGGTGATTTCCATTCGTTTGTTTTAGACAGCAAACATTTACATGTCTAGGAAAGTAGACGTATTTTCACATAGTTTACCAAGTTGCCCGGATTACTCATATCACCCGATCGATTTGAGCCAATACCGATTAAGAATTGAAAATTGCTTAAAACGTTTCCTTTTACCATTTATCATCTTCTACTATCAGACAGTTGTTTGAATGCGAATTTTAACAATTCTTACCAATCGTTGTCATGATTGTAAAGGCAAAGAAGACGGAATTGCCATAAGTCCAGCGACTCAATCTCTCAGTCTCTCCCCTGGCGCTTGATTCCTGTGCAAAAGCAGTTTCAAGCAGGCTCAAATCTGTCGAGCTGATATTGTACTTTTCTGCCAAGCTTTCCTTGAGCTTCGTTGCGTGAGATTTCCCCTCAGTGACTTCCCCGTTTCCACGCTCCAACACCATGAAAACTGCCGCTCCAACCAGAAGGACGATAGTGAAGATGAGTATTTTACTAACAAGTGATTTCGGCTCAAATTTTATAGTCTCGTCTGCATCCGTCATAATCGGTAGATTTAGCAGTGACAACGAAATTTCGACTCTCTACCGCAGAATCCTCGTTGCAGCTGTTTTTGAGAGATAATTTAGCCTTTGATTGGCAGATTATTGAATGGAGGCAAATTACGTTAAGCTAAGGCTTCATTTTAAACTTGGCTTCTCCCAGTACCCGTCTGTTTACAAACAATTTGTAAATTAACCAAATTTTCTATGATAATTGACTCGGATAAAAATTAAGCATTCGTTAAATGCCTGCTATCAAGGAATATTTTTCGACCATCTGATTTTTAATTTGTCTTAACTCTAGCAGCGTTTTTGCAGACAAAAGACAATCTTTTTTTTTCAATTGACCAAAGAATTACTCTGTCATAATGATTTGCATTACTGAAACCACCTGCGGGTATTGTTTGTCTCTGGCTAGTGAACTCAAGTATTTATTCTCTAAGCTGCTAATCACTCTAACAGCAAGATTATCGTACCTGTTGCTGACAAGCGGTGATTTTAATTGTAATCAGGGTCGAAATGTTCAAAACCGCATTATAGTGATTTTGTTTAACTTGAGCCAAGCTATTTGTAGTGTATCGATACTTATTTCTGGTAAGAACCTTTTATGTTGATTATAAATTATTAACGACTCTTTCCCTTGTGGTCTTCATTTTAAGTATGGACTCCAATTAATACAGTACAGCCCGGCAGGTAGGCTTCATTACCAGCTTTTGTTCGGGAAAGGAATCCTCGCTCCTCCCCTGAAGGGGAGAAATCTAGACCGGACTAGAGAAAGTTTACCCTGGAAATCGAGGCTTAATAATAATAATAACAATAACAATAACGATAACGATAACGATAACGATAACGATAACGATAACGATAACGCTAACGCTAACGCTAACGCTAACGATAACGATAACGATAACGATAATGATAATGATAAGGATAATGATAATAATAATAATAGAATTGGATGATTAAATGAAAATATACAAGATTCCCTGCGACTCTGAGTTTCGCGCGTATGCATCATTAATCATCTAATTCTATTAATCATCTAATTCTATACACCGCTCTACACAAACGTGTATTGAGCACTCTTTAGCAGTGTTTGCTACAATTTCTCATGATTAATAATAATAATAACAATAATGACATTAATAATAATAATAATAATAATAATAATAATAGTAATAATGATAATGATGAAATATCTTTAGCCATGAGGCAACCTCACCCTCAGGTGGTTTTCAGGCTGGTCCTAAGTAGAAATTATAAATATACAGTAGCTAAAATTGTTAAATCTAAAAAAAGTTAAAAAAAAGCATATAATTACAAAAAAAACCTAAGACAGAGTTAATGAAATGATAAAATTAGATAAAATAGTTTACACAAGTTTCTGAAATAAGTCTAGGTTATTTGAATTTCTTGTAGACACTGGAAGAGCGTTTCATTCGTGTATCGCTCAGTATTTGTTGCCTCCACTGGCACCGAGATTTGGGCATTTTTAAAACGTTGTCTTTGTTCCTGGAGTCGTAAGGGTGGGTTTCCCTGAAGTGCGTAAAATTAAATTTCCAGTCAATCAGCCCATGCATGTATTTAAATACAAAAGAAAGACGGTGTTGCAGTCGCCTTTCTGACAAAACTAGCCAATCAAGCTCGTTAATTGCCTCTGTTGCAAAAGAGTGTTAAGCTTTGTTAAGGATTAATGTATAGCGGCTTTGTTTTCAAATAACTCGACTTTAGCCATTAGAGTTTTGTTGCGTTTATCTTCCCACACAATGTCACTATAATCCAAGAGAGGCAAGATCATTGATTTGACGTAAAGTTCTCTGGTGTGTATTGGCAATAAATGTTTGATCCTTCTGAGAATGCCAAGTCGTTGATTTACTTTGGTTGTAATGTAGCCAACTTGATCACTCCAACTTAAGGTATTAAACAATCTGCTTTGTCAAGGAACTCGTCACAGATTTGTAGGCTAAATTTCCCAAGGGACTCCAGCCTTCCAATTATGTGAGCTTCCAATTATCATAAATAACTTAGACTTGGCTACATTCAGTGTAAGTTTATGGTCATTAAGCCACTCTGCTACAATAGCCAGGTCCTCATTCAGCATTTGTTGTAAATCTGTAGTGGATTTCGCGGAACAAGACAGTATCATCGGCAAATAACGTAACAGATGTATGCGTTAGGCCTGTAGGCAAGTCATTGATATAAATAGAGAAAAGGAGCGGACCAAGAATGGATCAAGAATAGATCTTCGAAACATTCACTGTTCTTCATGCCGATACACTCAACATGATACCAGTTATCACAGTCGTCACACTGAACCGCTTTTCGATTGCTCCTATATCCCTTGTTGATGTCTTCAGATAGTAATATTAAGGACGCACAAAGTGAGGCATTCAGCATGTTAAGTCCTGCTAACGCCTTCAAGATGACGGAGGAGTCGGTCCACGATGTCGCTGGTGCCGAAACGTCGAATTACGGCTTGGATATTGCATGTAAATTTAAAAAAAGAAACTGTAGTGTCGTTGTATATTGCGTTACTGTCATGCGCAGTAAGGATGGAGTATCGGTGTGCAAGATAGGATTGCCATGTATTACCGAGTAGAGAATAAAAAACAGGTTTCTTTTAATCGACGACTCCATAGAAACCTTCGTTACAAAAGTTCCTATCTATTTTAAATGTAGAGAACAGAAGAACTACTACGATAATTTTGCAGAGTGACAGCGAGCGTAGAGGGCTGTGTGACGACGCCATCTTGGCCGCTTGGCAAATACATTCTTCCAAGCGTTGCTCGGTGTTTCTCGACAGTTACATTCCTAGGTCCTATGGTTTAAACCTGCAGGACCTCGAATTTTGCTTTACGAGTTGTCCTACTTTATTAGTTACTTTGATAGCCTGAAATGTCAGTCGTCTCCCGCCCTCAATCTTCTTTGCCCGGGGAAGGCTGAGGGTGGGGAAAATCTGAACTCAATGACTCTGATAACTTGTAATCTGGAACTAACAACAATAAATGTCATTAGTATATACCACACAAGTGAATAGTACTTTTCGCGCACGCTGATTGGCTAGCTGGGAGGTGATTAGCCAAGTGCTATTCACCTCCACTGCAGTGAATAGTTGTTTAAAACTATTGAATTAGAAGAAGCATGCAAAATTAACGACCGAGATCAGAGTAGACCGCCAATTCTCATACGTTTATTTACATACTGCCAGGAGTCAATATGTTCATAGACTGTGGACATTTTAAACAATCAGTTTTTGCAAGATAATTTGGTTTTATCAACTGGGTTGATAATGTGAATTGTCCACCGTAAAGAGATTCGGAAGCTGACGTTTCGAGCGTTAGCCCTTCGTCGGATTAGCGTTAGCCCTTCGTCCGACGAAGGGCTAACGCTCGAAATGTCAGCTTCCGAATCTCTTTTACGGTGGACAATTCACATTATCAACCCAGTTGATAAAACCAAATTATCTTGTAATACTCCCATCGACGCAGCACCACAGTTTCTTAAGAAACTTGCCCCCTTTATTATAGTTTTTGCAAGAGCTGACCACAGAGCCTCCTTTTCCTCGTGCCAAGGTCTCGCCGGCTAAGACGGACAATGCAGCCTCAGTCCTCGGTCGAAAAAACTTGAGCCAGCAAATGAAACCACTGATGATGCAACATGGCGGCCAGCCCTGCGGTTATGGATCATGGAGATGGAAGGTAGTTCAGGCAATTTCCTTTCGAACCTGCTTCTCAGAAGTCCTTTTTATTGCAGCAGATGTGATAATGTTAACTTAGAATCCCTTTTAAAAACTTTCAGTTATTTCCTTGGAGAGGAGATTGAGTTACTGGAAGCTATTTACGTTCACGAGTTAACGCTCGAAGGACCGCGGGAAAGGTAGGATGAAAAACGTTAAGATAGCTCAGTCAATCAGTTTTTATTTCTTAATCCATAGCAACTAACCTCAATTTTTATATGAAAAAAAAATCGTATATCACAGTGTTTTGAATCAGTGACGTTAACTGCAAATTTATTTCGTTTTCTTGAAGGCTCCGTATGAGGGTAGCTATGCCCTTACATATAGTGAATATTGACGTTCCAGGCTGGTGTTTAACTTCAGCTTCCTTAGTGTAAAGTGACTCAGGGTACCCTTTTTGGGTTTTCTGATATTTCCTAGCCCCTCAACATTTTTGTTATCACTGTAACAATTTAATTGTAAAGCTGCACTTGTTATACTCCTGGGTGGAGAGTAAAGTACCGTTTCCAAGATAACAGTTTGTAATTTCCCTGGGACACAGCTCAGGCACATATCCTTAATCCTCAAATTAGTGCCCAGGGAGCTTATTTCAAATTTAGGTAAAGACGGGAGGTGCTTATTTGAGGGAGGCAATTAGCCGAGGAGGTGGGAGGTGGGTGGGGGTTCAAGCCTGAGGTCACAGTTTTTTACTATATGGACCCCTCCCAGCTGGCAAATAACACATTTATTTTTTCCTGTGTTAAATTGGCTTACAAGTGGGTTTGTTTATGCAACTTTGTCATTGAATTGGCTTACGCGCTATCTGCAAGGGGGTGCCTATTTGAGGGGAGGTGCTATTTTGAGGACTTACATGTACAGTATCTTGTGCTCTGTCTAAAATACATTTGAAAGGCTGCGTGCAAGAACGTCCCCTTGATTTTTCGGCTATTTTTGAAAGTGCTAAAAAAAGCTGAATTTTGCCATGTGGGTTTCGTTTCACCTGATAAACACTGCTCTGAAGTTTTTTTGGCTGGGTTGCTCTTCGTTTTCGAAATATTACGTATGCAAACAACCCTCAGTTTTCCAAGCGGCATCTTTTGGAGATCTATTGTTAAACGAAAAACAAAAGAAACCTTTTGTTTCGCTAAAGGATCAAGTGACTATAACACAATCGATTTTCACTGCTGCTTCGTTAGCTCAAGTGGATAACGCGCCGAACGGAGCTGATTCGAATTTGTTTTGTCGTGACACTCGAGGGTTCAATTCGAGGTCGGTGAAATGTTCTCTTTTTTGTTCTGTTTTTCTTCTTTTTTCAAAAACCTTCTTCGTGTCTTTGTAGTTGAATTGCCGTTTTGACTGGTAAGGATCTGGATATGTTTTTTTTAGCTGCCATTGTGACGTTGGCTTTTGGCGCGCAAAGCATCGATTACTTCCATAACACAAATTCAGAGCTTACCTGTTAATTAAGCAGAGTTTGCTCGTTAGTTAGTTCCACCGATATTCGAAGCTTATTTGAGGAATATTTGCAACCACCTGGTAGGAGATTTGGCATCATTAAGCCTTTGATCCTTGATGAAAGTCACCAGCATGCCTCAAAGAACCGAGGCGTGTTTTTGTTCTGAGATGGCTAAAGTCCGCCGTTAACTTAGCCACTGAAGAACAAGTGAGCCAGGTGGTAGAGTCTAGAAAGGATTCTTCTTCCAAAACAAAGCATCCGTCGCGGACTTAAAGCTCATTTGCTAAACTTCGGCATGTGTCAGTATTGGAAATTAGACCTGCTTTCTAGACTCTTAATATTTTCTTGAAATGGGCGGCCTTAACATCCTCCGCTGCAAAAATTTCTGGGACATCCCATAATAATCTTTCATACGTATACGTATCGTGTGTGCTAGCGTGATGCGTGACTCAGACACGGCCGGCCGGGAGGGAACTGGCAAGAGAGGCCAGGCAGCAAAGTCGAAGATCTCAGCCATTTTTACGGGACCCCCGGCCAAAGAGAAATCGCAGGTCAGTTAAATTCGCAAGCAAGCGTTCCGTGAGTGTGTATCGTGGTTTTCCAAGCAGATGTACTTCGAATTGCAATAGAATCGGTCCCGCCGCGAAGAAAAAAGACAGAGAACGCCTGATCGCAGGTTTAACTATAGCAAGAAGAAAAACTTCAGCTCAAATGTAAGTTTTGCTTTGTATTTCAGCCTTCCTTTGCTGATAAATTTTATGTTTCATGGGCTTTTTTTCTGCATGAGCAGCGTGTTAGCTTAAGGCTTGCGCTTTCCGTGTTGTCGGATATAATCATTTCACGGACCGAGCTGAGTTTTTAGTTTATTTATTTATTTCTTTATTTATTTATTCCATTTTCACTGCATTAGTTTTGTACGCGCTAGCCCTAACCCTAAGCAATAACCCTAGGCCTGAACGTTAACCCTAAGCTCGACCCATAACCCTGCAGACCCCAAACGCTAACCCTAACCTTGTTCTGTAACCCTAACTTTCAACGTTAACCCTAGTTTCAAGCGGTAATTTGAGTGAAATTAATGAGTCTTTGCGGCCGCACGTTAATTTAACGTTTTTTCTACCTGAAATGAACACTTCTTAAGGTTGCGCGTTGCAAAAGATCAATATTTTGCTTGATTTTAAGTGAAATTACCGCCTTTGCGGTCACGTGCTGACGTGACCACAAACTACGGGTTTTTTGCATACGTAATATTTCGAAAGCGAAGAGCAACCCAGCCAAAAAAACTTCAGAACAGTGTTTCTCAGGCGAAACGAAACCCACATGGCAAAATTCAGCTATTTTTGAGCACTTTCAAAAATAGCCGAAAAACCAGGGGGACGTTCTTGCACGCGGCCTTTTTTTTAGGCCAGTGTCACTAGGCCCATAGAGGAAATTCTAGATATGTGATTGAGATTTTTATCTGTCAAATGTTAAAGTGGTACTATGATGAAAATCGCATCTTTCCTATTGTGAAGCCATTTTATAACATAAACAAGTAGTCTGTATGAGAAGGAAAATGCTGTTTACTTTTTCCAATATCTCTTTTCATTCCAGAGATATTCAAGTTTTTAAAATATGCAAATTAGCCAAGTGATGATGTCATATTCTTAACATAATTTTGCTCATAGTAAATGGTTTGAACCCAGGAGTATCAGTAGTTCGTAGAGTGTGATCGTCCGGGTGAGTGTAGTTCTGAGAAGAACTGTTGTTGGTGACTGACGTTTCGACAACCTGAGCGGAAGTCATCTTCAGAGTCAACTTGACTCTGAAGATGAAAAAAGATATCTCAGCCAATTTGTATCCGAAATGTTTGATTCTTTGCAGTAAGATTCTACTAAAGGTACTCCACAATACAAGCTTAAAAGTTTTGTTACCATGGCAACATAATGGGTTCCAGACCTCCCCAAAACTGAAGGCATTTCTGGCCACCCTCGGCATTCCATTTTCATATTTGCAAATGGCGCCTCATATGCATGATCCAGCAGACATATAAATATGTTAGCTAGGGTTTGTGGCCCCGTTAAGTGTTTTTCGAGCTGAAAATCACTAACATATCAAAATCAAGTGGGTGGGGACTGGAAAAGAGTGAGTTGCCATGGGAACAGAACTTTTTATAGCCGTAGGTGTGTTTCGTGTAGAACTATTAGCCTGCAAAGTTCAATGGTCTGCGGTGCAAATTGGCCAAGATAGCTCTAATTATATACTTGAGATAATATTGGGTTGAGTACATGACGTCATCAGTCATCTCATTTGCATAATTTACACATTTTTCAAACTTAAATATCTCCGCAACTAATGCAGGTATTTGCAAACGGTAAACAGCGTTTTTATTCTTTCATGGAATTCTATGTGATACACCTAAAATATCAAGGGGTAAAAATTTGATCATAGTACCACTTTAAATATAGTCTCACAATGTTGTAACAGTATTGAAGCAATGCAGTTTGTAACAAGGCTTCTCTTTCAGACCCATGGCTGTTAGTGTTCTGCTTCATCCAAGCACAGGAGAGGAAGAGGACAAACGTTTTGTGTGCCTAACATTAGTTATTTACCTCCCTGACAAGGTAATAACCCTATTATTTCATGAATTTAAAAATTTATAAAATGTTCACTGGCTAAAAAGACTTACATGTAAAACTTTCGAGCTTTCGGCTGTCAGGCTACAGCCTTCAATGGATAAAAATGGAAAAAATGACAACTACATTATTTACAAAAATAGGTGGGAGTATAAAATGAATATATTAAAAAGGGAAAAATATGTATATAAGTGTCAATAAACTAATTGTTCTTTTTTTAAAGAATAGAACATTGATTAGGAAGCGGCCTTGAATTGTTATCTGCATGATTTATCAAGGCGGTGTGCCATGATTCCAATGTCTTGCGGGTATGAGAAGAATCCTTGTCAATCACTTGGGAATTTTTAAAGTCAATAGAGTGATTTGAAGACCAAGCATGTTTAGTGATGTTGGAACCTGTTGCAAAAGACTTCACATTCCTCATGTGTTCTTTTTTCTAGTTTTAAAGCATCTGCCAGTCTCGCCTACATAACTTAGAAAGAATAACTTAGAATGAATTTAGTTTTGTGAGATCACTCACTAACCTGAGGTGTTGACAGGATGAGTTATACCTGCTTTAATGGTTGAAAAATGATCATTGTTCAAAAAAATGCAAGTAGAACCATTGAGTATCATGGCAAATGTTAATGGCTGACTGCTGAATGGGTTTAAGGTGATTCCTCAGTATTGCATTGCGCGTCCCTACTGCGCACAATTTTTTGTGTCAGTAGGGCATGCACATGAGTGTGTGCACATATACAATGTAAAAGATTTCCCTCGAGGTAAGCTTGATGGCGAAATAAATGCTCGTTTTCGCTTAAGGTATCAGCCAACCCAAAATTGACTGTTTTGCATAATTTTGGATTTTTATATCATTCGATAGATCTTAGGAATAGCTTTCGTTTAAAAAAAAAACACCAAAAAATGTTATTCGTACGCGAAGTTATCAAGGGAAAACAATTTTGCCATCTTAATTGCTCTAATTAGCCGCCGACAGCTCTTGTCATCGCGTTGTCAAATAAGGAGAGACTACGTGACAGCTAAGCACATGATGCGTGTTTGTGTTTCACAAAACACACGCGATGTTCTCAAAGTCTCGTCTTGTATGAATGTCTTCGAAAAAGAAAAAAAGATCGTGTCCCTTTTCTTCGTCGAAGCCAAGAGCAAAGAAAAGGAAGAAAGCTTTTAACTCTGAAGTGGCAACAGAACTTGCTTCGAGCGACAAAGGTTCGTTCTACAACCAAGACGAATGGTTGGAAGAAATCGCAAGTCATGAACCGGATACGAGCGAGCAAGGAATAATTTGTTGGCCCAGGCTTGGAAGCGGCTTTTTCTCAATGAGACAATTTCTCTGGTTTCCCACCGCCGCGAAAATTTGTCTGTTTCTTGTTACCTGTCAAACTATCATTGTTCAAGACTTTAATCGATCAACACTTAATTTGCCTGACGCCTAGGTGCCGCTAATCTCATTACGGTCGACATTCTATTTTTCCTTGTTTCTCGAAATGAAAATTTGGGCGAGTGGTGCATGCATTTTGAACTCCAAGTCGGCAGCCCCTGGACCAATTTGGCTGAAATTTGGCCAAATTGTTGTCAGATAGCTAACCTACAAAACCGTGTCTGCGAATTTTGATTTTTCTTTTCATTCCAAAGTTATAGCCTATTTTCCACGGGGGGTGACAATAATTTCTCATCCCCAAACATATTTGCTTGTAAAAAAAAAACGAAGGCACATTTCAGAAATCTGAGACACGGTTTTTTAGGCAAACGTGTGAAGAAATGAAAGCCGCATTAATCGTTTTCTTCCGTTTATTTTTGGTGGGCGTGGAAATTAATGAATGAAAACAGTTAGTTTTGCAAAAACCACATCATTTTTTAAGCGCATTCAAGTTTTTTACTTTTTAAAGGGAATTAGCTGTAAGCATGATTATTCAGCTTTCAAAATATATACGGTTTGTAGGGGTTTGTGTTCAAACAAAGAGCGCTAGAACGATCTGCGCGCAGACGACCCCTTTGGGTTGGCTGATACCTTAAGCGAGCATGGTGACCTATGTTTTTTACTGTGTAATTTTGGTGTGCAAATTATCCCCTTTAATTTAAAAAATTAAGGAAAAAATTGTTTGGAAGGAAAAAAGATATAGCTAAAAGAGTGCACAAAACCGTTACTTCGGGATTCAAATTATGACCTCAAAAACAACTGTAATAAGCTTCAGCTTATTATAGTACGTGGAACACACATACCAGATATGAGCAAACTAACATTTAATCACTATCAAGATGGCGACTTGGTTAAGCACGAGGTGCAACAGAAAAGCACTATGGGTAACCTAGTGCGTGACGCATGACTGGTAACATGCCTTCTTTTTTTTTAAAGAAAGGAACAACAACAAGAACAATAGCTAAGACAAAAGAAAAAAGTATCAATGTCTGAGACAGTTCCAAATGGACGGTCCAGAGCAGAGTCAAATCATACAGTGTCATGAATTGCCAATGTCCACATCAGATGTATGGTCACATGCAACAGTTCCACAGTTGGCATCCTTTCCGTACTTACAGCAGTGGATAGTGCTCACCACCTGCAATGGAAGACCGTATAATCAATAATCAGTCAGAGTAGCGGGCAGGTTTTCGAACAACTCGGCCACTACGGGTAACGACTTGAGGAGCTGGGTGACTGAGAAGGAGCAGTTGAAGTTGGAGGGTTGTAAGGGCAGGGTGGTACCGGTGTGTCAGGGGCTGATTTGGGCAGTGGCCCTGAAGTTGAGCTGAAAACTGTTGGCAGTGGAGAAGATGGACTGACATCATTTGGTGCTGCTGTTGGAGCTGCAGATGAAACAAGTGATGGACTGACGTCATTGGGTGTCGCTGATGATGATGGGGTAGGGTTTGGGAAGAATGATCGCAGTTTGTCAGGAAGATTGGAGTTGGTGTTTGTCTCAGGTAGTGGTTCGACATTGATTAAGGGAGGTGCCAGTTGCACCTGAACACGGTTTCGTCTGATTTGTCCGGTGTGGGTTTTGATGTAGTAGGATCGCGGGCCGGCAGAGCCTGTGATCTGTCCAGGAACCCAGGCCTTTGACTGTGAATTAGGGGGAGGCTTCGCATAGACATAGCTACCCGGTGGGAAGTCTGGAAGAAGATGTCTTGCATGTTTATCGTAAGCTTGTTTTTGTTGTAGTTTGCGGTGTAAGTGGTCGGATACCACTTTGTCATGAGGAGAAGGGCGAGGCTCCAAAGTAGGTATTGGCTGAGGTAAGTTGCTGTGGAGGACACGGCCAAACAATCGTTGAGCGGGAGAGAAAGTGTGACCAGCAGGTGGAGTGTTACGCACTGACAGGAGTGCCAGGTCCACATCTTTGGCTGTGCGAAGGATGTGTTTGGCTTACTTTACGGCCGCTTCAGCTCGTCCGTTGGATTGTGACCAGTAAGGAGATGATGTGATGTGATTGAACTTGTACGTTTTGGCAAATTCCTTGAAAAATCAGAGGTGTATTGAGAGCCATTATCCGTTAATAAGGTGTGTGGAATTCCATGACGGCCAAAATGCTGCTTGGTGGCCTGTACTACCGCTGATGACTGAAGGGAGGGAAGGCGATCGATTTCGTAAAAGTCACTGAAGTGGTCAACGGTAACCAAATAAGCAACACCTTTCAGCTCAAACAAGTCTTGCGATACCAGGTGCCATGGTAAGTTAGGCACAGGATATGGTTGGAGGGGTTCACAAGGGTGTTGTTGCCTGTATCTGGCACCGATAGTACAGGTCTTACACAAGTCTGCAACCTGGCTGTTGATCCCTGGCCAGAAGACACAACTACGGGCGTGTCGAATGGTGAACTCGGGGTCACGATGAGCGGCATGTAGCTTGTGCAGGATAGTGGGACGAGCCGAGGAGGGAATAATGACACGCCCTTGTTTAAGCAGGAGCCCATCATGCAAAGTGAGTTCATGCCGGAAAGTCCAGTATGGGGGTGCTAGTTCAGGAACAGCTGCCTTGTCATTGGGCCAGCCGGCTTCAACAAGAGATCGCAAAGTTCTCTGTTCAGGGTCAGTGAGGGCAGCAACTCTTATCTCCTGTAGTGTTGCATCTTGAAAACCAGAGAGGTCGGGTGTTCAGCTTCAAGTTCTACACGATAAACTAGCTCATCCTGAACTTGTTTGTGTGAGGTGATGGGTATAGGAGCCCGAGAGAGTGTGTCAGCAATGTGGAGTGTTGACCCCTTGCGGTATTCGACTGTGTATGTGTAGCGCTGAAGAGTAAGCATCATGCTTTGGAGGCGTCGTGGTGCGTCAGCAAGAGGACGTTTGAAAATGATCTCTAAAGGTTTGTGGTCACTGTGAACAACCACATCAGCCTTGCCAAAGAGAAGTTGGTCAAACTTGTGAAATGCATGAACGATAGCCAGAGTCTCTTTTTCAATTTGGGCATATCTTTGTTCTGTTGAGCTGTGAGCTTGAGCTGTAAGCTACAGGTTGCCACAAGATGTCAGTGGAGTTGGCAGAATGGGTAGCTGGTTGTAGCAGCATGGCACCAAGGCCATATTCAGACGCATCAACCTGTAATACCACTGGGACGGTGACATCAAAGTAGCGAAGGCAAGGTGCCTGAGAGACTAGTTCCTTTGCTTGTCGGAAAGCTTCGATGTGTTGGTCAGCCCACAGAAACTCCTGATTCAGATGGGTGAGGTCCCGAAGAGGGCAAACTACCTCACTAAGGTGAGGACAGAACTTTGACAGATATGTGATAGTGCCCAGGAAACGCCGTGTGGCTGCTTTGTCATGAGGTTGAGGCATGCTTAGAACTGCATTGGCAATCTCGGAGCTTGGCTTTAGGCCTTCAGGCGTCAGGGTGTGTCCCATGAAGGGTGCGGTGCAAGTTTTAAACTTGATTTTGTCTGGGTTAAGTCTGAGTCCATGCAGTGAGAGACGATCCATGAGCTCTATTACAGTGCAGTCATGATCATGTGTTGCCTCAGGCAGAGTTTTACCCCGACCGACCACTATGATGTCATCAGCTATGTTAACGACACCTTCCAAACCACAGAGGACATCATGAATGCGACGTTGAAACTCCTCAGGGGCAGAGTTAATACCGAAGGGAAGACGAGTCCAGCGGTAGCGCCCCCAGGGTGTATGCATAGTGGTCAATAGGGAAGACTCTTCTGTTAGCTTGATGGTTTGAAAGGTGTCTTTGATGTCAAAGGTTGAGAAGATCTTCACTTGATGAAGCAATGAAGATTCTCTTCCAAGGTGGGGATAGGGTAAACTGGCCTGAGTATCGCTTTGTTGACAGTCTGGGAAGGATCTAAACAGATACGAACTTTAGCAGGCTTTGTTGTTGTTGCTGGTCGTTCGCGTACTACCATGTTTGATATCCACGGGGTGGGTGCATTCACTCGGACCAGTTGACCTGTGTGGATGAGTTTGTCTAGGGCATCTTTGATGGTGGGTAGCTTTGGAGCAGCATAGCGGTGTGGAGCAGCTTGGATGGGCTTGATGGTGGGATCCAGAGTTAGTGAAAGGGGATCCCCCAGTTCACCCAGCCCCTCAAATAAATGTGAATAGTTATTTTTAATTGATTTAAGTTTCAACTCACCGAGAGGTGGCAGAGAGGCTGCGGAAAAAGCCTGAAGTTGATTGACAGCGTCAAAGTCATAATTTAAGATGCCCATGCGAGTACTATCAGCCAGGCCCAGGAGCGGTGCATAATAGTTCTTCGAGGTTATGAGTTGGACCACCACGTCATAGGGCTTGCCTCGGTGAGTGCAGTGTGGCTTGACCTCCAGTTGGGATGATGGTTTTGGAGTAGTCAAGGAGGCGAACACTGGAAGGTGTGACCTTCACTGGAGCCATTTTCCTCAGATCAGTAACATGTATAGTGTTGCAAGAACATCCAGAATCCAGTGGAAGCGAACACAATGAGCTTATGCTGAAGAGAGAACGGGGCTAAGATCCAATTCTACAAAGATGCCTTTGGATGCAGACTGAACTTGGGCTACATCATGAGTTGTGACATGAGCAGTACTGGCTTCAAAATCAGTGTCAACGGCTTGAGTCACTGTATTAGCAGTGGATGCTCGGCAAACTTGTTGCCAGTGACCCCTTTTGCCACAGCGGTGACAGGTGTCATTGGCTGCAGGACAATCACGACGAGCTGCATGTGGTGTACGGCCACACCAGAAGCAGACAAGGGCGCCTTGCGGTTTGGAGGAATGCCGAGGGGTTTTGGATTTGACTGCATCGGGTGTCACTTTGTATGCTGTATCCTCACCGGGTGTGACCTGGTGTACTGATTCTTCAAGTTGTTGTCTGGTGATAGCAGATTCGGTTTCGAGGCTGGCCTCAAAGTCACGAGCCTTTCTGATAACTTGTGCAAAGGTTAGAGTGGTCAGATTCTCCCGAGAAATGAGGTCGCTTCTGAAGTGTTTGAAGGTGTCATTGAGGCCAATTTCAAAAATGTCTCTCTGTAGCCTGTCGTCCACTGCTGATGGGAAATTACATTTCTGGTACTCTAGTCTCACTAAAGTGTGCCACTGTTGAATGCTCATCCCTGGGTCTTGTTTTAAGAGGCGAAGGAAATTATGAGTGGACTGTATGACAGGCTCCTCTCTGAGATAGTGGCTGGAAAGTTTAGCTAGCCATTTGGCAGGATGTTGTTTGTCCTCATCGTCGATTTGTGAGTCGATGGTTGTGGCTAGGACATCCCATTCTGCTTGAGGGAAAGCTCTTCGAAGAGCTGCCATGGCCTTAGGGCGTTTCGCAGATATCCAATAATCATCGCTGTTCATATCCTTAGCAGGATTCACATAGTCCTCCATTATGCAGAAGTCTCGAAAATTAGCGAGGAAAAACTTGAACGCTCTACGGCGGTCTTCCGAGTCGGCATCGAAGACGGGTCGATCTTTACCCATGATGTGATTGTCTGAGAGAGAGTCGAATAGTGAGCCAACTTTGTAGCGTGCGAAGTTGCAATTGACTAGTCGATCGAGGAGAGGTGACAAGAGTCGATCGCTGAGTTTGTGGCGTTGAGAATGAAGAATGAGCAGGTTCAATAGATAAAAACTCGGGTTCCAAACTCCTGACACCATGGAATAAGCTTCAGCTTATTATAGTACATGGAACACACATACCAGATATGAGCAAACTAACATTTAATCACTATCAAGATGGCGACTTGGTTAAGCACGAGGTGCAACAGAAAAGCACTATGGGTAACCTAGTGCGTGACGCATGACTGGTAACACAACGATTCGAGGAATGTGTTGAGTCAATGTCGTTTAGAATTGAGTGATTTTTCCATAAATTATATATTTTATTGTTCCACGTGATAATTGTTATGATATCAACTTGCCAGCTATTTAAATGCAAGTGTCAAGCACTTTTAACAGTTTTTTTCATTCACCACTTAATCTAATACATACTCTGTTTTGTGAATGACAAGTTGTGGTTATCTGTTATAAACAATAATAATATCAAAAGTGCGTAACATAGATTTTTTTTGAAAAGATATAGTCATACAACACATTGTGTTATTGTGTCCTTTTTTGTCAGAATCTACCACAAAATTACATGTAATTTACCTTTTTATTGTGACTATTGGGTACCTTTCATAATTAACCTCTGTGAGATGTATATTTGTAAAAACATCAATTACCAGTAATACAACAGTATCTGTTATAAATCAAATTTTTGTTTTGGCTGGGGATGTATTTTCGTTTTCAGTATCCAGCAGAGCTACCATCCATTCATATCAAGACCCCTAGGGGATTATCTGAAGTCCATATTGAAAGGTAGGGCTAAATCTGATGTTCTTGTTTGATGTTTTCTGGAAAGAAGAGGCGCTATTAACTCATTGTCACTCAATGCACCTCATGCCACTGGCACACAGGGCAGCAACAAAGCCTGACCTCCACACCTCTCTGATTAAAAATACTTCTAGTCATTTCATGCTACCGAAATCGGGATAAGCTAAGGCCTGAGGGGCCACTTAGCTCATATGCAGACCATTACCATTTATTACCATTTACCATTTATTATTGTTATTTGAATTTTACAGCTTAAAGGGTTACAAACCCGCTTATAGCAAAGCTAATCTAGGCGGGTTGTAACAAAGAATAGTAAACATATAATTAATTCAAACTTGAGACTGACAGTGTTCATGCCATGCATACTATCTTTTACATGTTTGCGTGGCCATTATTTTTGCAGCATTTTGGAAAACCTTAGAGAACTTGCAGAGGGTTGCCTTGGGAGGCCTATGCTGTATGAACTTATTGAGGTAAATTTAACTGAAGTGAACTCCAGAAAGTGAACTCCAAAACACGATGGAGTTTTTGTTGGTGTAATTTTATCGATGACTTCAAGCTTTGTGTGTTACTGGCCATTCCACTTAATTTTGAGCCCATCAAAGTTACATTGTTAGTAAGTTGTAATTATGCATTAGGCTCAGTACGTGAGAAGAATTCTGTATGAATCAGACGCTGCTCCAATGTCGCATAATGCGTTGGACCCTGCTTAGAATACTGCTGCACCAAACTGAAATTCAATTTACACTACCTAACTCATCAGTTAGGTTCGGCACAAGTGTGGGTGGCATTTGGAACAGGCCTAACAATAGTAACTGTTACATATTTGTTTTTCAGTATGCCAAGGAAAGGTTAACGGACAACAACACACCCAGCTGTGCTTGCGCCATCTGCCTTTGTCACTTTCAGGTTAGTTTGTAACTTGGGGATTTTTTTTTTCGGCAGAAGGGGTTGGGGGGAGGGGGGAATGGAAGTAGAGTATAGTAATCTTGGTAGACCTGAAAATTGTGTTTTCCAGACCAATCCATTGTTGATTTTTATGCCTGCCTAAAAATGTTGTATCTGTTGTAAATGTTGTCTAGATTTAATGATGCAAGCTCACGGCTTGTGTAAAATTAACTTTGCCTCGTGAGAGAAACATATTTACATAATCTATTTTATAAAACAATTTTGGTGACTTCATAGGTTTAGTGTGTTTATTACTGTCTTTTGTGCTTCTTGATTTTGCTATCCATGCATCCGGAATTTTTATTTCAGATTCCTGATCTGTAGCTATGTTAACTAATAGCATCAAGTATTTTCACTTGTCTTAAATCTCTCACTGTAGGAGGATCATGAATTTACAAAGACAGAATGTTATCATTACTTCCACTGTGGCTGTTTAGCAAGATACATAGAATTTTCACTTCAACAAGAAAAAGAAACTAAAGATGACACAAAGGTATTGTAATTTGGGGCCACCCTGTGAGGCTGGCCTATTTGGTTTATTTTCACTGCTTTTGGTGTTTTTGACCTGAGGTTAACTTAAGTTTTACAATGTAAGATGGTATTTTCATTCATTCCAATTTCATTCATCACAAAGACTTACATACAAATTGCTTTGGCTCCTTTATTTTTTTTAAAAAAATATTTGTGATGGTTACTCATTTGTTGTGCCTGCTCTTTGATTGGGAATGCAGTAAATTATTCTCCATATTGTACTGGAACTAGCCTGGAATGTGCTCTCGTGTAGGAAAAAGAAAACCCTCCCTGCATTTAACCTCCTACATAGACACTGTTAGGGCTCATCGCGCAATCTTCCTCCTGTGTAGGAGGCTACCCTGCATTGGCCTCAGTTGGAAGCTAGCACCAGTCCAGTACCAAGAATACAAAAATGAGCCATTAAGATCTTTCCAGACTTCTCACTTTTCAATTACAATACTGATTCCACAGGTAGAATGCCCCATGTGCAGACTGCCAATCACGTATGACCTTGCAGAACTCAAAACTGTTGCTTCTAGTGCAGAGAATGAGGAAGAGGTTTGTCCAAAGTTATTGGCAATTTAAAATGATTATCCTTTATTATATGGCTAGCTCCGCGAGCGAGCAAGATGAATCAAATCCTGTGCTGTGATTGGCTACCCGAGCGAGCAAGATGGAGCCATCTTGCCCGCTCGGGATTACCCGCCTTGTCCCGCAAGAAAAATTTCCCCAAAAGCCATATAATAAATCCTTTATTGACCAAGCTTGTTCGGCCAAGATGGCTTGATATTGGCCTCGTTCTTTTTTTGCATGTTTATGGACCTCAACTCCGTCTCGGTCCATAAACACGCAAAAAAAGAACTTGGCCCATATCCAGCCATCTTGACCTCACACTTGGTCAATAACCCATACTTATTTCCAGGGCCCTATGCTCCAATATTTATCAAAATCAAATTTCTCCTCACAGTATCAATATGTTGTAAGAAGACAGGTAATAAGAATATAGAAAATCATCAATTTTGGTTAAAACTCTCAAAAAATTGCGCCAGTGTTCCTTTCATAAAGTTTGTATTGGAATACTGGTTTGCATGTTTTTCCCTTTGTTTTTTTTTTTTTCCTTCAGTTGCGACCTCCTCTCGTGAGCGTCCACCTCTCCTCAGCGACCAGTTTTTCGAAATACCAAAAGCTTCAAGTCAAATCACTATATTTGGAACTTGTTGTAAGCCTCTCGTAAGCAACCACGGCCACTTTGAGCCCTAAAAGTTTGAACTTTTCTTCTGTTTGTAACCCCCCCCCCCCCCCAACCGACCACTTGACAGATAATTGAGCAGAAATTGGATAATAAGGTGTTGTAACATTATTGCATTCCTGGTTAGCACAAAGAGACAGAAATTTATCCATGGGAAGTAACAGATTTTTGCTTGGCATTCACTTTCAACATGAATAAGACATTAAAACATAGGGTCTCTGTGGTTACCATATGCTAATGAGGCAAAAACATTTAAAGCGCTTGTGAAACTTAGTGATTGGTTAAATGTTTAGCTCTTTGGGTGTCATATTCGAGTAGAAATTGGCTTTCAAAATGTTTGGTTGGCAAAAGCACTAATGAGCTCCTACATTATTTCTAAAATTTTGAGGTTTTTTTTAAACCCGTGTCACACAAAAAGTGTTCAATACATCTGGCTCAAATTTCATGGGACAGTTAATTGTGCTGTGCCCTTTTAATATTCATGTTTTTGTAGCTCCATCAGAAACTGTATTTCTTATTCTAATGAGAAAAATAGTCTAAACAAAGATTCTCCTATAGAATGGCAACTTTGTTATTAAATGAATTTTTCTCTTGTAACTCATTTTTCTCTCTTTGTTTTGTCCTCCAGTTGGTTTATAAACCCAGTGCAGAAATACGAAAACTTCAGAGGAAAATGGCCTCATTGCTTGAGGAACAAAGGCGCAAAGGCGGGGTCATCGATGTGGAACAAGAGAGAAACAAATTTTTGATTGACATAACATCTGTATGTATTTGCAAGGGCCACACAGAACTGGTGTTCTTTGTGAAATTTAGTGCTGTCTCCCGTCAAATTATATATTTCACGGTAGTTAAACTTTGCTCATGGTTCTAAAAACTGCTGTTAATATATTAAGGCATGGTTAAAATCTTATGCTTCTTTCCACCAGGCTATTTCATTCAGCAAAACGGGAGATTATGGGGACGAGTGTCTCATTGAGCAGAGCCTTTTATTAAGGCCAAATTTCTTCTGGGTATTTTTGTACTTGAAAGGCAGTAGACAAGTTAGGCTACATTGACCTTAAACGTCGCTCGCAATTTGTCAAAAAGGTGCTCATAGGCTGCTCTTTTCTGTAATTTAGCCTTAAAGTAAGTTAACCCATTGACTCTTGTGCCGGTCGTGACTATCGTTGGCCTTTGTTCCACTTCTGATGTCATCACCTTTGACCAAAATTGCCATCATCTATACTCAAGTTCTGCAGGAGGAAATGATCTTTCCATTGATACCCAGATCAGAGTTATCGGCTCAAAGAAGCCCGAGATCTACACGAAAATGCTCAGAAATTTGAGTGAAGAGCTCGGAGCAAAATTACATGTACCTGCGACTTTATTAGCTACTCCATGGTAAAAATTGCCCGTCTCGATGATGCTTTCTCAGAATTTTTGGAAGCAGGCCCAGTAGAAGGTTAATCACTGCCGCAAAAAGATAAGGAAAGGAAGAGGAAAGGCGAAAAAAATTAAAAAGAAGCGAAAAGTCTAAAGACGTAGGTCACTTTCTCGTCCAAAAATCTCTCCAAATTGTGATATATGCGCATGCCCGAGCAAAAAATGTCGTAAAACGCAGTGCTTGTGGAAAGAAAGGCATGCTGTCATGTTGCAAATGCCTTTTTGAGTAGATTGGAGCTAATTTGGCTCATGTCCAGGCTGAAAATCTCCAAAATGTCCAAAAAATGAGTTTTTGGCAAAAACCTCCAGGAATCAATGGGTTAAATAAGTTAAATAACCCGTGAAAGTAAACTTCTTCTCCCCAACTGAGTGTATTAGTCTAATATTATTTCCGTGTTTGGTAGGTCCGTGAAGAGGAAACTGGTCCAGAGAGCGAGTCCCCAACAGGGCCTGAAACGGGCACAGCAATAAAAAACCCCATTGCGGAACAGATGGCAAATGATGTTCCTAAGCGAGTAGACACAGAAAAGGAACCTAGTCAAGCAGATGATGTTATGAGGAAAGACAAACCAGAAAGGAAAGACAAGAAAGAGTTTTCAAAATATTCGCGACCCCCTCGGGGCACCCGGGGGCCCGTTGACAAAACTCGACATCGATCCGGTGGAGACAAGTTTAAACATTACGAGCAGAGAAGAACTGACAAGCAACGCCCAACAACATGTGACAGACCCGAGAGTGTTGAACAGGAAGACAAGGAAAAAGAATCCGCAAAAGGACCTGATAAACAAGGGAGTGATTTCGCCCTTTGGGCGGAAACTAAACCAGATGGTCCTCGGACAGAGCTGGAATCGGAGAAAAAATTCTCTTTTGGAGACACCCCAGGAAAGGACCCAGGCAAGGACCAAGGAAAGAGCCCAGTGAAGGACCCTGGAAAGGACCCAGGAAAGGACCCAGGAAAGGACCCAGGAAAGGACCCAGGAAAGGACCTAGAGAAAGGACCAGGAGAGGGTCCAGGAAAGGGTTCAGGAAAGGACCCAGGGAAAGACCAAGGGAAAGACCAAGAGAAGGTCCCAGGAAAGGGCCCAAGGAAGGATGAAAGAGGTGTTACGGGTAGAGGCAATAATATCAAGTCATCACAGAACTCTTATGGAGAAAGGCCAAGGTCTGCCAGAAGAGGTCGAGGGAGGTCTGGCAGAGGCAAGCCATCTGCTTGCAGTGCAAGCGAATCCCGAGACGGTGTAAGAAATATGAATAAAAGTAGGACTTCTTCCGGAGAAGTTGTCAAACGGTCCGAGGTGACTGGGCCATTAGAAAATAGCAAGCCTCCCTCGGAGAAAAATGGACGCCTTCAAGCGCAAAATAATTCACTTCAAGAAAATGATGGACGTTCGATTAAGAAGGACAAGGTTTTCAAGCCTCCCCCTGGTTTTGAGAATTTCCAAGCTGATAAAGTGGGGCGCGAACAGTCTACCAATGATCATCGACCCCCACCAGGGTTCAAACAACATTCTACACGGCCCAGGCCTCCCCCTGGGCTTGGTAACCTAGCGGAAGGACCTGGGCAGAACACAAGTCAATCAATTACAAGTTGACCAATAGTAGCGTGCAGTGTTAAATGAGAGAATTTTTGAATTTAAAGGAGTTCTCATGAAGAGAGACTCCGTAAGTAATATAAATAATGAATGAATTGTGTGGCCAGAAGAGTGGATTTTCCTGCCTGACGATCATGAATCTACACAAATTCTACGGTAAAATCACCAATTATTGCTTGCAAGATGATTTCTCTTTCCTGTTGTGAAGGTTACCTTGCAAGTCAAGAGCTGTGGAAGTAAAATACAAACGAACATAAAACCAAACAAACACTATCTAGAAACTACAGCATGTACAGTTGTGTGCTAGATGACCTGGCCTTTGAATGCCAGCGAGACTGGAGGTGATCTTGCTTTTATACCTCTCTGCTTTCGTCGTGTAACTGCTCATAGTCAACATTAAAACAATTTGATTTACACAACAAAAGCAGTGAGGTCTGTATCAAAACAAGGTCACCTCCAGCATCGCTGCCATTCGAAGGCCAGGTCACTGAGTGGACAACTGTAAAATAGTCTATTCATGCCCGCCTTTTTGCCATCCTTTTTTTTTATAGTTTATCATTTTACTACAAAGAGGGATATGTTAAGGGACACTTTTATTGGTTCCCGGTGCGATACGAGTTTCACCAAATTGTTTTTTATCCCAAACATGGCGGTAAAAAAACTCTTCCTCTTTATAAAGATGAACGTTTTTAGTAGCATCAGAGACTCCTCGCAGCATGTTCAGAGCATTGCGTTTAAGCACCCGGTTTCACGCCAATCAAAGTGAGGAGTACTTTTCAGCCAGTCGGGAACAAAAAGCAGCCATCATATGGTTTACGCCTGTTTCCCGCTCGAAACGTCAGCTTCGAATCTCTTTACGGTGGCCAATTCACATAATCAACTCAGTTGATAAAACCAAATTATCTTGTAATACTCCCCACCGACACAGCATCGCAGTTTCTCTAGAAACTTGCCCCCTTTATACTTTGAGTAATGATTGGCCATCATTGTTGTCTTACGCGCGTTTTTCCGCGCTTGGCGCCAGTTCCATATTTTGGGAGATCTGATTGGTTTATTTAAGTGTTGTTGGCCTTCAGGCTGCTGGCTCACCCGCGTTTTCCCGCGCTGTGTATTTTGCGAGTTGTGATCGGTTTATTGCAGCAGTTTATTGCTAATTTTGCATCCTATCAATTTCTTCATGTTTGTAAAAATTAACTACGCGCATAATAGTTGCGATTATACACACCTGCCCGAGGTCTCCCAATGGCTAATTGTACACACCTGCCCGAGGTCTCCCAATGGCTAATTGGCTTCGGTTGAGATCAGCTTGGGTTTGGATCAGCTTGGGATTCTGACTACACTCACACGAGACATTCAATGTGAAAAGTTTATTGAGGATGAGTCAGTCAGCCATGAGCCGTGCGATTCAATGTATCCTAATGTATCCGAATATCTATTAATTATTCATATGTTTACCTCACAAAATTAGCTGAAAATTCCAAGAATTCAGAAACTGTACTACGCCAGATACGAAAAACCACTAAAAAACCACCCTTTAGATATGGCCAAAAAATATGTGGAAACGTATTCCTCATCTAATGCAGCAGTACGATGCCCCGAGGAAAGGGCATTCTACAGTTAATTTACACGAATAGATCAAATCGAAAGGGGAACACTCCCGACTGACCGACCTAGAATAATAATTTCCGACTAATTCGTCCCTCAAACGTCAGAAATTACATTTTCCGGCCATCAGGCTATATATATATGGGTTATTGACCAAGTGTGAGGTCAAGATGGCTGGATATCGGCCGAGTTCTTTTTTTGCGTGTCTATGGACCGAGACGGAGTCGAAGTCCATAAACACGCAAAAAAAGAACGAGGCCAATATCAGGCCATCTTGACCTAACAAGCTTGGTCAATAAAGGATTTATTATATGGCTTTCAGCGCAGGATTTGATTCATCTTGCCCGCCCACGGAGCTAGCCGCCATATAATAATTTCTGGTTACTAACCGAGCGCGAGGGCCGTATTTGGGAATATTGGCCCGAGGTCGTGGCCGTACGGACCGAGCATTAGTACGGCTTGAGCAAGCTAGGTTAGTAGGTAGTTTATTATATGGAACGCCCGATTTCCTCTTTGTGTTTCGCGCGACTTTGAACTGAATTTCCCGGGAACGAACGGGAAAAAATACAAACGGACCATGGTAATGGTCCGTTTCGTGGTAATTAGCCAATCAGAACGCCCAATTTGGCCGAAGAATTGCTTGCCATATCATAAACTGCTAGTAGTCCAACTAGTTACACGACGTCAACTTTTGACCTGCATGGCTCGGGAAATTTAATTCATCATGGATCGCGAAACGATTGGTTTGCTTGCAGTCGTTCTTTCCGTTTGATTTAGCGATCTAAAACTTCGTTTTAAGAATAGTAGCGATATGGAGCGTATGCTACCGGTGCTGGGTTTTGATAACTCTCTTGCTCCCGATTTCGCTGGAATAAATAGCCGTTGTATAACGCCGCATCCTGTTTTGCATCTTCTGGTCAAAATGTGCTGTGAAAAGAAAACGAATTACAAAACTATGCACCACTGAAAGTAATCAAATCAAACGACGACACCGCGCCCAACCTTAGGAACTCCTTTGTTAGAAGGAATGTTGATCAGACTGATGATCATCTCAGAAATGGTGCTACTGATCTGACACTTCCTAAACCGAAGAGAGAGTTTCTAAAAAGACGTTTTAAATATAGCGGCGCAATGCTTTGGAACCAACTCCCTAGCGAAGCAAAACTAGCGGAATCGACACACTCATTTAATAAATATATCAAAACGTAATTGGGTCATGTCATGCCACACGTACTTAGTTTACAAATGTACTTAGTTTGTTCTAGTTGAAATTTTGTAGTTTTAGATTTACTATATTAGTAGTCATGTACTTAGGTTATAATATGTACCTAATTCATAATAGTTGAATTTTTTATGACTTTAGACCTAATTAATCTTGTATTATTAGCTTTAGTGTCTTTTATATCTGTACAAACACGCCCCCATGGAAACCAGCTGAATGTTGTTGGGGCTAGCGTGTTTCCTTGATTTAAATAAAGTATACCATACCATCAAGTAATCACAGTTAACCAGGAAAGTTGGCCATGCAAAGTTGTTGCCTTGTCTCCCGAATATTTGGTACCTGCCCGGTTATTTCACGCCATTTCAACTCAACACCACAAATATATGCCCAGCGTGTGATGCGGTTTCCTGTATTTACCATTTCCTTCCACTCGATTGGTTGAACAACTTTTCTGGTTAGGTGAACCATGGATAAACTTTACGACTTTGTTCTGGGAATGTCATGGGTAATTCTTTTGTTCTCTTTGATGCATCCATCGTGATTTCCCGTGGGCAGTTTTATTGTGGGAATAAAGGTCACGCACAAAACACAGACTCCCTATGGGTAAAGTCCTTATTTCTCCGTCCGTCGTAAGCAAAAGTGGAACCGTAGCTATGTTTGCGTGACATGGTTGACTAAGGAGAAAATACTTAATTCTCTTGTGTTAAAAAGAAATCAGTGCAACTATTTCCCATCTAACCATAATGAGCGTCGCAAAGAGTTCGCTCGCACCTTGAAAATTGAGTTTGAAAGCCTGGTTGAAAGTCCGTGCAAAGCACACTCAGACCTTGAAAAACCCTTAGATTTGTTGGAGTTCATACAAACATGAAACCATCGTAACTGTTTGCTAATGTCCTTCAAGAAAATTCAGAAAGGGACTAAAAAAGACTTCGAAGATATCTGGAAGGTAAAGGGTCACATTCCAATGGTACTTTCTCAGAGGGTCCAGTCCTAAAACTTGGTATTGTGGTCTGGAATGTTGAATTTGAATTTTGAGCCCAAAAATGAGTACGAGCGGGCCTCACTCACTCCCACTGAGGGAACGTTCTAAGGACAACACTTCAAGTAATACTCGTGCAAAATACTGTTTCTTTATTTCACGTTGTAATAACGTTACACAACTTCGGTTACATAAGTTTGCAGCTACTCCGCAACAAAGATTCTAGCTAGCAAAAGTGCAAATTTCTTGAAAAAAGCGCCCTCAAGCGTCGTGCAAATCAAACTTCAAATACAAAAGATACAGGTTTCTTAAATTTAAAAAAGAACCCTTAAGTAGAATGGGAATGGGAAAATGCTTTGACTAAGACCCTTAATTCTGTTGAATACCCCCATTATCCCCCCTGGTTTCTCACCCCAATCACTATGTTCCCCCTTTCTAAATTCCCGAATCCTCCCTTGTGAAACTTGCTCCAGCTGGGAACGGTCGAGAAACTAAACTTCAAAACTAAGCAAAAACTAAACTTCAACAAGATTCATCGACACTTTATTTCCCCTTAAAACCAATATATTGATCTAGAAATATGATGTTTCTTTCAAAGCTATATGCCTTTGTTTTCTGATCGCTGACCAGTGCATTACTTATGATGGGAACTTTCTAACCTTTTCATTTCTAAACCATTACAGATTGCAACTCAATTACAAAGATGTATGATACATCAGTGATAACCCGACAATGTTTTCTCCCCGTTGTTTGTATTTGCGTTATTGTACAAGTGAAATTGAGGTGTCGATGACTCTTAATAAGGCTTTGTATATCAAGGCAACAAATGCTAACTAACAATTAAATCTAGCCTGGATAAACGAAAGTCTCTCTTCTTTTCTCCTGCTCTACAGAGGTCTGAGACTAGAATCCCAAAAAGTTCCATTCTGATGACGTTATGTGCACGTGACCTTAAAGTAGAGACTTCTCTTTGTTCAGGCTATTGCAAGACTACTACGAAAACGTTCTAACGAAAACATACTCAACACCTATAGCCTGTGTGCAATCGCGCACTCTCTTCAAAAATAGTCGAAATAAGAGAGCGGGCGGCTGTACACAGGCAAACTTGGACACCGAAGGTTTCTTTGGCCTATAGGTCTAAAAGAATCCGCCAGCAAAGTCTCTGGTGTTGATAAAACTACGGCAAGCAAGCTATTGCAACAGCTGGAGATGTATATATTTCTCCAGTGCTCATATGACAAGCGTGAAATTTAATGCATGACAAAAGCAGCAACCAGCATCAATAAGAACAGAGCAGCAGTCATGCTGACAGCCGTCGCATCGGCTTTGGGGCCTTCTGTTGAAGGTGTGCTAGCTGTAGGTGTGCTATCTGTAGGTGTGCTAACATTGAAACTAGAGTAAACTGTTCGGTTGTTGAGGTCTTGAAGTGGACGGTAATTGTTGACCATCTTTACATCATCGCTGTCCATGAGCATGCGTAGAAGGTTTATCTGTAATAAAGAACCTAGTCAGTGATTAGGCATCTAAAAAGGTGTCACAGGGTCATTAATCACAGGCAAGATAATCACGTGAACTTTCAGTATGCGCTTGGAGACACGTGTCTCGGCCAATCAGAGTGTAGCCTGCCAACGCAGAAGTATTTCCGGCTGTCACTTAGTTCCAACCCAGTGACCGCCGGAAATACGTCAAAATCAAATGACTATGGTTAAGTAATTCTGTATTTCGCCTTCCAACAACCTGAGGTTTACATCTCAACTAACTTTTTCATTTTACATTGTCCTCAGCCATAACTACGACGACAACAAACGGGGGCCTGAAGATCCACCAATTTTAAATTCGTTTATTTTCGTTTACTCCTGCCCGCCAGGCTTCACGAAGAAAAAAAATAAGAAAGTAAGGCATTCAAGTGCACGGAAAAGTTGGCTGACAGTTTAAATTAGGACCAATTTTTAGCGATAAGTAATGATAAGTTAAATTCCCCCATCCAGATCATCATGGCTGGGCCAAACGTTTGATTCATGCGGATGGGTTCAACCTCGTTTCCAGGCTCCTCTCTCTTCCTCGAGGTACTTTCTCGAAGAAGATCGAGTTGGATTTTAGAACTTGTATTTGTTTTTGTGGAGAGAGAAAACGACCCTCGGAGCAAGGCAGGAGTCAACAACAAACGCAGCCCACTTAAGGAGGCAGCGTGGCCGAGTAGTTTAGGGCGCTGGTGTTGTAATCCGGAGGTCCCAGGCTCAAGGCCTCCAGCCTGTCACTAGCGGGATTTGTTTCTCGGTAGTCCCGAGTTCAAATCCTCGGTCACCCTTTGTAAATAGCCACCAACTGGTCTGCCTCCTGCCAGTTGGGAATTTTAACTATGTTACGTTTATTTGAAATATCTGTTTCCTTTGTTTCAGTGGCATGCCTGTAAACTGGCTAAGCTTCGTGCTTGTATAGGTAAGTGCATGACCACTATAAATAAGATTTGCATTTTTACATGATGCCTGGTCTGGCAATCGATATATAAACATTCTAACATGGATCCGAGGCCTTCGGGTCAAAATTGCAAAGTTTCTTTTGTCTTGCAATTCCCAAAAGAGACTTGGATACATAGAAAACACCACCAAATATAGAAGTTTGTCCTGAAAGCCTCGGAGCCATGTTAGAATATTGGTATATCGAACGTGACCTATTGCTAGACCAGGCTGCATTCTTGGGAGACGAGCGCTCAAATCACTGCGCTAACCCTTCTACCCAAGTATCTCGAATAAACACCGGGGCCGGCGTTTATTCGGAGCCCAGAGTTTCATCGAGGAACACGGTACGGTACCTGGTACTCGGATATTTTGACAGCATCTTTAAAAACTGTCCAAGTCACGCTTTCATCGCAGCCAGGGGTGGTGAGAGAACCCGAATACCGGAAGAACTTGGTCAGGTTGCTTGGCAGCAACCCTCGCAAATTGAATGAGGCTATGCCCCCTTTTGAAGTGCCTGTGTGAACAATAAGAAACGTGGAATATCAGTGGCTGGCTCCTGGAAAAAAACAAAACTACTTCAAGAATTTGCATTCGATCATGACAGCTTACATGAAGTGTCTCTTGGGCATATAGAATCATTTTCATTAGGTTTGCAGAGGGTGTAGAGTTGCCTAGCAGTATGCGGTTGTTAAGAAAAGGGAGGCCGCTCCTTTGCGTTTTCCAAGCGTCTGTGAAGAGGACTGTTTAGTGAAAGTATTGAACGACTACCAGATTTATACTAAAACATTCAGATTATTCGCTCTCGATTTCTGTGGCGCCCTGGCGATAGAATTCCCGAGCTCACAATCTAATTTTTCAAATAGAATACAGTACCGTGAAGCATGTATCCTATATCCAAAAATGAAGCTGGATGTGTTATGAGATGACTAATGTGTTTTCCATATGCAAAAAACAAAAATCTGCATTAAAACTACCAGTAGTGGCAAATAGTGACCGCTGAAACTTTTTTTTAAATATTGCGTTTTTAGTTTAGTAAGGCGAAGTAATAAAATGCTATTGTTGAAGATAGAGACACCACACTACTTACTCTTGTTAATGACATCTTTGGTTTCTTCCAGAAAGTTATAATTTGCATTATTATCGCCTTCAACCTGAACAAAAATTAAAAATACGACTGTCATGTTCATTTAATTTGTCACGAAGTATGAATGTCATCTCGTTTCATAAGGTGGTCCTCAATCAATCAATCAATCAATCAATCAATCAATCAATCAATCAATCAATCAATCAATCAACCAATAAAATCAATAAATAAGTAAACAGTCGAACATCCACTTCCGGCCACCTCCAGTTTAAAATGGCCTCTACTCTAAAATGGCTCACTTCTTCACTTATTTGTTGTTGGTTTCCTTTTTTCCCTTTTTTTGTCTTCTTATTACTCCCCAGCCTTGAGCTTTATCGCCAATCAACTTCTTTATATAAATACTAATTTCACTCAGTTCGATTAGCTCGATTAGCTAATTTTCTGTTTCAATTATCTTTATTGCAACTAAGAGTTTTCTATTTTGGTTATAAAGTGCGTGTGTTACGTATTTACATGCTACAATAAAGCATTTGAAAAAAATGATGAAAAATTGCGTACCCAAGGCGAAAAAAAAACAGGCGTCATATCACTTTATTATATGGCTACAATAGTACGCGCGCTCTGATTGGCTGCTGAGCGGGCATTATTTTCTTGTAATGACCGGGCATTATAAAAAAAAATTTCAATGTTAAATTTGAACTAGATCTTGGCGTAATAAAGGCAAAAATTGTCTCATTTTCAAAGAAACTGTTTTTACTGTCCCTTCTGGTTTCGATCGCACGGCCAGGGTTTTCTCAGTGAACATGGCCTCGAATGATCTCTCGCGCGCGCAAACGGATATTGGAAAGCGCTTCCAGTTTTTTTTCCCACCGCTAAAAAGGCCATATAATAAACAACTTATTAACCTCGTCCGTTCGGTCATTACAGGGAAATCTCAGACCTCAGCCTTGATGTATTGCCGGACCTCGCTGTCACTCGGTCAATATATCAAGAATAGCAAACAATGATGCAAGGCTGATACTACGTAGAAAGCCTAACGGGGCAACGACATGATAGAGTCCAAACTGAAAGCCAAATTGCAACCGTGGACAGCTGTTTCGACCTTGTTGGGTCTCGTCAGCACGGTGTAGCAAGCTATGAAGTGATCAGCTGGTTGACTGACATCCATATACTTACTGAATGCAGATGGTGATGACCTCAGATGAAACTCAAATCCAAATCTTTGCAAATTGGCCAATGTCACATGCAAAACGCGTGACAAGGGACAATAGGAAAAATCCAGAATATCATGTCGTTGCCGCGATAAGGAAACTGCGGACAGACAAAAACTGTCCCGCAGGAAAATCATGGCCAAACCATGTTAAAAATGAGCAGCATATCGGATCTGAAAAGACCTACGGCCCCCAAAAAACTGAACAGTTTAACATAATGGTGCAAAGGACCGCAAACGAAAATGCTGCCTGTTTACGTAGGATCTGTAAAAGATCTGATCAGCCAAAAATAGAAAGAATAGCAAACAATGATGCAAGGCTGATACTACGTAGAAAGCCTAACGGGGCAACGACATGATAGAGTCCAAACTGAAAGCCAAATTGCAACCGTGGACAGCTGTTTCGACCTTGTTGGGTCTCGTCAGCACGGTGTAGCAAGCACGTAGTATCAGCCTTGCATCATTGTTTGCTATTCTTTCTATTTTTGGCTGATCAGATCTTTTACAGATCCTACGTAAACAGGCAGCATTTTCGTTTGCGGTCCTTTGCACCGTTATGTTAATATATCAAGGCCTCGGTCTGAGATTTCCCTGTATATCGGTCTAAGATTTCCCTGTATATTTAGCACCAAGAGACATTTAGCACCAAGGTTTTCATGTTAACGGCAAACCGCAAAAGGGAGTTTCAGGTTAGGCGCTTGGCGTTAGACGTTTGTGGCCTCTATCGGTTTAGCTACGAAAACATGAAAGAATTATTTCACTTGAAGAGGCCGCCATATTGAATTTCCAGACAACAGCAGTGTTGATTTTCAAATGGAAGCAAGAAGTCCTATTTTCACTCATTGGCTAAAAATTATATCTAAGCATGTACTAAGAAGACTGGTTTACTAATTTTCTTACTGAGCACGTGGTATAAACAGAAATTCAGGATAAAAATCGTTCAAGTAAATCACTTCCGTGAAAACCTTCTTCTCGGCGTTAAAAACCCGCGTTGAGAACTCCAAACGTGACCGTAGCACTTTGTCACGTGACTTCTAGCGGTTTGCCGTTTGAGGTTTCCACTGAAAACCTTGGCAGTGTTTCCTCTGTCTCCAAGATGGTCGTTATGGAGAGGTTCGACTACAATCGAGAAGTTTAAAAATACATACCATCAAGAATACACCCAGAACAGCGAGTCCATCAGATTTGCTAACTGCTGTGGTAAGGTTATTATACTTGTTGTTGTAGCTGACGAAGTGCAACTGTAAAAGAAGAAAGAAAAATTAAAGAACAAAAGCAAGGAAGGGCGGAATAATGAAGGAAGGAAGGAAGCTTAAAGTAAAATTTAAATTCAAATAATGCTAGCAGCGCGACAAATTCGAAACTCTGGAAATGAATCAATTTTTGGTTTTCCTGGAAACTTTTCCTGAAAATTTCTGTACCATTTGTTCCCGTTCCTAAAATTCCGAGATTCTTGGTCAAACTGGTACTCAATCTGCTCGCACGTCGAGATGGTGCCCAGGTTTGTAATCCGTGTTAATATTCTCCTTTCTTAACCATCCTTTCCTTTATGTATTATTATTATTATTATTATTATTATTATTATGACTATCATCATTTTTTTCATCTTAGTAAACTACTATTTTCAGATTTCCTTCAATTTGAAGCTGATTTTGTAGGTGGCCAAAGTAACTCTGAAAATACCGGGACTGGACTCCTTGAAAACGAAGTCACTTACCTCAGCCGCGTATTGTTTACCGTCTAGGAAGTGTTCCGACCCTCGCATGTTTGTTGAGCCCCAGTGCAAGTGAAACTGAACCGTGTTGTAAACATCAGTGATGCCTGCCCCTGTTACCGTGTAGGTGTCATCGGGGAACGACATAGAAAAGGCGTGGCCATTGTTGCCTGCGATAAAGTTAACGTTGGGCGTGCTGTCGTATTTCTCGAGAACGAGATCACCGAAGTCTTTCTTCCAAGTTGTATCTGCGCTTTTTATGTCGATCGGTGTTTGTTTCTTTCCCGTCTGGCACACACCCCCCCACTTCGTTGGGCCTATGAGGAAATCCGGGAAAGTAAGTAAGTGGGCGCAAAGCCCAACAATCAGTTTGGTGTTAACCATGTTTCCATAGTTACGCGAGATAACAACGTATGCGTTTGTACTTGGCTAGTCAGTGCGAACGCTATATTACGTTACACCCTGGAACGACTGAACATTTCTACGCTTCCTGGATGGGTGGAGGGGGGAGAGGAGTCAGTGGATAGGGCTTTATTATCAGGGGGATTTTTGCGTCCTAGATTTTGTGGGTTTATTTTTGGACGGGAGGAGTGAGAGAGGATGCATAAGTGTTGGTCAACATCTTTCAAAATGGCCGAGATTCTAATGTTTATTTGTTATTTTTGTTCGAGTTTATTAAGGCGGGAGTAAACATGAATAGGCGTGAAATTTGAAGTGATATAAAAAAAGAAATTGTTAGGATTGAGATGGGTTGAAAACACTGCAAGACAGTTGACCCCCGCAAAAGAGAGTCCCAGGTTGCTAGGGGACTGTTTGGTATCCGTCTACTAATTCTTCACTTCAAATTTCAATTTTCCAAATCCATCAAATCTTCAACATTTCATATTTCAATTTAACCTATCCTTTGAGAAAAAATATCTCTTTCCCAAAATGCCTAAAAATCACCCAAAAATTTACACAAAACCGCCAAACAGTGGTTAATGAGATAAGCAGAGAGATTTAGTGTCGCTTGAACACACTGTTGAAACGTGACCGCGATATGGGCAGAAAGGCCGTGCTAAGCGACCTCAAAACAGCTTTCACGTTTACCCCCGCCTTAAACCGGGAATATCACTGCTACATCTGAAAGGTAAACCCTTCAAGGGTTTAATAATAATTTAATACGAAAACACTTACCATGAGGGCCACCTATAACATAGTTCCATTTGTCATGACCTGTTAGAAAGAAAGTAGTAATAAGGAAAAGAAAATTGCGAACAACAAAATGTACTCTTCAAAGGGATTTTACGAGTAAAGTAACAAAGCTCTGATACTGATAAAACAAAATTCAAGACACAGGATACAAAAGAAAGGAGAGCTCTGCGCATGCTCAAAACAAAAGTCCGGTCCTGCCAGAGGTTGAGTAATTATTCTTGGAGGAAGAATTTCGTAAGGAAACAGATTGAGGGGAGTCTGGAGACAGGACGAACTCTTTGATTGACATAACTGACCCCATAACACTCTTTATATCTGTTCATCAAACCTGAAATATGATGTCAGCTTAAACCTCGCACCCTCAGAGACAATCCTCTCATGAGGTCGCAAAAAAAACCAGTGTCATAAAGCATAATATTTAGAAAAACTAACACCACGAGGAACTACTGTATAGAATTTGGATGAAAAGGGGATTAATTTTTGCGACTGGTGATGACACGTTTGCTGTTTCATGTTAGTAATCTGCTTACTTACAGTGGAGTAAATATTTTGCCGTTTATTTTGGCTGGAATATCATTATTGCAGATCGATCGGATTATAAAAACCGCAAGAATCACAAAGTCGACATCGCAAAAGGCTTGCGCTGCACGTCGAGTGGCCCATAGGTTTCTTAAAAACTTAAAACAATAATTGATTGGGAAATGGACTTTAGAGCAAGAGAGCCGACTCCAACTGAAGGATTCCCAGCAAACTTTTCATTGCCGTGAACCTCCCTCACGTTAAAATGTGCGCAATCTGTATTATCTAGTTTGATAATGATGTATTATTCTAAACGATTTTTCTTTAAGCCCTGGTCAAACGGCGCATGATAGTCGATGATGGTTTTTCTTGTTTGACCACGCGTATGATAGTTCCTGATAGTTAGGAGATCATCAACTATCATCGACTATCATGCGCCGTTTGACCAGGGCTTTAGATACTGTTTCAGTCGAATCAACTAAGAACGGGAGGGGAATGTATCGTAACGTCTGTTCTGTACTTACTGTCACTGAAAGCCTGGTGTGCCCAAGTGAAGCAGAGAACGACGACCAAGAAAAAATGCTCCATGTTTATTCTTTACCTGAAAATATCAAACTGTTAGTGGTTTTCCAAATGAAAGACAAACTTCTGCCAGTGTTGCCAAAATGTAATGACAGCTGCCACGCGAATGTTCAAAAGCTATATTTGTACACCTATGGTTATTTTACCGCTCATAAAAATCGCCAAGATAGGATTACAAGATCAGTTGAACACTTGTAACTGCAGATAGTTAAAAGATCCAAGCTGGATAAATCGAAGTTACCGACGCAACTAGAGCATTGCTCGCGTCATAAAGCGCACAAGCAACGGTCGAGAAAACGTCATCATGTTTTTAGTGGCACGCAATTATCTACTTGCCGAAAAATAATACCCCGCGAGAGATCATTCAATAAATGTGATGTTTACTTTTGGCTAAGCAGTTTTCTTTGCTGTACTTTACTGTAGTTTAAGTGCACTGTAATCGGTTTAATTTTGAACATTAATTGGCCGCGGAGATCCGGCTTCGTTTGAGGCTTAAAGCCAATGATGCCGGCAGTTCTGATTGTTCAGCCGGAAAAAGTTGAAACAAGAAGTATCATCATAAACTGGCACTTTCTCTCTACAAGACCTATAAATAGACTCCTGCTGCTGCGTGAAGAGAAGACGGTGGCAGAAAAACGGTTCATGTACTGAGGCATTTGAAACACAAAAAAGCGATTTAGGCTAGTTTAGATCAGGGATATACTGCAAGGAAATGCGTCCACCTACATAAACTTGCTTTTTACAATTCAAATTCAAAATTTTGGAAAGATTATTATTTTGTGCGTCGAAAGTTTGTAAATACAATACAATTATATGTTTCTAACTAAACCGTATAAAATTCTTCCTTTCTTCTAAACGGCAAAACTAGCCAAAAACAGTATTAGCAGTATGTTTCATGCTAATATCATTTCTGCAAGAAGTTCTGTGTGTTATATCAAGCTTTGTTTCCTGCAGACTGGCTGCAGACTGGCTCCATCGCATACTTCAACGCCATCGAAGTTGTCATGCGCTAACATCTAAGCATATTGATGAGAATATTTTCAGCCTAAAATCGGCAGAAAAAGATTCAGCCTGGGCCTGAGAAACAATATTTTTATTTAAAAAAATGAGAGTAGTTTTGGTAAAAACTCGGCCATAAATAATTGGAGCGTCTTTGCGATTTTATCCCTGGACTGATGGTTATCTGTTTTTCTCTCGAAATTAGGCAGGGATCAGCAGGGATTATGAGATTAGAAGGGCTGGGACGAGACAATGCAGCACTCAAGCCCTTTTCTTCCACACAGACCTACTGCGTAATTCGCTTTCATTGCTAACACTCTCTGACCCTAAGAAAAAGGCAAGCTGCGCGCCAGTAGTCTATTTTTGTTCTGGCTCTGTTGATAACCACCGTTTGGAAAAGAACCCCCTCTAAATAGTAGAAGCTCAAATAAAAAGGTGTTACTGATTTCTGATTTGTGGTTATTTCCACTCGCTTCATTTCCTTCCAATCTTGATTAGGCCTGCCTTTTTTTGAACCATATCTGGTCATACATGACAAACATTTTGATAACGCGAGGTGGCTTGGAGCCAGTCAACCTCGTACTGGAAGATCCTGAAAACGAAGGTTTCTCGTCCCCAGAGCTACCTGTCCCACTTAGCCGGTGATTCGAACAGGAAAGATGTGACTCTGTAAAAACATGATTTCATGGGCTTGATTCTTGGACTAAGATTTTTGCTGGTTGAACGCTAGTTTCCTTGCGAGGCGACATAAGTCAAAGTGTGCGTATTCAGTATCGAACCTTATTTATCTATATGGCTGAAAAAAAAATTGTTGCATTGTGTTCGTCTAACTTGATCGTTCATTTTGATCTTTCGCTACAGTACAAATTAATACGGGCGCGTTCGTACTTTTCTCAATCATATAATGAAAGAGTTGAATACTCGAGAATTTTTTAAACGCTTTTAAAGCACTCGTGATATTTAGGGATCAAACCCAAGCTAATTTATTTTTCTGGTAATCAACAACTATATCTCCTTCATGAAATTAAGAACCTAATTAAGAACCCACTTAAAATACCCCAAAACACAAGAACCTTTTTTTGCCAGACCTCAAAATATGTAGGTTCTTACACGCGAGTTTTTATTGTATTTAAGATCGAATCTGTCAACGACAAAAGCAAAGTCTACAATACACAGTATCGAACCTATACAAGTCAACTAGTTGGAATTTTATTTCCCTAAGGAAACCAGCGTTGAATTAGCAAAACTCTTTGCCAAAGAAGCTACAATTCACGCCAGGTTTCAATGTGAAAAATTGATTCCTTATTAATACACCGTTCTAGGCTAAATTAGCAGACATACCCTATATCAGACAGAAACGTGCAAATCCTATACTCTATTTCGGACTGAAACGGCTCAAAAATCGCATACTCTTTCCTCGGGGGGTGGAGGTGGGGTACGGCTACGGAAGATACCTTCCAATTTAAACAAGAGAGCATCCCCCGGATAAAGTTTTGCGTGTCCTCCGCGTCTGCATACAGGAGGCTTACTGTGAGGTCTACTAATGATGATACGATAGCATTCGTGCACGTACAAAACATGCTTTGAATGCGTGAACATAATCAGTGTGTCTATCATATGACTGCAAAGGACAAAGCAGTGACAAAGACGAACATTCTTTCACAAGACCGCCGCGCCTCGATACACGCCCCCAAGCGCGTGATAGTGTTCTGGACTGCACTATGGGTGAAACTTTCCCCCGTATTGAACACTAACCACGGCTAACGAGGTTCCAAGATTGTCTACATAGATTGGACAGTAAATCAGTTATAACTTCAATTCTTAACACCATCGTGGGCAGACTTCAGGCTTGGGAGGTTAATAGCCAATTTAGCGTAAAGCTTCATACAAGCACACCCTGCGGCGTTCTGTTTCGAAATTTCAGGTTCTAACAACTGCGAGGCTTTATCACGTTTATGCTAGATTTCGGAAGTATCAATATGTACCTAACACAGACATCTGGCGTTGCATTTGTACTGACATTGAAATAATGGAAATAATCTGTCAGCGTTGATTGACATGCGGTAAGGGTGCCGATTTCAATCCTCCTGTCACTATGGTTATGCGAGAGTGACCTCGAATTCGGGGGCGGTCACCGCCGATGAATATTCACTTGTATTTGTCCAAGCATGCAGTAAAAATACTCCTCAAAGACGCTCAGTTCAATAAAGATCTTAATCAAGTTGTTCCAGGATTTCTGTCGTCAAATTTAGCTCTCGAGAAACGGTATAACTGTCAGCTTAATAAACAAACAAACAAAGCAAAATACTTAGATCAGAGTGGAACTATAAAACGTAAAATCCATCTAAAAATTGGTGGATTCGTGGGGTGTGAACAATTCTTTGAACCCATAAGAAAATCATGCATTATTCTAGATCCTCCTTTTTCTCTTCAAATATCACGTGAAATAACAGTTTGTAAAGCTAATACTTCGGAGAGACTACCATTCGCGGGTCTGCTGGAAAAATGCGGTATACGGAAATGGGACCTAAGCTATGAATTGTTTTAACGTTCACTTGTGTTGTGGCTATTAAAATGTGGAAAAAATAATAATAAAATGATCGTGATTACGTATGGTTAATCGATTAAGAGTCAACTGCTCTGGCTATTTTGGTGGTTTTCGGTTTCAAAGTGCTAAAAATCGAACCAATCTTGATCAAGGTTAGAAGCACGAAAAATTCAGTGCCCGAGGGCTTTTAATGCTTTGATAATTCCACAGCCAGAGCTTTTAGTGCATGATCAACCACGCCGTGAAAAAAAAGGAAAGGTCCAAACACTCCACTCTTGTTTAATTAAACACTTGAGTATGTTTGGCAATAAGACATGCAAATGAAGAATCAATTCTGGGCCGACAACGCTGAATGATTGGAACGCGTGCGTATGACCTATAATGAAGAATACAATTTTGTTTTTTAATTAGGCTATGGACATGCAATGGTTTGAGTTGAATTTGGTTTGAGAACTACTGTTACCAGGGAGGAAGGAATTAATAAAGAAGACTGCTACAGCCTCTAAAACCCGATGGTTTGAGTCTCAATATGTTTTACATAGCGCTATAGACTAGACAGGTACAAGGACATTTAGCAGAACACCCAGCGGATTTCGGACAGTTACCTAATGTTTCCGACAGCAAGAGCTAAAGAAATTGCCTAGGACTTTTTCAGTTTCACAAGGAGGTTTAAGCAATCAACGTACTGCAAACAGCGACAAGGATATTCTGTAGAACGTTACACCCACTGCATTGCAGATGGTTACGTAATGTTGCTCACAAGATGGGTAAAGAAGTTGCTTAGTTTTGTTTTTCCTACACGAGGAGGTTCTACAAATTAACGTATTAGACTTGACTTTAAGTCGGAAACGTTTATGCCCGATACGTCTTGGATTATGGTCGCTTCGAATATCACACTCACATACCGAAATCGAGAGTACGTACGTACGGAGTAATCCTTTGCCATATTTAGAAATGTAACGACACAGCCAATATAAATAAGATAACTTTTACAAAACCCAGCAATCTATCTCGAATCTTTCGGTTAATAAACGGCACCTGGGCTATTTAGAGGTGTTAAAACTGACACTTTACCTTCAGAAGGAGTTGTGTCCGTTCTTGTTGATGTGCTCTGTTGCCTGGTAAATCAGAAATACCATGGGCGGGACGAGTAATGCAATAAAATGTTCTGTGCAAGAATATTTTATTTCGGGGCGTATCGTGAGATCAGCTGACCATTCCCTTTCGAACCTTGACTGACAGTGACATCTACTGTTGTTTCCGCTGTGGCCTGTAGCACAGGCCGGACAGCTGGGCAGCGCGCGGTGAATGAGACATATCAGCACGAGCGCAAAGCATGGAGATTGGCGAGCACGGGATTGAAGGAGCAGCAAAAGCTAAAATAAAACCTGAAAATAATCCGTTGCTCCTTTCCTGCGCTCAACGCTCGCGTCGTTGAACTTCGCGCTCCACTTGCTGCTCATATAAACTGCCTGTTCTGTATGGGCACGCCACTATGCTTCACTGGTAATTAATTGAGCTTTTTAAATGGCTGTCATGGATGTCGGATTGCAAGAGTCTTTAGGAAATGTCATGAACTGTTCGAATAAAACCGAGAGCATATGTTAATTAAGAGATTTTTTTTTGAAGCGGGAAATTCATTCATTAGGTTGCCCGCACAGCGTCTGCCTATGTAGCCATAGGAATTTGGATTTGCGAGGATTACACCCTAGGGGGGAGGGGGTACTTCGAGGATTACTTACTCCAATTTCGTCTCAGTAAAATACATGTACACGAAACAAATTTCTGGTACATTGCCAGATGGAGGGCACGTAACGGACGTTTCACGGTCTCTGACAAAATTCCTTTCATTACTTTCTACTTAACTAACAATTAGATTATGAGCTCGAGATTTCTATCGCGTGAAGTTAGCTGAGAAGGGCCCAGCAGAGAGATCTCGAGCTCATAATCTAGTTTTACTATTAACTACGAGTCGTTCAAAACTTTATCCAAATACTCTTCAAATACATTTCAAAAACGCAAAGAAGCAGCCGCCGTTTTGTTAACAACCTTACACTGCTTAGTCTCCTTCACAGCCCGGGGGGGGGGGGGGTACTCCCTATAATGGCCTACACGTGGAGGCTCCGCCCGAAAGGGGTACCTTTTTCAGGCTTCAGGTATATAAAAGGGTGGGGATTTCACAAGTTGAGGTATATAAAAGGGTAGGGAAATCGGTCATTTAGGTATTTACAAGGGCCTTTAATTAAAGTATTTCGAATAGACGCACTTATGGCTGTATCAGTTTATTTATTAAGCACTACATGAAAATGACAACAAGAGGGGCTTAGAAATGGGGTGCAGTGTTCTAAAGTAGGTATGTGAAAGGGGTACCTTTTCGCAGTAAAACTGGTATATAAAAGGGGTACCTTTTCTTCCAAAATGGTATATAAAAGGGTAAGGGGTTGGACCTCGGGGCGGAGCGTCCCCGTATTAAACTTTGTTAAGTACCCCCCCGGGCTTCACAACCGTTATTCGGGTCGTCACGCAGCCTTTCTCCCCCGCGGGGGGAGAAGCGATGCGTGACGCTCAATAAACTACACACACTGCTAGGCGACTAAAAACATGTGCCGTGTTTCTATCGAGTTATATAGAAACACGAGTGAAAGTTTGGGAGAACGAGAAATGCTGTGGGAACACGAGCCGCAGGCGAGTGTTTCCACAGCTTTCTCGAGTTCTCTATAACTCGATAGGAACACGGAAAACATGTTACCGGGACGAAGAAAAAGAAAAACAGCTTGTTTACTTCGATCATCAAAATGTAAATTCTCTTTGTTCGCGCCATCATTAAGTCAACAGCTCATGCTAGTTCTGTGTTTGTAGGGAGTTATAGAAACACGGTTTTAAACCAAACAGCGTGCGTATTTGCTTTGGGTTATTTTCTAAAACAGCATAGATAAGTAGTGGACAGAATGGTCAATAAGAGAGTGGAATTCTTGATAGAACGCTAGTTTATTTATGTTCTTATATTGAAGAGAAGACGCTCTGTTCAAGATGACAATTTAGAGTAATAATAATCCGCTTTTGTCAGAACGTACTGAATACCTTTGTAACCATGGACCGAACCGAAATCACGAGGGTAAGATTACTTCAGACAGACAGCTTTACGCAACTTACCCTCAGGCCTCGTTTTGGCAGATGTGGATGTCTGGCTTCTGAATTAATAGCTTATGGTTTTGTAATTTGGACTGTTTCGAATCTCGCTGTCGAAAGCTCTCTGCTAGTGGTCGCCATTTTTTCTCCAATGATTGATGTGAAGTTGCGATAGACGCACATAGCTAGAGCACAAGTTCGTAAATTGATTGATTGACTCTTTCAAGGCAGGTTAAACCTTTAAAGAGATGCGGTAGAGATTTATATCACTTCTTGCGAGCAGCACAAATTTTAAGAATGTCGCTGTGTGATTATGCAAGGGATAAGTCTTTATACTCTAATCACACTCAAACGATTGCTGTAACATTTTGTAACTAATCTTTTATAGCAAACACAAACATAGCTAAACATAGCACCAGGAACGAGCGCATTTCTTGTGTAATTTGCCAAACATTACAAAATATATTTGTTTTCACATGGCAAACGCCCTCTAGCGGAACAGCGCACACGAAAGGGAAATTGTCTTGTCCTTTGAGCAAGCTAGCTTTTGCGCTCGTGTTATGTTAGCACTGTGTTCTCTCATTCTACTTATTCCTGTGTGTATAATTAGTGCAATGCGGCAGAAGTTGATAAAGGGGTTCAAGCGAATGGACGAAGTGTAATCTAGCGGTAGTGAAGTGCACGAAGCTTGGTAAACTGGACGAAGCTTTTGGTAGAGGGACAAAGGTTGGTAAAGGGATTCAAGTGAAGGGACGAAGGGTAATCTAGCGGTAGTAAAGTGCACGAAGCTTGGTAAACTGGACGAAGCGTTTGGTAAAGGGACAAAGGTTGGTAAACGGGGAGAACGTTTGTTAAGGGGGGAGTTTGACAGGGGGGGAGGCGTATTAGCCAAACGGATAGGACATGCATTTATTAGTGATTGCTGGACGGGGAAGAACAACAAATTAAGGCAAATTCCACACCATGCAGCACCCTTTATTAATATTACATTCAACAATCACTTCACAAAGCTGATGGCGAAAAGGAAAAGCCATTTCTTCGTATCTAAACAGGCAGTTAAGAAGCTGGTTAAAAAATTACAGATCACCTCAAAACTAGGGAGAAATCGTGAGAAATCGGACCCTCATTTGAAATAAAGTCGCTTCTGAGGAATTTCTCAGTTGTCTGAATAAGTAATGGTGATAGGCGAGTTGCATGAGAATGAAGCGAGAAAGGTTTACGCTATAACTTATTTTGAGACAAAGGCAAAAAAGACAACACGAGAATGGCCTGTTTAACGCTACAAAAAATATCAACACAAATCATAAACGCACATCGCAAAGAAAATGACCAAAGAGACCGCTTGCGAGTTCGTCCTAACAGGGGCTCTAAGCAACGTTTAATACGTACAGGTACAGTAAAATTGGTTCATATGGAAGGTAAGTCGTGGAGCTAAGACGTGAGTGCGACGGGCATCCTGCCAAAAGGCCCTTCGTGCGAATCATTTTATACGGGCCCTTTGTGTGCATCGGGTCCCTCTGGGCATTATGCGGTCTGCTCCTCCAAGCCCCACGTACCTGTCCATGTATTTACAAAAATTACAACACTACAATTTCGTCTCTTCAGTCATAACTTGTGGTTTAACGCTCTAATATGCAGCCACCAGTCATTAACCATCAGCTTGGACCTTTTAATTCAAGAAAAGTGCAACAGACAGCATCAGCAGAAACAGGGCGGTAGTCATTTTGACGAGCACAGCATGACCAGCCACAGTTGGGATCCCTGATGATCCTTCTACTTCGGTCTTGAAACTGACTTTTACTGTGCGGCTGTTAAGGGACTGGATCGGGCGGAAGTTATCTGCAATGTTCATAGTGGCATTCTCCTTGAGGAGTCGCAGAATGTCGATCTGTACATACAAAAACAAAGATATCAATCTCCTACCCAGGGTCTTCGTTCCCCTTGAACATTGGTCGGGATTCGATTGACTTCTGCTTGGCAGTCTGAAAGTATTGCACTATAAAAATTTGCGCATGCCTTGTTGACAAACACGGGTGGCTGGTGTTTCCAAAACCAATCAAAATCAAGTCTGAAGGGGAACTTTCAAAAATCGTTTGTTTTGTCGAGTTTGCGCAGTAAGGAACGTACGAGATTGCAAAGACCCCAGGAACGAACCTGCAAAGATATAGATCGCAAATACACAGAACCTTCCCGAAAAATTTGAGCGTTGCGTACGAGAACGGAACGAGGGTTAACACCTCTTTGGTTCTCGCAATCCTCAAAAACATTGTACAAATAGCCGACTTCTAACATGCTGACAAAGTTTTCGCATCATCGCAATTTTGAAATCCATGTAGCACGAAATAATTATCACTTGATCAGATCTAAACGTGTCTGCTTAAATTTGAGATCTTCTTTACTCACTCAATATAGGAACAAAACAGCGTGTGAAAACTGTATTCAGGCACCTTAATTTTGCTTATACAACTGATTTAGCAACAAAACGAACTGAAAAGGACAACAACGACCATAGGATAGGCAATCCAATGAACGAATTAAAAACTCGGATTAATTAAAGGCATGCAGCTGAAACGAAGCGGGGAGAATGTGTACGAGCGAGTTCCAATAGGCTTGGTCTTAGTTCGGATTGGATGAAAAAGTCCCGCGAGTTTTCAAGCCAATCGTGTAGAGTAGTTATGTACAACAACAAAAACAGACATACTATTTACCTGAGCTGATGAAATTTTGATGGGGTCACTGAAAACGGTCCACTTGACAGACTCGTAACACTTCGGAGTGGTAAGAGACCCATAATACCGGTAGAACTGAGCCGTGTTGGCAGGGAGAAGGTCGTAAAGTTTGAAGGCCGCAATATTTACAGCGGAACCTACAAATCGAAAAGCCACAAGAAGGATTAATAACATTTTCTAGATCTACACACTTAGTCATGAAAAAGCAAAGCGTCCTTTTGTTTAGTTAGGAGAAGCTGGGTTAAGGTAGCCTAGTTGTCCTCGTGTCAATAATGCACAGACAAATTGGCCGGCAAACAGCTAATACCGAGATTAGGAAAACAGCTTTGACATAATACAAAAATTAAGGACCCTTACTTTCGTTCACCAGGCTTCGAGCAGGATTAAAGATATTGTTATAGTTAGAGTTTCCATTTCCACTGACCTGGAGGAGAAAGAAAAACCGGAGAATCAGAGATATTGAAAAGAAAACCGAGAACTTTGGTCACGCCTAACTCACCCGATGATGATGTTAACTTAGGGCATTGGTTTTAAAACAGAGATGCCTTTAGTTAAGGTGAATTTTGAACGCTCTATTTCATGACTAAACCACCATTTGAGAGAACATCTCGATTTGGGTGATAGGGAAGAGGAGGACGGAATGGAGAGGAGCATAAGATTTAAATAAAAACGTATAAACATGGTAACCACCTGGAAAACGGTCAAATTTACAAAACGTTCTCTCTTCCTTAAAATAACTTTGTCTTGGTTACTTCACTTAAGTAAAACCCACAACACATTCTTTGGCTCCCTTAAGCCTCACGCAACCTTATACCCAGGACCTTTCTCTTACAAATGGAAGCTCTGGAAACGAGGGTGAGCCCCACTGGAACAAGAAGAACAGAGAGCCTGGGAAAGAGGTTTAGAAAACGCACTATACCTCAAGGAAAGCACCAAGGACGGCCAGTCCGTCTGACTTATCCGCCGCATTGCTCAAGTTTGAGTACTTGACGTTAAAGCTGACAAAATGGATCTGTTGATATCAACATAATGAAAGAAAGCTGAAATAAGCGACACGAACACAAAAGTCGGTTTGAAGGTAAAGAGTGTTTTCGCACGACATCACGGCAAGTGTGCTAAAATAATGTCCTGTGGGATTGGAAGTTTTCCCCTATGTAAAATATTTCTTTCGTTCCAATAAAGTTGTGTGGTTGCTAGCCCCCGGGTGCTAGCCGCTTGCGTGAAAATGCTCTAAATTGGGTATTTTTGAGCGAACTTACCTTCAAATTAACGGAAGCCTCAAAATAGAGACAATGATAATTCAAAGATAAGATTGAATTATATATATATGAAAAGCTTGCAAAACTTAAGCATTTTTTTCAATATGTGCCATCTATGACTAGCAGCTCCTTTAGTAGAAGAAAGCAAAGAATAATTCCACTTACCTCGGCAGCATATTGCTTGCCATCAATTTTATGCTCTGATCCTTTGGAGTCGGTGGATCCCCAGTGAAGGTGGAATTGAGCTGTAGTGAAGTTACCCGAGAGGCCGCCTCCATTGACGAAGTATATAAAGGGAGGGACTGTTATCTGTAAAGAATGGCCGACGTTTTCACCGGTGAAATTGAGCGGTAGTGTTGATGCGTAGTTTTGCAGGTTGAAGGGTGCCATTGACTGGTAGGTCGCCGCAGTGGAGTTAATGTCAATGGGAGATTGGCTGGTACCATTATAGCATAGCCCTCCCCATTGGCTTGGACCTTGTGTGACGAGGGGAAGAATAGGTTGAAATTAGCGAAGTGTTCAAAAGCGGTCTGTTCAAAAGCGCTTCGGCCGAACTTGAAAGGAACGCAGACGTACTGAACTGAACGGGGAGTACATAAAAGAGAGGAGAAAGGGACCATGAGAAGTAACTGAAGGGACTGTCAGAGGTGACTACTGGAGGGGCTAAAGGGACCTTGAGAGGTAACGAAGGGACTGTCAGAGGTGACTACTGGAGGGGCTAAAGGGACCTTGAGAGGTAACGAAGGGACTGTCAGAGGTGACTACTGGAGGGGCTAAAAGGACCTTGAGAGGTAACGAAGGGACTGTGAGAGGTGACTACCAAGTGACCTAAAGGGACTATGAGAGACCGGAAGGGACTGCTAGTGGTGACTACCGAAAGGGCTCTCCATAGAAAATAGCGCCATTTAGCAAGTACAGCTGTAGTGTTTATTTTGAGTTAATAAAAAAAGCGTAAACTGGGAAAAAATCAGAGTCCCAGATGGGATTTGAACCCACAACTCTCCGTGATCTAGTCGGATTCTCTAATCACTGAGCTACTGGAGGCGCTATGGCGAGTCGACTGGAATCGCATCGCGCGGCTACACAGCCAAGTAATGACTAGCACATGTGGAACTCACTAACAGCACTGCGCTGTCACATTAAAGCATATCAAGATGCAGCCAACCAACCTCCAAAGTGAGTATATTAAAGTCGAAACAACAGCAACATGATATCACGTCTCTCCTTACATTTAATATCATATTGTTGTTGTTTCGTCTTTAGTAAAAGAAAGCAGAGGATAAATAGGGTGGAAAGAATGAAGATAAGTTTCGTACCATATGCAGAATTTCCAATGTAGTTCCAGCCTGAAATTTAAACAAACGGCAAAGGTTTTAAGTTCAATAACAGCAACTTCAAATATATTGGGTTGAAATTTCTTGTTGTTTTGTCTTTAGTAAACAAATAGCGGAGGTGGCGTGGTCGAGTGGTTTAGGGCGCTGGATTTGAAATCTGGAGGTCCCTGGTTCAAATCCTTCACCCTACCAGTATCTGGATTTGTTCTCGGTAGTCCCGCGTTCAACTCCTCGACCGCGTTGTGTAATTAGCCAACTAGTCAGCCTCCCATCTGTTGGGATTCTTAATAGTTTATGTTCTCTCTTTGTCCCCAATTAGCACAACAGTGCTAAATACATATGACATTTAAATAAAGTTATTATATTATTATTATTATTATTATTATTATTATTTCTTGAACGTTGTAAAGAATAAGCGAGCGAACAGTGAAGACGTAAGCAGCTATATAGCAATTATTCCATGAGCCCGAGTTGGATATGAAGTGATAAAATAACCAACGAGCGAGTTGGTTATAATAACTTGATATCCAACAAGGGCGAATGGAACAATTGTTTTAGTAAATTCTCAAACCGGGTTTTGCCGACGATTTTTATTTCGGCCATTATAGAGGGCTGAAGTTGAAAACTTCGTGCGGAAAATTTTTAAACTTGGCGCATTATTTTCCATATGACGTAAAACTACGACTATTGGCTCATGGTCGGAGATTTTTAGCCAATCAAAAAGCTAGAAATGCAATAGTCGGAGCTGAGAATTTACTAAATATGGATATTCGTAGATGATATATGTGTTCATTAAAAGTGATATTGGGTCTGCAATGCATGCTTACTGCAGAAATGAATTACAGACACAATTATGTAAGATAAGGACATCGTAAGTACTTACTTTATAAGCTTTTCCTTCAGTACACTTATCGAGTTAAGAGTATTGCTTTAATTAACAAATTCAGGGCCCGTTTTATAAATGGACGCTCGGTGTTATCTAAAAGAAAGCTTTGTACATCTAATCATAGCATTTCTGCCTTAATTGTGTAAACACCGCCAATAAGGCTACTATTTTGTATGCGTACGGATTGCGGACCTAGCGGCTGAAAAAGTTTAGTAGAAACATGCATGCTTACTTGCACTAGAAGCAAGGGAAACTCCACTAATACACACAAATGCAACTAACAAAAGCTTGTCCATTGTTCACTCTGTAAAGTTTTCCTGAAAAGGGAGGAAAAAATGAGAGAAGAAAGAGTAAGTGCGTAAGTCAAATTGATTTGTTGTTTTGTCTTAAAGGTTTTCGCAACTTGCGGCTTACTTTATTGCACAATCTAAATGTACACAAAAAGTACACAAAAATGTCACGGGAAAGAAGCGAAACAAAGCAAACACACCCTCCGCCCAATAAAGTATTATTAGAATTGCAGATTATTGGGTTTTACTGTAAATGGAATGAAGTTAGATAACCGACCAACATTCACTTTTATGCTTCTATGCAAGTAAATCGTTCAAGTTTACATAATTCTCATTTATGACCGAAATACTTCGTCTGTTTGAAGCTGTCATTAATGCTTATCACTTGACTGAAAATATAATCACAATAGAAGTCATCTCTTAAAGTAAATGTACAAATGTACCGTTTGGCGAATTTTGGTAATACTTCTTTAATGATGCTTAGCTTTTTTGCGCTGTAGTCTACAAACGTTCCCTCCTTTAGTCCTGACTAGGATAATTGAGATTCAGGAGTTGCTCGTAATAAGTGTGTTTACAAAGCATAGGTAACCTCCTTTTGATCTGTTTTGTCTATGGCAAGATCAGCTTAATCTGAAAACTACGAGCTTTTAAAGATCCAAATTTTAGTAAAGTCTACACAAGTTACAGTACTTTTTTTAAAACCACACAGTATCTTCTAAAAGCATGCAAGCTAGTACAAGCGATGTAACATTTTCATTACTTAACCTTGTGCTAATTAACATATACTGAGTCAGTCGTGGAATACGCGCCTGATCTTTAGACAGGTTTAAAGTAGTTCTCAACTTTCCTACAGGTATTGGTTTTACTTAGTCAAGCGAACTTGTGAAGAGAACATTTAAGAGGAGAGGCCGTAGTAAAGAAAACCGCTCGTATGGCATACATACATACATACATACACTTTATTTAATCTCGGATTTACAGAGTAGCCCGCTATGAAAATATATATGCTTCATACATTTGCCAGGAAAAACTGCGCCAGATAGTAAACCAACAATACCTGACAGTGCATCTTAGCTCAGAACATCCAGCTTTCGATGTCAAAAAGATCGTATGCGATAGAAACACGAGTATATACTGTAAAGAAAAAATCTTACCTCGAATTGTCCAACGTTGTTGCGAGGCGACTGATCTGAAGGAAAACTTTGGTGCGGTTGCAAATTAAGCTTTGCCGGCAGGGTACCCTTGGGGCGCTTGTTAGTTTTTCATTGGTTGCGCAATCAAAATCCGAGCGGCACAGTTTCCATTGAGAATGCATTATTTTCGTTATTGTTTTAGCTGGTATCCCACGCAGTCGCCCAGTGTTTGATTTTGTGTCTTTGAGCGTAAGGTACAATTTATCACCCAAAACTGGGACTACAATTTTCTTTGCGCACAACCATTGCCAAGCAACATCGCTATTCTAAGCTAGTTACACTTTGCTGCAGTATTCTATTGTTATTTCACAATATCACAACAGCTTAGCCGCTGCACCCTCCGAATTTATTGTTTATAGATGTTCTTGTTTTTCATGTTACCAAGGAAATGTGTCCCGTCCTAAATAAAAAGGATGACTAATAAAACTTATAACGGGTAATAAAGTGTTATTGTTGTTGACTGCGTTAAGCTGTTAATAAGAAGTGAATAAATTGCAGGTGCGATTGGGCTTGCATAATGTAAGCAAATTGCTCTTTCATGTGCATCAGCCCTTCTGTTCTACTAGTGTTTTTTCTTAGCGGCGAGTTTAAAGACAAACGCGAACTTCAGCCAAATTCCGAAAAAGGTCAGCTTCTTGCTAGCTTCTAAACTAATTAAAAAAATGCGCATATATACAATTTAAGAAGACATCTTTTGTTCGAGAAGAATGCGCTAAAAGTCCCGAAATATGCATTTATATAAGGCGTTCGTTTAAGAAAAAAATCTGGACTTTATTTTAAAAATGTGTATCTACTTACAGGGAATAGACCTGAGTCAAATAGAAACAGTCGTCTATTAAGTTCTTTTTCTAACGATTTCTTTTTGTGGTCTTGAGGCAATAGTTGGTCCAAAATAGTTTATTCATGGCTTGGACAAATAAATACTGGATTAGAAACAATGCTAATATCATTTGTGTTATCTCATAACGATATACTAAAGCCTTAAATTAATCCGATCACGTCGCTATTTCGAGGGACCAAAGGTGACTGAATGTGAAATAGTAAACTCAATATAGAACGCTACAAGGTTTTGTTACGGAAGTATCAGAGAAAACAACGCACTTTAAAAGCACATCAGAGACGAAACTACAAATTTATAAACTCAGGCAAAAAGGACCAAAGACTTATTATAGACAAGATATGGAAAATTCCATTTTGGGGGTTAAAGCTCAGTAAAGCATGAATGGGCATGTCACATTCTAGAAGCAACTCTTTGTTTGTCTGTTTATGAATCCCTATCAGTCAAACCTATCTAGTAAAACGGTGTACACTTTTACAAAAAGCTCAAACTGGTTTTTCCAGTGTAGAGTATGTACTGAAAAGCGAATAGAAATTCAGAGACCAAAGCTCATCAGACAGAAAGCGTGATATTGTGAAATTGGTCTTATCTTTTCATCTAGTAAGAGAATAGTTTATTTACCGACTCATTCGCAATGCACTTGAACATTGCGGTTTAGACTTATTAAAATGCATAACTCTGGCGGCCTAATGACAGTTTCCTTTGTGAGTACGCCGACACGTTTAGAAAATGTTCTAATTATTCACCGAAAAGTGGATACCGATGAACATTTTTATAAGTTATTTTTACTGCTTCTTTTTTTTTTCAAGCTTTTAGAGGCGAGACTGGGAAACTGAACGAGTTTTGAGTTGTCTTCTTGGTCAAAATATTTGACACAATACACCGGTTTTCTCTCCACTAGCAAGCATACCAACAACGATCGGACTTTTAGGGAAAAATCAGAAAATTCTGGCGAAACTGCGGAGAAAGATATGAAGACATGATCATCGCAGTTATAGACACAACTTGGAATCTTAGCTCATCGTAGACAAAACACTACCGTAGAACAACTCATGCGTTTCAACTCATCTTCGATGTGGGTCTAATATACTTAAGTACACCATAATATGATTCGTTTTCTTGTGTTTGTTTAGAACTACAGTGGAATCCCGATTTCTCGAACCTCCAGGGGAAACGCAAATTGGTTGGAGAAATCGGAGAGTTCGAGATACGAAGAGACATGATCATCGCAGTTATAGACACAACTTGGAATCTTAGCTCATCGTAGACAAAACACTACCGTAGAACAACTCATGCGTTTCAACTCATCTTCGATGTGGGTCTAATATACTTAAGTACACCATAATATGATTCGTTTTCTTGTGTTTGTTTAGAACTACAGTGGAATCCCGATTTCTCGAACCTCCAGGGGAAACGCAAATTGGTTGGAGAATCGGAGAGTTCGAGAAATCGGGGGTAAAATTACAGTGTTTGACTGAGGAGAGGCCGGAACGACTTTTGGTTCGAGTTATCGGGAGGTTCGAAAAAATGAGGGTTCAAGAAATCAGGATTCCACTGTAGTTTGTTCTTTGTAAAGTCGCTTATGACCAAAAGGGAGTTGAGAGTTTTTTATTGCTTCACCTTAATCAATCTCAGGTATTCATAAGTCACTCAATCGAGCGACATGTGCTTGACCTTGACCTGGATTTAGCAGAAATAACTCCAAATGGTCATTTTGTGGTCAGAGAAGCACTTGACTCACTGACTAAAGCAAACAACTCCCAGTTATCCTACAATAGCACGTATGTCTATTTAATCAAATTCTGCTGGAGTAGCTATTTGGTAATCTGCATACCCCTTTCACTGCATTTTGAGTAACGTTCTGTCTTAGAAAACAATTTTGATTGCGAAGATTGAACTCCCAAATTAGGCTGGAACAAGTTAAGTGTTGCGTTAACGTTAGCGCCACATCCGGTATAAGGAATCAATTGCTGACCCATTCGTCGCAATCACTGCCGTCATGCGGCGTCTATTTTGATCAAGTGGGCTCTTCATATGAAATTACGAAACTCGAGCCAATATACCTTGTTCTCTACCTTGCACATGAATGGCGCCCGTTATGTTGAACGGAGGTTGCAAGGCATCTATTAAGGCAAGTTATTTTGATCTGTGGGCTATTTTGTCCAACTGTTAAAAGGGGCAGAGAGAATTAACATTCCTGCCTTAATGTGTCTATTAGAGATCTTTCGCATAACTCTACTATATATGCTAATCATCTACTAGAATGGGAAGCACACACTAAATACGCGCCTGAAATATTGAAGAAAAAACTGCCAATCATCCAGGCAAAGCTTGCCAAATAAGCCATGTAGTGATGCCTGGAAAGGCAACGCAAATGATGGAGAAAATAAATAGTCTCCTAGAAAAATACGATGACGGGTGATGAACCTGATTGGCTGCATTATAAGCCACATTATTCATTGATAAGGAAATTTTGTAAACCTTCTTAATAGCCAGAAATGCATCAGAAGGTAGTAAAGAGACGGTCAGAAAGAGTGTAAAAACAATCAAGAGCTCGTCACGTGAAATTTACATTTTGTTTAATTGGACTTCGCAGTAACACGAGTCTATCACGTGTGTTGATCCTCTTCATCTTCAACCATCCTTGTTCCATTATGGTTTATTATTATCTCTTTATGATGTATATACGAAATAATTCATATATGAACTGCGGCTGTAGACGAAAGTGAAGAATGATCATCGCAGTATATTTTCCAATTTAAGCAATTTGAAAGAAGAAGCCTGAAAAAATCAGGGCTTCTATCTACAGGGCTTCTATCTACTAGGGCTTTTGTGTTTCTATCTTAGCAAACCATACTATTTTCAGGTTTCCTTAATATAAAGGCAATTTTGTACGTGGCCAAAATAAATAACAATTATTCCATGAGCCCGAGTTGGATATGAAGTGATAAAATAACCAACGAGCGCGTAGCGCGAGTTGGTTATAATCACTTCATATCCAACAAGGGCGAATGGAATAATTGTTTTAGTAAATTCTCAAACCGGGTTTTGCCGCCGATTTTTATTTCGGCCATTATAGAGGGCTGAAGTTGAAAACTTCGTGCGGAAAATTTTTAAACTTGGCGCACTATTTTGCATATAACGTAAAACTCCGACTATTGGCTCATAGTCGGAGTTTCAGTTTAGCCAATCAAAAAGCTAGAAATGCAATAGTCGGAGCTGAGAATTTACTAACTCAAAATACGGTGACTGAGCTCCTTAATAAAGTAAGTGTTTACCCCTTCAGTAGATTATCAGCATATCAAGTAGAGTCAGTATGGGAAAGATCTCTATTTTGATCATCATGAACTGCGTTGCACCTGTTTCCCACGTGCCAAGGAGATGTTTACATCATATCAAATGGGGACTTTGTCGCGTCCAGGAGTAGAAGAACTCAAGGGTTCTTGCTGCTTGTATGCATGGAATCAAATGATCGAGAAAGCAGCAAACAAACCGCGATCGATTTTAAACAAGTTTTATCAAGTTTTTTTTAAATACTTGTAAGACATGTTTCGATGAAAATCATCTTCGTCAGTTACAAAGGGCGTTTCGGATCATCAGTAAATTGCTGTGTAATGGCATGACCATTAAGTCCAAATCTCTGCCTTTGTTATTGAAATATAACAAAAGATATACTGATCAAAAACGCTTTAAGAGTTTGTGGGACGTTTCACAGCGCCTGTCAGTAGGTATTTGTATGTATTCATACATTAAGGAAGTAAAGTAAGCCTTCCACCAGACTAGCGGCTACAGCTCTAGGTGTTTTGACTCTATAAGGCTTCCATGAAGCGGCTCAGAGTTTCGCTACTCCCTCTGAAAGGGATGCTAGTCAATTGCAGGTTCTCCCTCTTCCCTCCTGAGTGAACGACGCGGAAAGGCATTGTGAGAGTGCTGAAGTGTCTTGTTAAAGACACAACACAATGACCCCGGCTATGGCGTAACTTGGACCCGGCGATTGAATCAGAGCGTTGAACACCAAACCATTAGGTCTCCTGGTCTCCACAGTATAGTTTTCACCTGTAAATTAAAATTTTTCGTTACGCCATAACAGTCGGCTCTAGAAATGTGTTGTAGATGCTCGCCCGTCCTCGTGAAATGGTATGGACTATCGACTGATCTTCAGCTTGAAATCCTCGTGAAAACTGTGTACCTAATATCTCCAAGCGTAAACTCACGAAACCTTGTCGACATTGTTAAGCGTTTTTTTTTAATATTTATAATATGAATGTACCTTTTAGCTAATCTTGCATGCATTTTCGACTTTTATTTACCAGCAGGTTTTAAATAATTTTACATACTTTGCATATAGTTTCAGAGGGCCACAAGTTTATTAGTTGTGTAACTATTGGGTTTTTACCCTCTTTAATAAAGATTGATTGATTGATTGACTAGTGCAAACTCCAAATTATTATCATATCACGTACGTCTACGAATCAAATTCTGCTGGAGTAGCTATTCGCTTAAATGCACCGGTACCCCTTTCTCTGCATTTTGATGTGGCAGCTTTGTTTAGTGGGGGCAGTGTGGCCAAGTGGTCATTAGGGCACTGGATTTGAAATCCCGGCGAAGTCTCTCGTTCAAATCCTTCCCTACCGCTATCTGGATCTGTCCTCGGTAGTCCCGAGTTTAATTCCTCGACTGCGTTGTGTAAATAGCCAACTGGTCAGCCTCCCACCAGTTGGGATTCTTATTAGTTTATGTTCTATTTGAAGTATTTGTTTATTTAGTTACAGTGTCTCCAATTAGAACGACAGTGCTTAGATTGTGAAGATTCCAATCCCAGATTAGGCAGAAACAAACTACGTGTTGTGTAAAGCTTATCGCTGCATCTGGTAAAGGGAAACAATAGCTGAATCATTTGACAAAATCACTGTTAAGGCAGCATTTATTTTGATCAACTCGGCTCATCATATATAATTAAGAAACTGGGCCAATACTGGTGATGTATGGCGCCCTTGTATTGAACGAAGGCTGCACGAAAGGGCCGTAGCTAGAGCCCGAGAGTTTAAGTTCCCACCATACTGATCATCATCATAAACTTGTAAATTTGTCCCGCCTGCTTCCCACGTGTCAAGGAGATAATTAAGAGAGTTCTATGCTCCAGCGACTATATTCTGCTACATGAAGTGATGAGAAACTTGTCTCGTTCATCCGGGATTAGAAGAATTAGAAGAAGAATTCTACAATTTTATTATTTGTTTGTATTTTAGTGGAGTTAATCTGTAATAAATAAATAAATAAATTCAAGCGTTCTTGCTAGTTAAATGGAATCAAATGGTCACTGTATAAAGCAGCAAATAAATCGCGATCGATCATTAACAACATTTAGCAAGTTTTTCAAATTCGTCAGTTTCAGTCAAAGGGTGTTTCAGCGGAAATCATTAGTAAATTGCAATGGCATGACCATTAAGTCCAAATCTCAGCCTTTGTTGTTTCCGATAAATATAACAAAAATATTCCAAAACCGCTTCAGAGTTTGCGGCACGTTCCACTGCGAACCTCAGTTTGTATTCGTATGTATCGATACATTTATATAAGGAAGCCTTCCACAAGATGTTAAATTAAAAGTGGCTTCAGCTGTGAGTGTGAGAAGGCGAACGAGCGGCGGCTAATTTTTCGTATTTCATTTGGTATTGAACGCTAGCATTACATATTTAACCCGAGCAAGTTCTGAGACCAATAGGCGCACTGAGCATAATCTAGACAATTGCGAATTTCGAAATTCGAAATAAAAATTCATTTTTTTACTAGGCATTGTCCTCGGGTGTCGTCATTTCTAGGCTCTCGAATGGCCCCGACCAGCTTAGCTTGGACCGCTTGATTCAGAGTGTTTCACACTAAACCCGATCACCTGATCTCCTCAATACATAGTTTTCACCTGTATATAACTTTTATTATTTCAATGTGCCATAAGCCGCCATAACGATCGACTCTGAGGAATGCGTCGCAGGATGCTCACCCAGTCCCTTAAAATATTGGACTGATCGTAAACTAGAATTCCACAGGAAAGCTTTGTACTGATCATCTCCAAAAGGAAACGCGCGAAACCTTGTCCAAATTATAAACGTTTTTGTCGCGAATTTTTTTCTTACTCTGCTTTGTCATGCTTGCAAGTGGATTTATTTTTACCGCGAAAATGAACGGCGTTTTGTAGGCGCGATTCCTTAACTTAAGTACGTAAATTAGGGCTTTCAGAATCAAACAGTAGCCGGGAATAATACAAGAGTTTGTGTATATGATACTAGGTACATAAGCGCGTTTTCATCAAAAACGGTTTGTTTGAAAATTTTGATGTAACTTTTGTCATTTGGTTGTTTATTTAAACGTTCGCCACATTTTGTTGAATATCAAAAAATAATCATCTGCTTTCTCGGTTCTCCATAATTTTCATATCATACCGATAGTATGCACACATGCAAATACTTACGTTTAGATAGCTGATCCTAGAATGATATACTCCGGCACGTTTTGTCCCCCAGCTGTTTTCTTGGGACTGATAGCTAGAGTTGCACCGATTTCTTATCAGACAAAATTGATACCGAATTATGATTTGTTACTACTAGTCATTAACGTCACTTGTATAAGCAAGTGGTCTGGCCAGCCAAAATCTTTTTTAAATATACGGCGTTGTGTCAGCCTTGCGCAGTAGTCTTTGACTTATCATTGTTTTACTCACTTTTCAAGGTTGGCTGATTAGAACTCCTGTGAGGTCCAACGTTCAATCAAACAGGATCTTCGTTCACGCGGCTTTGCAGTTTATTTAGTTTGAAAAGCGGGAGCCACGGGAAATAAACCTAGCAAGTGTTTTCCACTAACCACATCTTGTGGTTATTGCACAGGCTATTACCCACCAAAAGAACAGTGCAGAACCTAAAGGTGAGAAAAAAATTTCATGCCTCAGAAAATTGCCCAACCCCCACCCTCCCCCCTCCTCACAAAATGACGGTCCGTCCCTAACTTAATTACGATAAACTGGCCTGCTCTGAGCCAACCACAGTGAAGAAATTTTCTTATGTAGTCATACCATAATATTAATAACCAGTTTAGGCAAACAACGTATTCGATTTTGTGTTTGCAAGATGGACAAGAAATAGCTCAAAACCACAAATTTGCGGTCAAACTACCGACTTCATTTATTTACCTATTATATTGGCCTTTTAAAATCTCTCACGCAAGTGTCCCGGGGGTGTGAGGGGATCATGCTCTGCTCAGAGGTCCAAAACCTTACCTTTGTACCCTGTTTCTGAAAGAAAGGGTAACCCTTTTCATAGCTTCGTTACAAACTTATACCGCCCCTTTTGGATACCCACAGTAGAAGCAGTGCATCCCTTTTCTATAACCTTGGATTAAGCAACGCCTTGAAACACTTGATGACTTTGTTCAAGATATTTTGAAATTACCTTTTAAACACCCTAATGGCGATTATCCTTTTCTTTTCTTCAGCTCGTGAAAACCCTACCTTTATAAATATCCACAGCCTGAAAGAGTGAACCCTCTAGGGCGGACCGTTTTCGTAAAGTCCATTAAAGGGATCACTCCCCTTATCACTGAAGAGGTTTATTTCGCCGAGTTTCATGATCAGGTGATCATTAATTAGGGATAAAATACTTCCAGACGCGCAAACTGATCAGTCATTGCAGTGTATATGGAGGCAGAGTGTCTAAAATGGCTTTAATAGTTATCTGTATTGGAAAAAAGTTAGAATTCCATGGCCAAACGCAAGCAGTGAAAAAATAATCTGTATACCTAGTAACAGAAATAAACATTTGCTGTGTCACTTGTAAACAATGCTTTGACTCGGATCAGTTATAATCAAGAAATAACAGCCAATATAACTTGTTAAACGGCCGCAGGAAGTAATTAAATATTGCAAGTGTTATTTTCATGGGCTTTGAACTATACCTTCGTTATGTAAGTCTACTTCGCTTAGAAAATTAAGAAATAGTTGTTCCCAGTAAAACGATTGTAAATAAAAAATGATTATTCACACGGCAGAATAAACTAGAGTTGATTCGTTATATAGAGGATCATAAAGCTAGGTATTTAAAGTGGAATTGAGAAACGACCGGGGAATAAGGGCGATATTGCATTGTGTGTTTGATTCAGGCCTGTGTTAAGCTCTTGCTAAGTGATGAGACATAATTGCTCCAGCATCGCCTTCTTTCACCTGAGTAAATCAGTTGACCATTTATTTGCCTCTAATATAGAGGCGTTTAGCGTGGAATTGAAAACAAACCCGGCGGTATCAGGGAGATAACACATTGTGTTTAATTTAAGCTCGGTTTAAGCTATGGCTAGGATCCATCCACACTTCGCCGAAAGAATTTAAATACGCAACAATCATCCGGTCATTTTAGACTTGTCTTTCTGAGGTAAACTCGGGCAGGGAAGTCATATGGTTGTCGTGATGTCATCGTTTTCATAAAGCTCCTTTTTCGTGATGGATCAGTGCGGACGGTGGGCCAAACCGTAGAAATAAAATTGTGTTTTCAAATTTTTCCGGCCTAGTGTAGACGCTGGCGTGTGTTCCGGGGTAAATCAGTTGGCCATTTATCTACTTCTCGTGCCAAAGTAAGTCAATTGCTAAAAGCTAAGTTATCACTGCTACTAGCCCCGAAAAGAAACTGGCATTGCATTGTTCACTTCTCTATCATGCACATAAACAGTATAGACGAGAAATATCGAATGCGATAATTAAGTGGGCTCGTCAGTAGCATTTGCGAAACAACATAGCGTGTAGAACACACCCTTCCTCCCGCAGGAAAGCGCGGATCAATGCAATATAGATAATGCGCAATTTGTCATAACAAATAAAGAAAGATTTAACTCACGCAATGTTTTCTCTGCGTGCACGGCATCCTGGGAAGGTCGCTTCTCTCTCTTTTAATATCAGTGTTATTAATTATTGTAGATGTTAGCAAGCACTACGTACGGTTGTTTTCTTAACTGGCGAGTTAGTGCGTTGTAACATTGTATATGTTGTTTTATCTTATGTACGAAGTAACGAATTTCGATGCTCAATCCAACAAAAACACTTTCCAGCGATAGTTACGTAATACAAGCGGATATCAAAGTCCGCTTAGCCCCAGGTGCAGTTACGTTTTGTCGGCTAAGAGCGGGAAATAGGAAGAGCGGTGCGTGATGGGGTTAGGTAGCAAACGTGGAGCTGACTCTATGTGTTTTCAAGTGAAACAACCACAACTCTATGCGTACTACACTAGCTCCATCCAAGGGGAGAAGTTTGCGAACGAGGTAGTCCGAAAGTAACGACTCCTCGAAAAAATGAGGAAAATTTTACAAGAAGACTCCAAATTTAGGTGTCTATCTTTATTTGCTAGCTTTGTTTTGAACTAATCACTTAAATATTATTTCATAGATAAAGTGAAGTTACTTTGAAATACTCTTGGCTTTTTCGTAGAAAAGACAATACATATTCCTCTTTGTCCTGGATAAAATTAACTCAAGTAAACATTACTGTTGGGTAATGGAGAGTATGGCTTTTTCTGTGTTTGTTTTTATGTCAAAAAAATGTTTCTGACAACTGCTGAAGCGAAGAAAGGTCAACATTATACTAAACACACTAAGAAATTGAAGTATCTATAGGTGACATTTAGATAAGAAACTCATAACCTTATTTATTTCTTTTATCATGTGACAATGCTGTGCACATCATACAGATATTATCCAGTGGAAATTCCTGTTTCATCATATTACCTTGTTTAAGAACGTTTCTAGTTGAAATTGTCTACAAGATAAGAATGTTTAGCTTCAACCTCCACACAGACGTTTTCAGGATAAAATAGGTAAATTTCACAGAGTATTAAAAGTTGGACTTTGTAATATACTTCATTTTAACAATAGACAGCGAGAGTTTATGTAATAATAATATAATAGAATTATTAAAAGGAACTGTATAAACTAATTTCGGGCTTTCAGAAGGAAACCGCAAGGAATTTCAGTTAGTGGTTATACGAATGCCTGAACATAAACTGAATAAGCTTTTTTGAAGTGTTCGATTTTTGTTCGGTCAATACGGCAAGGTCTCGATTTGAGATTTTCCTGTTAACACCTCACTTTCGGTAAATAAGTAGTTTTGATAGCGAAAAAAATAGAGAAAATTAAAATTGGGCGTTCATTTTGATTTTTTTCGTTGATCCATTTTGTTTTAAACCCTGTGGGGTTAACATCTTAACAATTACATACAAAATTTATACAAGTAACTATTAAGAACTATTTAAAAAAACGTACCTTGAAAAGATAGAGCTTGTATTCTCTTGACACTTCTTGACTCTTCGACTGTTTGTTTGAGACTAACAACTTAAATGCGTTTCAGTGGTTAAATAAAATCTCGACTAGCCGAAATTAAAGTGGTAGTTTCAATTATGTGCCAGTGTTTATCAACAATTTATTGTTATGGCTTTCTTTTATGTCTGTTTTTACTTTATTTGACGTCAGAAAACAACAAGTCATTCACAATACCCTACCGTTTCAAGAGGCTACTTGATTTTATGATCCTTGATGTACGATTGAAAAACATGGAACAAAACAAAACATGGTTTGTGTATTGAATAGCCAACTCAACTGTACTTCTAACCGGAAATTAAGGACCGCTTAAACAACTTACGCCTGAGGTTATTCATTAAAAGACTTCCAGCAGAGAACTGAAAGTCGTCTAATTACATCTAAACTTAACTAACCTTAAAATGTTGTCTACATTTATTACAGTTTATATATAGTAGTGTTACTTGACTTAACTTTGTCTGTGACGTTATACGTTTATTATGAGCATAATGTGTTAATTAGTTCACGTCATTTATGACGTGTACTTAATGAACTAAATGTTCTAAATGAATGATCAACTCCACTGAGTAATTCCGATTTTTAAGGTGTCACATGGCTTGTTTCACTTAACTTCGTAAGTGTGTTGTTTCAACTTGGAAAGTCGGTTACAAACTTCTGCTAAAGCCATGCAGGTATTAAAGGAAAGCCCTTGATGACGTTCTCGAGGTATAAAAGATTTCTAAATATTATGATAGGGGGTGTTTTAACACCCCTTATATCTTAAAAGTCTTATCGATTGGGGTGTTATATCAGAAACGGTAAATCTTGGGAGTGTTATGGCTGTTGATAAAAACAAAAGGCTCTTGCGGGCTCAACCGCAGACTCAGTGGCAATACCGTGATCTGACGTGAGTTGATCAAGGACCTCGCCGGCACACGTCAGTAGCTTATATTTATAAATCTCTTCACAATTAACCCAATTAGCTCTATTTATAGTTCGCCAGTGAACGATGACTTAACATATTTGTTATTTCATAACAATAAAGTTGATCAAGTATTCTTTATTATTTTGAGGAATCGCTCTTTCAAAAGAGTGACAGTTTAACAAATACCATCTAAACCGGGCTGGTTGCTTTTGAGTAAATCTGGTAGTTTTCACCACTAGTGAACGAGCCTTATTAAAGGTATGAAAATTACAAATTTGAAAGTAGCCCACCTTAGAAACAAATTATAGTATTTAACACCAATTTCCCAGATAGGATGTCTTAAACTGTAATTACTTATCTAAGTCTTAAAAAGTCTCCAGCTTGAATCTCCTCGACCGGCGATTGTAGAGCTGATTACATACGATTTCCCTTTGTTGAATACTGCAAAAAAGAAAAAGACTACGCATATTATGATGAAAATCCATGGGGTCACCTGTCAATGAAAAACTTGTCACAATTTACAAGACAACTTTGTTTTCTTAAAACCATATATAATATTTCGTACTTCTTTTTCCTTGTTTTGCTGCGAAAGCTTTTGGCAACTGAACGCCGCAAAACAGAAGCACAAAAACAAAAGATTTAGAAGGGTAAGGTCACGTGAATAGAACGTACATGTAAAAAAGTCAGTTTGTGTTAAAAAAATCAGTTCAGGATTTTCTTAATGGCAAGCCAAGTTTCAGAGCGAGTGAACAACAAGAAACCATGCAAGCGTGATTGTGTTTCAGGAGCCTGGGCCGGGTTGTTCGCAAGCCGGTTAATTAACGCCAACCCACTGCAGAACTAAAAGTTAACCGAAGAATCAATTTTTCTTGTATAAAATGTTTTTCGCTGCTTATGTTTTCGCAGTTAGAGATTGGTCAAAAGCTTCTGTAAACTAACACTAAAACAGTAACGATTATCGCGAACATATAAAGAGGTAATTAATGATATAGAAATCAAGTTACATCGGTTTGATTTGAAGTAGAATATTGTGTAGATCAAAGTAAGAGGAAATAAATTTTTCTAATTGAATATTAATATAATGATTTGAAGGAGTCATAAGTTCGTCACATGGCTTGTAACGAAGGTAACTGTTTGAAAGTCGAAACGATATGCTCTATTTTTCTTTAGAAAATGGCCCTATGTAAATACGCGCACTGATTGGTTTAAAATCGTGTTTCTATTTAACAATTAGATTATGAGCTCGAGATTTCTATCGCGTGATAGCTGACGAGGGCGCAGCCCGAGTCAACTATCGCGCGATAGAAATCTCGAGCTCATAATCTAATTGTTTTAGTATAAATCTACTAGTCGTTCAAAACTTAATCAAAATCCTCTTCTCAACACTTCGAAAACGCCAAGAAACGGCCGTCATTTTGTTAACAAGTGCACACTGTTACGCTACTCACTATCTATCACAGAATAGATAGTGAGTAGCGTAGCCAATCAGAGAACGGCATTCGTGATAGAACGCTAGTAGATTTATACTAAAACTCGATAGAAACACAGAACTAGCACAAGCTGTTGTTTTAATGGTGTCGCGAGCAAAGAGAATTTACATTTTGATGATCAAAGTAAACAGAGTTGTTTTCTTTGGTTTGGTCGCGGAATTTTCTAAACTGAGAAATAGAAAATATGTTCTCCGTGTTTCTATCGAATTATAGAAACACTCATGAGTTTGGGAGAACTCAAAAAACTGAGCTGTGGAAACTCTCGCCTGTCGGCTCGTGTTCCCACAGCATTTCTCGTTCTCTATTTCTTAAAAAAAAATTCATCTCTTAGAATAAAGCATTTACTACAATACTGAAATAAGACAGTGACATTCCTCTTCAATTTGATTAAATTCACAAATAGGGCAGCGTCTGTTAACCCTTGGAATTTGATCATTTCTACCAGTTTCAATCCTTAGTTTGTGATTGCCTATTTTAAATTCACTACTTCTTTTCTTTCGCTCAGGTTGCTTGTTAGGCCTAAATAAGAGGAGGGTATATAACCGTTCCTAAAAGTGTTGAAAAATTCTAGTTTGTTAGAGTTTTGCATAGTATGTTGCCAATACAAAATATACTTTTGTTGCATTAGGCTAACGTACTGTTTGGTTTTTGACGTTAGTTAAAGATCAAAACAACCCGCGGCTAATATTTTACCGACATATTGTACACTTGTACATGGATCGCACTGATGAAGGGGTACCTTGCTGAATGACTCTAATAAGCAACAGCACTACAGTCACGGTGTGTGATCTACCTTCCTTGATCACCATCGTCATCATCCTGGAAACTCGTCATAACGCCCCCCCCCCCCCCCCCAGGACACAACGCCCCCGACATGACGCAGTCCTTTAGTTAGTTAAGTAGTAGTTTTAAATTGTAAGTAGTTTCAGAAGTATTTTGTTTTGTGCTAATAAAAAAAAGACACGACTCCCTCAGTGGGATAAGACGAAAACGCTCCTTCTTGCACAGTTGACCTAAAGATATATACTACAATGAGATTATTATTTTACAGTTGTAACAAATTTCGCAGTCGGTACTTATTGAAAGTCCGTAAAATGACAACTCGTTAAAGCATTTCCACAAAACCATTTTCCCGGTAAATTGTCAGTGAATCGCTTCTTGATAGCCTGCAATATGTACAAACTGCGCAGCTTGACTCATATCCAGAACTAAAAGTACTGAAAATATAACACCAGGGCCGGGTTGTTCAAAGCCCGATTAAGCTAACCCAGGATTAGCGAGAAATTTGATTTCAGTTTTGTAACTTTGCGGTGAGGTTTTCTGTTTAAATTTTCTGCCCTTCAGTTTTGAATTTGAATAATCTCAAACTACACAAAGTATGAGCAGTGAAAAATGTTTCTATACAAGAAATATACATACTACGATTAACTTTTAATCCTGGGTTAGCGTTAACCGGCTTTCGAACAACCCGGCCCAGTTCTATGTCGATTGCATCGGTTACCTATTAGACAACGGATTGCATTTAAGCAATAGAGCACTTTTTCCGTGTTTATATAGCCTCATCTAAACACGAGGAGGGCTGGGAGAATTCGAGACAGTTATGCAAACCCGAGAGGTAGTCGAGGGTTTTAGGAAAACGTCAGACTGAAGGTTGAACGTGTCTTTTTATTGGGAGAGACGTACTTAATTACTTAACTTAATTACAGGATTGATGACGTAACATTTCATAGATTGTGGGTCTATGACATTCTCCCGGGCCGGCGATGAAGTATTTGTAATTATACATTGATACTGTTTTGACAGTCAAGTCATTAAACATTAAAGATAGGAAATAAGAAAACTTAATTTTGTTTAAGTTGAGACAGTTCTTTAATCTGCTGTGCAGCCTTCCGAGCTGCGGCTCGAGTTGGTCGCGTTTTTTTGTTCTCTGTGGCTTGCTCTGTGTCCATCTTAATAGTTGGTTCTTTATGCTCTAGGTAATCAGTGGACACTTCTATCGGATATAGTTTTTCGATTGGTCTGGAAAGGAAGTTTCCGTTAGCGGTTTTCAAGGTTACAGCGCGTACGAAACCATCCCTGCCGTGATGTAACTCTACTATCACTCCTAGTTTCCATTGGTTTCGTGGTAGGTTGTCATGTATGAGGACTACCTTTCCTTCGAGTACCGTTTCTCCTGAGAGGAGTGGTTTCCCTCGACTTGAATGCTGCTCTCTTAGGCCGGTCAAGTATTCCCGTTGCCATTGCTTCCAGAAACTCTGCAGCATTTTCTGACGGTGTTTGTCTCTCTTGGATAGATCTTCTGTGGATTCTGGTTGCGGTGAGTATTCACCGTCCTCTTCGTTATCTGATGTTTCTGGTAAGTTTATCAGTCTGTGGCCACAAAGGAAGTTTGCTGGAGTAAGCGGTGGCCCGTCATTTATGTCTGTGTAAGGGTAGGTGAGAGGACGACTGTTGAGTATCGCTTCGATTTCTGTCAATGCAGTTTGCAACTCGATCACGTTTAATGAGGCGTTCCCTATGGTTTTCTTTAGTCGTCTCTTAACGAGGCCTATAAGCCTTTCGTAGAAGCCACCCCACCATGGAGCTCGCTGAGTTATGAATTTCCACATGATACCGTTGCTCGCAAGGAATCGTTGTGATTCAGTTGTTTGCAGTATCTTTGTCTTAAGGGTTGTTAGTTCTTGTGAACCTGCTATAAAAGTCTTGGCGTTATCGGATATGATACATTCAGGGATCCCCCTTCTACTTATAAATCTCTTAAAGGCTCGTATAAAGCTGCTGGTTGTTTGATCTTCTACCATTTCCAGATGTATTGCGCGTATTGTTGCACACGTGAATAAGCAAATGTAGACTTTGGCAACCTCTTTCTTGTTGTTACGTACATACAGTGGGCCAGCATAATCAACTCCTGTAACTTGAAATGGGTGATTTGCTTTGACCCTAAGTTCTGGCAAGGGAGGACAGTTGACTGAGCGAAAAGGTGGTCCTTCTACTTTTCTGCAAATGACGCACCTTTTGAGCTCGTTTCTGACAAGTTGTCTTCCTTTTGGAATCCAATACGTTTGTCTTAATTGGGTTAAGGTTTCGCGCACACCTCCGTGTAACACTTTCTGATGCATGTATCTAACGATAAGCGTTGCTAGATAGTGTTCTTTTGGAATCAGGATTGGGAATTTGGCTTCGTACGGGAGATCTGTGTACTGAAGTCTTCCTTTACATCTCAGTACATCGTGGTGATCGAGGTAAAGGCCGAGTTGAGAGACTAGAGGGAAATTGACCTTTTGTCTTTGTTTCAGACCTATGATGATGGTTTTGAAATGCGCTTTCTGTACGGCTTTTACAATAATGTTGCGTGCGTCTATTATGTCGGTTGCGTTGATGATTACCCCTTGCTTTAGTCCCTGTTTTAGATTTCTCACAAATTGGAGTACGAGGGCTGTTACTCTAAGGAGTCTTGTCAGTGTACTGTATCTAGTGATGTCAATGACGTTTAAGGTGCTGGCGGTGCTGTCCTTGTTCGATATTTGAGTGACTTGCGTTGCGTAGTCTGTAGTTTCTGTTATCTCGATGTCTTCAGATTTTATGGAAGGCCATTCGTTGGGTGCTTGTACGAGCCATGGAGGTCCTTGATACCATTCTCTTTGTTTGTTCATGAAGCTCTTGCCGTTTAATCCTCGTGTTATGAGGTCTGCTGGATTCGATGCGGATGGGCAGTATTTCCATGACGAGTGTATTGCCGAGGTGAACTCCTTAATGAGTTGTACTCGGTGTCGTATAAAGCCTTCTCTTAAAGGTTTCGAGCGAGATATCCACGCAAGTGCAATTTGTGAGTCGCTCCATAGCACTGTCCGTGATGGTTGTAGTTTGTGCAGTACGGTTTTACACAAGTAGTTTGACAGTTTCGCTCCGAGGAGTGCTCCGAGTAGTTCAAGTCGGGGAAGTGTTTGTTCTTTGATGGGAGCTACCCTGCTTTTTGACATAAGGAATGCGCATTTTGTACCGTTGGATGTCTCGCATCTTATGTAGGCTACTGCTCCGTATGCGAGCTGGCTGCTGTCACAGAATATGTGTAGTTGGATGTTGTCAATAGATTCTTGAATGTATTGTCTCGGGATAGCAAGTTGGATCATGTGTTGTAGCTCGTTAAGCCATTTGCACCATTTTTCTTTAAGACTATCTTCGATGTTTTCGTCCCAGTTTGTGTTTCCTTTCCATGCCTCCTGCATCATTATCTTGGCTTTGACATTGACTGGTTCTATGAATCCTAGCGGGTCAAATAATTTGGATGATAGACTGAGCGCTGCTCGTTTTGTGAGTTTTGTTGTGTTAGTGTTGCGAATCTCTTCACATAGCTTTGTGAGTGGTAATGTGAGCGTATCTGTTTCGGTATTCCACGTCAGCCCTAAGACTTTGACAGTAGACTCTGCATACACGTCGTCGGATCGTGCTTGGTCGTTCAGCGACGTGCAGTTGCTGGACCATTGCCTTAGGTTCATGCTAGCTTTGTTGAACATGTCTCTTGACGATGTGTAGTATTGAAATGCTTCCGCTTCTGTGTTTGTTCCGCTCACGACATTGTCCATATATATGGATTGTTGGAGATCAGTAGCTATAGCGTTTGCTTCTTTATTTAAGTGGTATTGTACTGTTGCGTTCAACAAGAACGGTGAGGGTGCTGCTCCGAATAGTACGCGACAGAATCGGTAAGTGATTATGTTGTCTGGACTGTTTGCAGGCTTGTTAACGTCTCTGAGCCAGAGAAATCTGGTGGCATCACGGTCTTCCTTGTTTAGTTCAATTTGTAGAAAGGCTTTCTCGATATCTGCTGTGAATGCCACTTTGTGTAGTCTGAACTTAGCTAGCATGCCTTCAAGATTCTGCATTAGGTTTGGTCCGGTGTAAAGGCAATCGTTAAGGCTCGGAGCTTGGTGTGAAAGCCGTGCTGATGCGTCATAGACGATTCTCATGGCCGTTGTTGAGCTCTCCTTAAAAACTGGGAAGTGTGGTATATAGTGTAATACACCTTCGTGTGTTGTTGGCTCCTCGATTTCTTCTATGAATCCCCGTTTTAGTTGGTTCAGCAGTTGTTTGTCGTATTTGTATATGAGCTGTGGGTCTTTTTTTGTGAGAGTATGCTGTAGGCTGTTCAGTCGCTTTTTGGCAAGGCTGAGGTTAGAGGGGATGCTTTGCTTATTGTCTTTCCATGGGAGTCGCACGTTGTACCTCTTTGTGTCGGTGTTAAAGGTTATTGTTTCTTGAAATCGCCTTTGAACGTCTGAGTCGTTACCGTCATTTTCTTCAGAAATGTTACTTATTTCCCAGAACTTCCTTAGTGTGTCGTTTAGGTCTTCTTGTTGTATGAGCGTTGTGTCTCTGCTTTGCTGACATATTGTGTTCAACGTTTTATAGTGTGTTGTAGTTGGAGTTGGTCCTGATAGGAGCCACCCGAATTTGCTTCGTATTGCCATCCATCTCTCGTCCTTGGATTTTTTCGTTTCTCCGGTTATAATCTGGACGTAGTTGTCGTTTCCTATCAGGATGTCTACCGGTTGTTCGTCAGTTTCTCTGACTGGGTCGGCTATCTTGAGGTTTCTGAATTCGGTTGGAAGGTTTGTTGCCTGTGTGTTGTTTGAGAGTGGAGGGCAGATGGTAGGTGTGACAAGAGCTGTTATCGTGAGTTTTTCGTTCTCCGCTTTTAAGGAGAGTGAGACGACGTCGTATGCTTTAGTGGTACTTTCCGTAGTACCGAATGTGTTTATGTCGAGTGTTTCTCTCTTTATGGGTTCGAGTTTTAGTTTTCTCTTCAGCTGTTGTGTGACGAATGTTTTCTGTGATCCGGTGTCAACGAGTATGCGAGCTTGACAGGTGTTCATGTGCCCGTATGCGACGACCATGGCAGTTTGTAATGATACGTTTCTATTTGTCGTTGTGGAGAGTGTTTTTATATCTTTTGAGTTTTCCTGCTTGTCTGGTTTTTGTTTCGGTTCGTGAGTTTGATCGCGATTTGGTTCGCAGATGGACGTATGATGTTTGAGACCGCAGTTGAGGCAACGGCCTTTGGATCGGCACTGCTGCTTAGTGTGTCCTGAGCGTAGACAGTTGAAACATCTCCTTTTTTGGATTAATATGGACCTTCTTTGTTCTGCCGATTTTACAGTCTGGCATTTGTCGGCGCGGTGTTTGTCGTCGCAATAGATGCACGCTGAGGTTTCGTTCTTCTCTGAGATACGTGGGTATATATATTTACCCTTTTGTGATGCTTTGTGTTGCTGTGATTTTGTGAATAGTGCGCTGGCTGTCGGTATGAAGATGTCGTCGAGTGTCGCGCCTGACGGCTCGGTTTCCTGAGTTGTTTGGCTGCTTTCGATTATTTCTATTTCTTTGCGCAGTGTTTCTCGTAAATCGTTTAGTGAGCTGCATGCATTAGGGTTCGCTCTGAATATTGTGCGTCTCAGTTCGACTGGTAGTTTTTTCAGTAGTGTGGGGATTAAGAGACTACCGTATGAGTCTGTCTGGACATCTAGTGTTTCTAGGGCGCGAATGTTAGTTTCGCAGCTGTCATAGAATCGTCTCAGGTTGTGTGTGTCCGTTGGGCTGTCAATTTTTGAAAGGGATTCCATGTGAGCGTTAATAAGCGTTTGCTTTCTACCGAAGCGTTCTTTTAACAGTTCGATTGCTTTTCCGTAGTTCTGTGACGTAATTGGCAGTCCGGCAATGGCGCGCGCGGCTTCGTTTGCCAACATTCCCTTTAAATAGTTCATTTTATCTATGTCGCTTAGGCTGTCGTTTTCATGTACGGCATTTCTGAAGCTGTCCCAGAATGTCAGCCACTCTAACGGGTTGCCGTCGAAAGGCTGGATTTGCAGTTTAGGGAGATTGACGTGAATGTTTTTTTTTGTTTGCTCGGGGTTAATATAATGGAACGGACTCACCGTTGGTTGATTTTTAGCGAGAAATTTCCTCATTTTGAGTATTCCGAAATGGATTGTGTCTTGAAATGAAAGTGTTTGGTCCGTTTCCTCCATAATATCTTCTTCTTTTTCCAATGCGGTGACGATCTTGTTGTCTAGGATGGATATCTCTTCCATGCGTCTGGCGAGTCTTTCTATGATTGCTTCTAGCTCTGTTAGGTTCGGCGATTCCGTGTCTTCCATTATGCGGTCCGCGCGTTTGATGGCTTGAATGCAGTGTCCTTTGTAGGCTCCTCTCACTGCTTTGTGGTGTGTTATTTCTGTTTTTGACATCGTATAGCCGGGTGTCTCGGCACCAGTTTAGGAAAACGTCAGACTGAAGGTTGAACGTGTCTTTTTATTGGGAGAGACGTACTTAATTACTTAACTTAATTACAGGATTGATGACGTAACATTTCATAGATTGTGGGTCTATGACAAGGGTTTGCATAACTTTCGAGAATTCTCCCAACCCTCCGAGTGTTTAGATGAGGCTATATAAACACGGAAAAAGTGCT
>OZ026596.1:29437821-29452821 GCA_964020085.1 Micromussa lordhowensis | reverse complement strand
AAAGCATTATTCATGATCTTTTGTTGATGTGAAGGCAAGGCCAGGGAGGCTGGGGGGACTAAGCCAAGGCAACAATTCACACACAGTAACAAAGTTGAGCACTTTTTTAGCACAACAATGCATTGCTTCTATTGTTATTTTTTAGCACAGTGCATTTGCTTTTTCCTCCACAATACATTTGAGCCTTCTTTATATAACTTAACTGATGACAACAGTCTGGCTGTAGATGTGTCTGAAGCAGGACACAGGCCTTTAAATAAAATAAAAATAAAATGATCATTAGTTGGCTTTGGTCAGACCTTCAACCTTAACTCAAGACCTTGGCAAAGTTTTTCTTGATGCAGACCTCCTGCTGGCAAGTAGCATATTTTTGTTATAAAGGTGAAACAAAAAATAAGCAGGAAGTACTGAAAGCATATCACCAACACAAGGCGTGGCATACAGAAGTACTTTGTACAGGTAGCAGGAGATATAACACATGAGTTAGATATTGTATGTGAGAATAGATGGACAGGGACTAGTGCAATGGTTCAAAACTTATTGAATACTTAACAAGCAACACATGTTTTTTTTAACATAAATATACATCCATGATATTTCAGCATGGGCCTACAGCAACTGTCCAAAAGCAGTCAGTGATAAATTTCATATTTGTCATTTCTTATGATGAGTTACTATAAAATAACTGAGCCACTACGCGTGCTCTCATTGGTCGATAGGTGTGTTTCGATGAGAGTATGTAAACATGGTTGTGACACTTTCGATGCATGCATATTTTTTTATAAAAGCAATGGAGCACTATTTCCGTGTTTATATAGCCTCATCTAAACACTCGGAGAGTTGGGAGAATTCTCCAAAGTTATGCAAACCCTTGACTATGTCTTGGTTTTGCATAACTGTCTCTAATTCTCCCAGTGTTTAGATGAGGCTATGTAAACACGGAAAACGCGCCCTATTGCTTAAATGGTACACACTTTGGCTTCTCTTAGTTTTAGCAGTGGAGGACCCTTATGGAAGCCCTATATGTTCAACAGGCACTCTGGGTCCTGAAGAAGAGAGAAATTAGTGGCCGCCAAAATTTGTTACCCTCTAACAGTAGTGACAGGATAAAGTTGGTTTCTTTGAAAGTAACACAAGTTTACAATATGTGTTTTATGCCAAGTACTGTGATTACTTTGAAATTGTGTGGATATCTGATAGGGAAACTAAAATCTTTACGGATGTATGTTACAAGAGATTAAGTTACCAGTAATATTTGACATGCGTAACAAAGCAAGGCGTGTGAAGAGCAAAAGAAAATTAAAACAATTCAAATGAATCCATCAGTGTGATAGGCAAGAGAGATTCAAGCTTCTTGAGTGTTCAGGAAACCTCCAAAGTCCGTCCAAAACTCAACAGTGCCTTCTATCATGTTTGCCATTTGTTTTATAACATATCTTTAACAAAATGTAAACTGTTGAACCAGAAATGAAGCATTACTTGAACTACATGTATATTGTTGTTTGTGACACACTCTAGCTTCCAAATTTTTGTAAAAAGACTTTGATAAGCTGATATGCACGCTGTGCTGTCGTCATGATATTTTTAGCACATTCAGGATTTAAACAGTGGCTTCCCTTTCCTTTATAAGTCATACAAAACATTGCATGATAGGACAAGAAGAGTTTAATGAAATCAGTTGTGACTACCCTGTCTTTTACCTTTAGTGATTGTCAACTTGCCTTAAACGCTTTAATGGTTTAATCAGATACTCTTAAAAACAGTAAAAACTATACTAGGAGGTTTAAAGTTGAACTAAAATTTATATACATATACAATAATAAAATCTAATTTAAATGCCTTTATTTAGCAGTCAAGTGCAAATAATATATAATATTTACTACATGTATGTTCACACTTTGATTTGTAGGCAGGCTGGACTAAACTCACATCATCCCTTCGTGGAAACCTGAGAAAGTTGTCAAAGTCATTAGTGTTTGTCTCTGCCAGGAATCCTGGATTAACATTAACATTTGACTCAGTGATGTCAGAGGCAAAAAATGCGACAATTGGTATGTATATTTACTCTCACAGTGCCTCTCTCAACCCAAGCGTATTAATAGGTACTGGCGAATTTAATGCTGAGGGTAACCCTGCAATAGATTAGCATCCCATCCAGGAGGGAGTAGAAATACTCCTAGTTGCTTCATACTACAGAAACCGGGATAAGCTCTGGCCTGGTGGGCCTCTTGGCTTGCATGCAGACTTATAAATTAATAGTACTGAGCTGCACATTGTTAGCTAGGGGCAACTTGGGAATTTGAACAGAATCTTGGGACTTAGCAAGACTCCTGCTGACTTCTTCATTAGCGTTGTTTGTTTGGGTGTGAAAAACATGGGTCCATAATACTTTGGCGAGGCTCTCTTGAAGGTATGATGCCAAATTGCTTGGATGTTGAACTATGGATTGTGTGATCTAGTATGAGCCCTGGCCAGGGTCCTTGTGTTGTGTTCTTGGGCAAAACACTTTTATTACTCCCCCCCCCCCCCCCTTTTCCACCCAGCAGTACAAGGGGGTTCCTGTAAAAAAAAAGCTGAGAAATTTCGGCAACTAACACATAGCAGGGGGAGTAGCAGTACTCATACAATGTAGTTGTGTATTGATGCAGAAACCAGGATCAGCCTGGCGGTCTGGGCCAGTTGGCCTGTGTGTGACGTATTAAACTTTCAACTGGAAGAAAAACACAGTAGTTAATGTACTTCAATTATCTTGTTCCAGTTCTGTTTGGCGAACAGCACCACCAGCCATCAATCCTCAAAGCTCAGCTGTGTGTCCTTGAGAGAATGGTCACCCAGACAACCGAGCAATCACACGGTGCGCTCACTGTCACTGTCGTCATGGAGATGTTCAACCTCCAACAGCAACCCTTACTAGATGCATATCAAGCCGACCAAATTTCATTAGCTGAACTGAAAAATAAATACAATGGGACTGAGGGTTTTGCATTAGAACATTATGGATATATTCTGGAAGTATCTAAAGTTCTTGGGGCAAAGCTTGTGGCTGGGTTTGTTCCAAAGCCATTTTGTCAGATGATTGTTCAGGAAGGGAAAAGTCGTGCTTTGGAGAAAATTGAAGAAACTGGAGGGCCACCCAAAGAATTTTATGTCGATGGCTCTGAGGATCATTACAGATACTTTCAAGGACTGATTAGTGGAAATCTAGACCAAGTTGTGGACAAGTATCGTCGGATTTTTCCCGCGCAAGTACTTAGAGACAGTGCATTTGCATATACAGTAATGGATATTGTTCAGAAGTCAAACGGACGGACGAGAGTTCTTGGCATTTGTGGGTCAGGGCATCTAGATTTTAAATTTGGTATTCCTGAGAGGATATCACCAGAGGTTCCAACATATGTGTTGACGTCTCGCGCACAGGATGACCCAGTAGAACATGATGTTGCTGATTGCATTTATCAATATACATTTTAACCCTTGTGACAAGAAGTTCTTCTGGGCCAGGTTGTTCAAAAGCTGGTTAACTCTAACCAAGGATTCAAAGTTAACCAAAGTATTTATTTTCCTTTTGTACAAATGTCGTTTCACTGTCTACTGTTTTGTGTAGTTTGAGATTATTCAAATTTAAAACTGAAAGACAAACAAGATAAACAGGAAGCCTCACCAAAAAGTTACAAAACTGAAATCAAAATTCTCGCTAATCCTGGGTTAACTTGATCCAGCTTTGAACAACCTGGCTCTGGTGAAAGAGGTGTGGCCTGAGTTGGTTCAATCTCCCAAAGCTTTCTGAGGATTAGGGTTAGGGTTAGGCAACAAGCATCAAATTTGATTTTGTTGTTGAATACCATAACTTATTAACAACAATCTCTATTACTTGTTTAATGCTTTATTTTCTTACTGCCAAATCTCAAATTTAGTGTATTATATATTTTTTTCCATTTGCCATCGCAATGGGGTCGCAGTTATTGATACATTAACGCAATCGAATGGGGATTAATTGTGAATGAGAGATAAACAATAAAACCAAATAAATGTGAATGTAATGTACTTCCGTGGCTGTTGTGGATTGTTTTTTTTTTAATTAGATGTAATAGCTTTTCGCACTTCTGCTCTCTTGTCAGAACAGATGAAAGAGCAGCAAGATTTGATTGTTTCACAGAATGTTGGCAATGGGGGAACCTACATTAAAATTGTTGAGCGCAGATTTGCATATAGATGACACGTATTGAAAGAGCTGTGAACAGTGAATTCTTGGTCAACTTATTTACCGCCATGTTGTAGATAGTGGACTCAATTGAACTTGTTGCGCGCAAACGTTGCAGATGGTGAACTCGCATTGAAATTGTCGTGCGCCATTTTTTGTAGATAGTGGACTCACTGACGTTGATGTAAAAGGCGAAGGTGCGGTTTTACCGTAGTTCTGCAATCACGCGCAGCAACTTCTGTGGCGGAAACACGGAGTGTTTCAGGGGTGTACGGCACCGCGCGCAATGCTTCGCCCTCTGTCCGCGTCTCAACGTTCAGTTTGCCCTTCATGTACCATCAAGTTCATAAACGACTCCACTGAGTCTTTTCGGTACACCGGCATTTTATGTTGAATGATGAACCATTAGTTTAAAACCAGAGGCATTCAAAAATCATAACATTGGTGTTTTATTTTTTCCAAAGTTTAACTCAGGTGTCAACATCTTTGAATGCAGAGTAGATTATTGCTCAGTACATCAGTTCACTTGCTTAGCCGTATATATTACCTTTAGGGTTCCAAGCGCATTTTTTTTTTGCCCAAATCGACAATCTCGGTGTGGGTGGACTGTTTGCAACTTTTTCAGAATATTTTCAAAGATCGCTATTGTGAACAAATCACGCGCGTGAACCTTTAAAAGGACACGCGTGGACACACGTTTCTCCTCAACTGTGATCATCTGAATACACAGTACAAGTCTGGTCTGAATTTGACACTGATATGACCAGCAACTGATTGAGTTATACAGCTGTTATTTGATGTACTTACAGTTTTGGAGCTGTCCCTGTTTCCTAGTACATGTATTGCAATAATTATACAATCTAACTGCGCATAATTCTACGAATACGCGCCTTAGGAATATGGCGGCTTTTTCTTTGCGGCTAAGCCTGCGCAAGAGATGGTTTTCAGTTAGAATGCTAACTAAGTCTTACTATAATTAAATCTTTTTAATCAACTTTAACTCGGGTTTCATCTGCGTTTTTTTCCTACAGTATCTGAAAAGCCAAAGTGTTTTTAATGAAAAGGTTGTAACCCGTCACCGGTTCGGATTTGTTTGACGTTTTGTAAATACGAACTAAAACTTTAAACTTTCATTTGTATGGCTGAATTATTTTCTTTTTTGTATATTCCGGAGCTCGATTTTTTTTTTCTTATTTACTGAATGTCTTTACCACCCCTCTCTACCATAACAAAATAATGGCCCATCCCTTGAGGCAAACTGCACAACCAACCACGCCTTAAAAATTTGCACGTGCTGAATTTGTAATTTGGTCGCAGGAGCTAATTTGCATTCAGTTCGTCTCTCCTCGTGGTGAACGGTCTTCTTCTTCGCCGAGTGGGAAGAAAGTTTGTTTCGGCATTCACTTGGAAACCTCTAGTCGTTGCAATCCTGTCCTTAGCTTGTTCTTCGCAAAAAGAGCAGAAAGAGTTTGAAAAACATGGAAGAGTGAATGAGTTCATTGAACTTGGCTGTTGGAACTGATATGAGTGAACAAAAGGTAAGAACGGTGCAAATTTTACCAGAAAATTTAAACCTAAGGCAAATCGTTGCTTTGGAAGCACAGAGTGTTAAATTCAGTAGTATTGTCCTCTGAACTTGTTCCAGAGCTAAACCAAACGACTCAGAGTCACGACTTTAATTTAAGATGTTACGCAAGTTCCAGTCTAATAACTAGGTCTAATAACGGTCAAAATTTATTGTTCAGTCTAACTTTGGTAAAAATTAAGCTTCAAAACATATATGAAAGTCCATTGTTTTGTGAACATTTTGATAACATAGTGTTACTTTTGCAGATGTTGGAAGCACGATGAGGAATTCAACTCCGGTCGTGTGGGAACACAAGCAGAGCTTCACAAATAAGACGGCGGAATTTTCATAAATTGGTGAGTGATATAGAGTGAACCTTTATAAGACCGGAGCGCGTTGTTGGGTATGTCATAAACAGACAGTACGGAAGAAAATCGATCATGTAGAGGGGAATGGAAAATTTGAATTCAGGATGAAGCAAATTTCAGCAAAGAGAATTCTAAAATTTTGCCTCGTAGTTTGTATTTTGAATCAGTACTTTAATTTATTCATCCCATCTCAACAAACATAACGAATGGTGATGAGGAAATTTGCAATTCCCCAGGGATTATATAACATTGAGATTGGCATGCTTTTAAGGTAACTTACAGTATATAACATGGTATAAAATGTTTTTTTTTTAGTAATAACCGCTCTTGTGTGTTTCAATTTTAGTGCTTTTGGTCATGTTCAGAGGACAAAAACAGAAAAGAAACTCAAGCAAGATGTCAGATGCTTAGTGGAGGATTTAAAAGCAACCTGGATATGCATACGTAAGACTTTGTAAGCAGCTAGCTCCCATTGTGATTTTTGGTGACGTAGTATTCGCTTGATTTAGTCTCATAAGGTGTTTTTCGAGGGCCAAATTTCTCTCAGTGCAAATTCGGATGTCGTTCTCATTTAAACACATTTTGAGAGCTTTATTTAGAAGTGTACTCGCTTTTTCCTTTGACTGAGTAAGCTACTGTACTGACCAATTGTCTATTTTATCAAAAAATACTGAAAAGCTGCTCAATTTTTTCAACAATCGCAGAGTTTAAACCAAGTGATTCATTTACCGGTAGTTTTTGGGTAGGAGAAGGTTAGAAATAGCCCAGGCGATTTCATAACAATTTGTATGAGCGATTTCACAAAACAAGTGAAAAAGAATTAATATTCAAAATCTCATTGTCGAAACAATGCGGCCAGTTAAAATTAGTGCGTGGTTTCTCTGTCATTTTGAGCGAGGTACAAACATGGTGTTAAATACAGCGTTTATTTAGGAATTCAATGTTGAAAAAATTTCTGTAAACTGTGATTTCCTAAATACTTACAGTTTGGAAACTCAATATTCCCGGCAAAGCATTTTACTGGTTAAATTTTATGTAGATTTGTTGGAGAGCGTGCAATAGCGTTTTGATTTGTTTTGCAAATTTTGTCACGAACTTTGTATACTCTGCATGTACACTCGAACTGTTTTCTTTAAAGCAAAACGCCATTGCACGATTTCCAGTGTATCGCCGTAGCTGAATTTTACCTGAAGAATTTTTTGCAAGGTTTATTACGTTTCCAGATTGTGAATATTTTAGAAACTTTTTCGACATCGAGTTTCTTTACAAACGCTGTATTTCGCTTCATGTTTGTACCTCGCTCAAAATGACAGAAACTACCAAATAGTTTTTAGTTGTTACTTCCTATTTCATGCATTTTGTGAAATCGCTCTTGCAAGTTTTCTTTGCCGGAACAGTCCAAATAAGTTTTGAATTTTCGCATGTTATGTGACCACCAACTTCAAACCACAGTTGTTTAGTTTTTCGCTGCCAGCAGTTTATTTAGTCTTTCATTTGCAATGCTTGTAATGCTTCCATTTGTTTATCTTAGTCTTAAATTTTCATCAAAGATTTTACTCGATTACCTTGGGCGTCAATATAGTTTTGCAAATATTCTTGTTTTTCGGCCATTTCAACTTTAACAGAAAGAGAAAACAAACAGCGGTTACAAACATAACAGTAAGGTTTCGCATGGTATATTTAACATAGCATACGTAGCATACGAAACGTCAAGTTAAATATACCATGCGAAACCTTACTGTTATGTTTGCAACCGCTGTTTGTTTTCTCTTTCTGTTATAGTTTTGCAATGTTATTGTAAATAGTCTTTTATTACAACTTGTAACCAGTCAAGTACAATCAGATTGTTATTAATTAACTTCGACTTCTAATTAATCAGCAATTCAAATAAAGAAATAAAAAAGTACTACAAAAGTTATTGTTTTCTTTCTTTTATTGTTTACAACAACAATTAAAAAATTGCGCGCTTTTAAAGGGGCCTGGTAACAAGAAGAAATGTAGGCTATCTCTTTTACTATTTTTTGACTAGGTAGGGTTGCCGAGAAGAAAAAAATTTCTGCAGTTTTGAACAGAGGTCTGATAGCAAGTCAAAGCATAGTCTTTTCTTTTGATGAGATAAATCCGTCAGCAAACTGCACAGATTTTTCCCGCCAAAAGACTTAGAATATTTTTGGACTAAAAATCAGACACCATTCAAAAGCGCAGATCTTTTTTCCAAAGCAAACATTTTCCCGCCAAAAGACTTGGATTTTTTAAAACCGGAAATATTTTTCCCGCCAAAAGACTTAGAATATTTTTTTTCTAAATACCAGGCTTCCTTTAAAAGCGCACACTATTTTTACGTACTAAATTTTCCCGCCAAAAGACTTCGAGTATCTTTTACGCAACATGAAGAGTTCTACTACAAAGACTACTCTTTAATTAATTCCCAGAACATGAACTTTCTTTTTTATTAAGTACAAACAAACAAGCAAACAAACAAGATAAGTGATGTTTTCTCAACGAAAATCAACGCACGAAAACTTAACTTTATTTCATATCTATTAGTGTCTTATAAAACGCAGTTCTTCCTACGTAAAGACTTTATCTTTTCATGATGAGAGCCTTTCAACTCTTGCTACGGTTTTCTAACCTCGAAAAAACTTAAAGACGGGATCCGGTAGCTCAAAGCACGAAAAACTAATGTAATGTAATGTGTAACTTCTCAGTAATTTTTTTTCCGTATCGATGTTTTGTTACTTAGTTTTGAATCTAACATTCTAACTAATTTTCAAACGTTACTAAACGTGACCGATGAAGATAGTTTTGTAAAAGAGGAATTAATACCTCGGGTGACTTCCAATCCTTTGATTTAAGCATTACCAGCTTTGAGCAACCGGACCCGAATTGTTCAAATTCAAAATCTTTATTTAGTTAATGAAACAACGAAGGCAACGGCAACGAGAAACGAATTGAAACTTTGAATAACTATCTCACGATGACAACAATCTATTTTGGCTCTTGATATCAGGCTATCCTATAAATGATTTTGGAAACACAACATTCAAACAGTTCAATTTGTTCCTTGATATCGGACTATCGTATAGCTCACTTTTGAAATACAACATTCAAACAAGTCATTTTGTCTCCCGATATCAGATAATCGTACAAATGATTTTGGAGATAGCAAAGATATCAATGACGTCACCTATTGTTATTAATATGCCAACCAGAGAACTATTGGCCGGTGACACAAAGAATTCTTTTGTTTAACGTTTTGAACCATTAAATGACAAAAACAATGTTTGTAATCAAACATCTTCCGTATGGAACATTTGTCTCCATATCAGACAATCGTTTAGCTAATTTTGAAAATACAATGTTCAAACAGTTCGTAGTAGAAAGGAAGTATAATTCACCATCCAAAACACACCGTGAGTTTTGATTTACCCAAAAAAAAATTATGGAGACATTTAGAGCACAAACGGTCGAACTTATTGTACTAATCGTTTTTATACAACCGATGTTCTTGTTGCTGTTGTTTCTATGTTTGCTTACAATCTGCCTTATCCTCTCGCGATTCCTTAAATTCTTAAACAGGGGTTTTATACAGAAAATATGTCACCTCGTTGTCCTTTCCATTCATAAATACAGTTCATAGTTTTCATGAGCCTTGCGTCCTTGTCTTTCTGTCCTGATCCAGCCTTGTCGTCGTATTTAAACAGTTTTCGTAACCTGAAATAAAACAAGATTCGATTAGAAAGAGTCCGTAGCAGTTCTCTTCATCAACTTTGGGGACAGGCCTTTGAAAACATTTTTGTGCCGGTAACTCCGAGAATACAATTCTGCACTATAATGACGACATGCACAAATCGCAGTTACCGACCATATGTCTTGAAATTAAGAAAGGTCTTTTATTTATTACAATTACAATTTTATGGCATACAAACAAAACAAAACTAAAGAGAAAATAAGCAAGCCATGAGGATAATCTGTAAAAGAGTCTAAGACTCCATACAAGACAGATCACTTAAAATAAATATAATATAAATATTCAAAACATACATATCGTTAAAATGAATAATAATTGAATAAAAATAGAGGTATGAGCATTTACAAACGACCATTAATATATGAGCATTCAGCTCTCTACCCAACTTCATCTACAATTATATAAGAATTTTTTTTGCGTTAGACTTAAAGGCTTCCAGGTTGGGTGCTAATCTGATCTCTAATGGTCTTAAAAGAAAGAAGATTTAGGTAAAGACAAAAATGTCATTTGAATCTGCAGTGTTACTGTTCTTATACAAATACACCAACATCGTAACTGGTACAGTACTTAGGATTGTTTCCAAGGAAATGGTTAATCCATAAAAAATGATACACTTACATGAAGCATCAATCCATAAATTCTTTCCACGAGTCTCTCTCTGTTGAAAAATAAAAACTCATTTAAGTCCATCAACACTGATCAAGATCACTTGAATTTAAGTTACTTTTTTCAAATCGTGTCTAGTTTAGTTTGTTTTGATCTTCAGGCCAACATGCTATCTTAGAGGTCTCCCCTTTCTCTTGCAATCATTAAAGCTTGAATGACCACCTTATTCATGAGGCAAATGTGAAGTGTGAAAACAATAACATAAGACGAAGATTTAGTAACATCTATTCTTCGTGGATATAACTTTTTGGTGTCATACTCAGCAATCAAAATTGTTTGTAGAAAAAAAAAACTAGAAACAGTTTACCGTTTATAACTCTAGGTCAGTCGCAAGCCGTTTGAGGGCAAGTGGACCTATTAAGAGATGCGCCATATAAACAGCAAGTCTCTCTACACCACTTGATACAAACTTTGCTTGTAAATTAAATTACTTCTAATTCGATATCTTATGAGATTTGCTTTCGTACTGAATCTGGACTGGATGTCAAATGATAATCGCGCAACTTAGCTTTGTAGTTCTGTAATTCAGAACACAATTAAAACAGAAACTAATTTCTTACCTTGACAAGGAGCAAGCGTAAACTTTTCAATCCCGTTGAGTGGTTCGCCGCTGTGAGAAGACCAAAACTGACCAGAATACCAACTTTTCAGGACTTATTCGTTTGAAATGTCTTCCGCTTGGTTTTACGTACCGTAATTACTGAGCGTTTCCTCCATTTCAGTGAAATACCATCCGTTGAAGCTTAAAACGTTTCCAGCTTCAGTAAAACGTGGTTCAGCGCCAGAGAAGATTCACACATGCTTCGAGGCTGAATAAATTATATGTCATGAAAATTAATGAATGGAAAAGATAACCGTGATTGGATAACTTCAAGTATGCAACAATACGGAGAAAAAATCGTATTTTTTTCCAGCGAATTGCATTGGACGCCGCGCGTAACATTTTCTTCTCATTAGATATCAAAATGAACTACTGCGAACCTCAGAAAAGGTAATATTAGGTGATATTATACCTTTCACTGGAATGACCGAGAAATTAATAAATCATCTATTCTCTGATACATCTTGCAGGTATTTTTTTATCCAGAGCTAACGGTCGTCAGCTTCCTACCGTATTGTTCTTTGGTGTGTAAGAGCGCACAGTTCTACGTGTCAAGAAATTCTCACTAATTCTTTCAAGCAAATTAATGCTAAAAGCGATATGGACATAATCAGAAGTCAAAGTGAAAGTCAAAATCAAAGTCTTTACTGTAAACTGACTGCGAGGAACAATTTCGCGCAGGCTGGAAGTGCAAAGTAAATGTAAAAGAAAAGAACTCACCTCGTGGAATTAACACTAGGGACGCAAAGCTCAATGTGAGTAAACAACCGATATAGGACAGGAGAGAAAGGAATATATTTTAGGCAGAAATAAAAATGACACACTGTAGGTAAAAATGACTCAAGCGCACACTTCCTTTCTTGGTCAAAGGAATTCGCGCGCGAAAAAAGAATTCGTGTTTCGTGGGGCAGGTATCGAGAGCTGCACTGCGTAGCTAGTGCACATGCAAACAGGACGATTAAATGGGTTACATGCTGATGGATGACACGAACATACTGAAAACAGTGTGGTGGGACCCGTGCCACTTTGGTGACTAGCCTCTAGTAACGGACAGAATGCAAAATATACACGCTGACGCAGTTCGCTTTACAAAGCAATAAATAATGGAGAGATGCGTGCATGGTTGAACATTGATATCTTTATTTTGTATATCATGCAGTGATAATATTTGTCATGGAAACGTTGGTCAACCTTATGAACCCATTGATGCACCTAGAAACCAGTGCCAGGAGTTGACTTGTGTAGCCATGGACGGGATGATGGTCCAGGCCCCCACGGTTCAGCTGTGTAACACACGCACGCAACGGTCCATTTACGAGTTTTGCTTGTGTGTCAAAAAGAGTCTTCGTGCGAAACCATTCATATGAAAATGTGTTCTGCCTGGAGATTGAAAGATTTTGCACGGACTCGTTTTGAAACAGAGGCACAAGGTAACTCGGAGATGGTCTATTCAGCATTCATTGTGTTCACTATTGAGACGTTTTCAACAAAAACGTTTCAAACAAGTTCAGCTAGGTTCAGAGGAGTAGAGTAGAGTAGATAACTTTATTTATACACGGTCTTTCCATCAGTCAACAAAGTTACTGGACTATCTACCTATCTGCCTAATTACAATAAAAACTACAGGAAAAAAGAAAAAAATGCTTTTCATGGAGGCTGTGTCTAAAAATCTACTTAAAATTAGGATATTACTCTAAACTGTGGCGACTTAATTTAGATTTGAAATCGGTCAGTGAAGATGCTTGTCTTAGGTAAGAGGGGAATCGGAAAGAAATTGTTTACCCGTAATGGGAACTCTTGGTCTGTCTAATGGTCTTTCTAACAAATTTCAATGACCTTATTCCTTCTTGTAGTGCCCAAATGTTTCCAACATGCCCTTGGGTGGGGCATTTAAACACAAAATCTCAGTGACGTTCAAGTGCCTTTCTTGCGTAAGGTCTCACCCTGCCGGTCTCACCATCATCTTCACCCCTCCCTCATTAGAGTCTTCGTTCCCCTTGACCAGCGGTCGGAAAACGAGAGCTCTGGGAGCAGGTTGCTCGCAGAGCTCTCGTTTTCCGACCGCTGGTCAAGGGGAACGAAGACTCTAGGAACGAGATTGATAACATTGAATACAGACTTGCGTATTTTTAACTATGGCGACCTAAACCAGTCGCCTGCAGCGCGCGAGAGTTTATCGCAAAGTGCGAGACACGAAAACCAATCGCGAGTCGACAGTACATCATGTTTTATCGTATACCCGGGGGTATTTCCTGTAATGGACTATACAAGGAGGCTCCACCTGAAAGATTTTTTAGGTTGGAGTTATATCAAAAGGCAAGGATTTACAATAACGTGGTCAAGAAGGATAGAAAAATTCGTCAATTAGGGATTAAACAGGCTCTTTCAACACTTTTCTCCCTTTCGAACAAACGCACATAACGGCTGAGTCATTATAGGTATTTTAAGCGGTTAATCAATTCAAGGTTGTAGCAAAATTCCGCGGAGTGGTTACAGGCCTGTAATGATCGCAGACACCATCGTCACGCAATCTTCCCTCGACCTCTTTGGTGACTCAGGTCACATATACACGTACCAACATTACTTACGCAATACCACAGTGTTAACCGTTTTGCAACAAGGATCTCTACCGTTTGTGATCCCCTCCAACACAGCGATTCAAAATGAGAAGCCGAATAGTTGGTACAATGCGCTGGGTCAAATATTTAATGTTCTTTTTCAACATCCTGTTCTGGTTAACTGGAGTGGCTCTAGTGGTGATCGGGGGACTCGGCGAACTCCTGTATGGCGACTACAAAAAAATCACTCAAACAGGCTTCACCTCGGCCACAGCAATCCTTATGGGAGTGGGATGTGTTATAGGAGTGTTAGGCTTCGCTGGCTGTTATGGCGCCATCAGAGAAAACTACTGCACGCTAAAATTGTTCTCGTACTTGCTGACGTTGCTGTTGATTGCCGAAATCGCGTTGGGATTGTGGCTGTATTTCGCGCATTTTAGCCTTGCGAAATTCCTTAAGGATTTCCTTGACAACATATTGAGCAAGTACGAGGAGGATAAAGACATACAGGATCTCATTGACAAGATCCAGCGCCAATACCATTGCTGCGGCTCAAAAAGCTACCAAGACTGGTTTAACTCGGAGTGGAACAAACAACGTCAGAACAACAGCGTGCAGAATTGGGTCAACAGCGTACCGCGATCGTGCTGTCTTTCCAACACGACGCATCTGCCGAGTTGCGGAAACGATTTGGACACCCCTAGCAAACCAGCCGACAGTTACGTCCATACCCAAGGCTGTCTGCTTCTGAAGGATTTCTTCTCGAAGCATATTACGTTTATGATTTCTCTGGGGGCAGGCGTGATGGCATTACACGTTCTCGCCATTTTGTTTACGTGTTGTCTGCGCCGCGCGATCAAACATTCGTATCTGTTGCAGCATGGTGATGAAATTTTACTGATTTCTACTTGATTTATTTGGAAAGATTAAGTAAAGAAAAATGGAAAATAATACATACGAAATAGGACCTGAAACGTTTTGCAAAATGATATCCGATAGGGAGACATTTCACTTGTCACGCAATTTTTCCGTCACGCAATCGTTAATCATAGTGAAGACTGAAGAACGTTGTAAGTCAAAGAACGTCGGTGCAGGGTGATAGGAAAATCTACGAATTATAGTGTCAACAGTCAGCTGTCACGCACTTTGTCACGAACTATGTTACAAACTACTACAGGTTGCGATGTCACACGACCTCTCGTTGGACATATCCATTTATAGTAAGATCGCAAGTTAAGGGCCTGTTTACATGGAGGTGGGGGACCCCAGGTAGGTGAAGTAACCCGCC
>OZ026596.1:29422821-29430321 GCA_964020085.1 Micromussa lordhowensis | reverse complement strand
AAGTTCTGGGTATTTTGGAGAACGTGAGCGACGGCGGCTTATTTTTCGTATTTTCTTTTGGAATTGTTCCCTGGCATTGCATATTAAGCTTGAGCAAGTTCTGAGACCGATAGACGTACTGAACAGATCTAGGCATGTGCGAAATTCGACGGTAAAATATAAATTCATTTTTTTCTAGGCGTCGTCCTTGGCGTCGCCGTCGTCGTTGCTTAAGGTCCCTAATATTATTCTTTGCATAACATAAAAAAACTACTGTAAGCACGCAATGAAACATGCACCTTTGGCTTCTCGACACTGGCTCTGTCTTTACAGAATCTTTATGATTTATCGTCCTGTCATCCTTTTCTCCAGTGTTTTGAGATGATACTGGAGCCTTCCCATCTAACAATGCTGGATCAATCTCTGTGATATCCAAATCATCGTCATCATCATTAAACATGGAGTCATCCTGCTCATTGTTATTGACATGGTCTCTTCTTCGTGAATTCTGTGATACTGAAGTGTTGTTATCCAATCTTGCAGCGGTCTTCCGTCGTGTTTTCTCAGACTGTGGTGGTAGATTCCTTTTTGCAGAACTAATGAACAAAAACAAGCAAAAAATAAACAACTAGTGAACGTTTCTTCATGCGCTTTCAGCTTCTGTCATTCAAGATGCCTTAGCATTGGCTCAAAAGGTTTAAACGGACGATGTAGATCTACAGAAACCTGTCTCTTGTCTCTACCAAGTTTTGAATTTCATCAGGGAGCAATGACCATTGCCTTGCTTGGCACTGGTTGAAAATTTTAACTAATGAAAATAACTCAATTACCCAGAGTACATACCATCCTCTTTTCTCTTAGTTTGTCGAGTGAGAAGCCAAAGATAGGTGTGAACACAAAATGGCCCAGTTGACATAAGGGCGCAAGATGTTCACATCTCAACTCCTAGTGTTTATACAGCCTTTTTTGTCTATTCAATAAACAGAAAAATTGAAAACTATTTTCGGTCGTCAGAAAAAACTCTGGTAAAAGATCCTCAAATACCTGTCAGAGATCCTGATTAGTTAAAGAACTTTCAATGAGGAACTTAAAGAAATTCATTGATATGAAGAGAATCCCACAGAGACCATTGCAAAGATCTCAATATCAAAAGAAAGTTGCTTGGAAATATCTTTGCAGGGATTCTTCTAGATCCTCAAGGATTAGACAGTTTTACCTAACATTAGAAGTGATTTTAGAGAATTCCTTGTGAAAAACCTTCAAGAAACTTCAATGATCATTGCCATGATCATAGAGGCCACCCATTAAGCAAAAGAAGTAGGACACATCTGTACTCTGGCTACTCACCAGATAATCCCCAAGGTCGCACTGTTCAAAGCCAGATTAAGCTAGCCCAGGATTAGCAAGAATTTTGATTTCAATTAATTTGCTACTTTTTTGGGGAGGTTTTCTATTTATAATTATTGTTTGCCCTTCATTTTTGAGTTTGAGTTATCTCTAACTACACAAAGCATAAGAAGTGAAAAACACTAAAAAATGAATGACACTACAGTTAACTTTTAATCCCGAGTTAGCATTAACAAGCTTTCAAACAACCCAGCCAGGGATGTTCAGGGATACTATAAGATTCCGTAGTACATATTCTTAATGCCAGCAGCAATAATTTCTTCTCAAGAACCTTGCAATAAAAATATTTTGCAAAGACATTATCTGAATCCTTCTCACCTGGTGACCTGCTTGTCTTTTGATACTTTGCTAGTTGATGGCTGCTGGCTGCTAGCTGCTGCTGCTGTGACTGAGGCTTGAGAAGACTGGGTAGAGGAATCATGATCAACCAACGTTGCCAGTACAAAGTCAGCTTCGTAAGTTGGGTCACCATCCATGCTGAATACAATGGGTCTGAAAAACGATTGAAATCATGGCCTCATTGTTAGAGCGCTTGTCTCCAGATCGAGTGGTACAGATTTGAGCCCTGACTTGGGACATTGTGTTGTGTTCTTGGGCAAGACACTTAACTCTCATAGTGCCTCTTTCCACCCAGGTGTATCAATGGGTATTGGAAACCTTAATGCCAGGGGTAACCCTGTGATGGACTAGCAGAGTAGAAATACTCCCTCTCTCTTCATACTACAGAAACCGGGATAAGCTCCGGCCTGATAGGCCACTTGGCTTGTCTGCAGACTTTACCATTAAAATAATTACTTTTGATTACTTTTAAAATTGTGTCGTCCTTAAACGGGTGGAGATGCTTCTGAGAAGGGTAGTCAGGGCTTGAGAAAGACCTTAAATTTCAATTTTAACTTTGATTGAGAAGATATATCCCAAACTTGAGAAAGTATTTTACCACATTTTAAAACCCCTTGAAAAACTCTACTGAATGTACCTGACTAGCATTTCAACCTTCTTCTTGATGTCTGGAAATGCGTTGAAACACTGTACCTCGTGTCAAATATTAATATAACTTGTTACATGTTGTTCACTTACTTGCCACTTGTTTCAAAATGTACATTTATTGGTTGACTTGAGAACTCAGCAAATATCAAAATAGCCTGTAGTAAGATACAGTAGAAATAGGATTAGCAAAAATTAATTCAAGGCTGAAGAAATATTCAAATAGACAAAAACATTGAAATTTTCCCCTCTGAAAGATTTTTTTTTTTCTACATTAAAAATGTTCACATGATTTTGGTTTGGTGAGTACCCTTAGCTCTTTCAGGCAAAACGTAACATCCGTATCAACTCCAATCTGGTAATTATCAAACTCCTCTGGAACCAGCATCATCTCTGTGTGAATCACTCTGTTTGGATCTACAAAAACAAAACCAAATGGAGAACAATTGATGCTGTGTAGCTAATCGTTTTCAGACTTGCATGTATAGTGGGAATGATCTGCATTTTAGTGATACTTTTAAATGTCTTTTAAATTTTAGTATTACTTTTAAAACAAATCTTGCCCTTTAATTGTGTAATATGATTTTGGCTTATCATCAATAGTAACTTATTATACACCTCAAGTAGTTAAGAATGCCAATACCTTAATATCAACCAATCAGATTGCTCTATTGCTGGTCTGGGTATAATCCTGAATGATCCCACAGAGTCTTTTCAGAGTCTAATTTCATTCATTTCAGTTCATAATTTCATTGTCAACCCTGTTTTATCCCAATACAGCCCTTAGCACTTTGTTAATAGGATAATATTATAATGTTATTGAAATCCACTGTTGTAATATTTTATTTTTTCTGCACAGAAGGGTGTGGCTGCAGGATCGTAACAAACCCCAATGTGGTCACTTTCCTAAAGTTAGATAATAATGTGGAACAACATTCAGTAACAATAGGAAATTTTAAACAACAAAGGAAATGTATGTAAATACGGCATTTTAATGTAACTCAACCTTTTAACTCAAAGCTGCAAGTAGTGTACTGTAGTTTTATTGGGTAGATTGTATTACAGTATGTAGATTGTAATGTGTAGGCTGTTTTCTGTCATGTAATATCAGAGAATTTGTAACCATTTGTGAAAATAAAATTATTGTGTAAAAAAAAAAACTTCTAAAAGCATACACATGTAAATACTAATAGTTCACATAACATGTTTCATTTCTTACCTGGTTCATCATCCACATAATTCTTGACTTTAAATGTCTCAGGACACACACAAAGGGTGATTTCTTCTTGGTTATTTGGAAAATTATACACAGCGTCATTAAGAATCCTGTTCAAACAAAAAAAGTTGTCATGATTGTCAAAGATGCTATCTATAATAATATTATTATTACTAACAGTGATACAATGTACGTTTGTTGACTGTTTTTGTTTTTTTTCCTTAAATTATACTCAAAGTGGATCATGTGTACCAAGGGCATTCATGGTCGAGTATTGATTGATACCCTCAATTGATCCTCGATGGACATTTCAATCGATACTCAGTCGGCACTAGACCAACACTCAACTGACATCTTGGTTGACACACGAACGACAGTCGGCTGATATAGTCCAGCTGTTAACGACCAAAAAATGGTGGAATTGTTCTTTTTTTGATAAAAGCATGAAATTTTGCCAGATTGCTAACATCCCTGTGACGAACAGTTTTAGATATGGAGCCAGCCCAAATTGGCCACCTGAGCTTCGTGCTGCGCATGTCTTAAATCACGACTACATGAAAACGAGGCTCAGACAAATAAAGTGACAATATGCGGTATTTTTTTTATAAAAGGCAAGTGCTTTGTGTTGGTTAAGGAAGTAACAGGTTTATTGCCACTAAGGGAGTAATGTGTTGTCATGTGATATGTCACGTGACCAGTCACGTGCCGATTTATCGATATTCTGAGCGTTAACATGTAACTAAAAATGAAGTGCTAAATAAAGTACAGTTGAAGTTGAAGTTGAAAAGATGACCATTCTGTCTTGTAATTTTTATAACATCCAAGAAAAAACCGATAACATTAATTTGGTAACCTTTCTAAAATTTACTTGGGAACAACTGAGTATGACTCCCCTTTGATCAAGAAATTTGACATTTCCATGGTCAAAGAATCTTGACACACGCGTTTTTCAAAATTTTAATTTTGTTGCATTTTTATTTTTATTTCCAGGGTTTTTCTTACCATCTCAATTTAAGATCTTTTCAGGGTTAACTTAATGCTTTCTATTTGTTTTTGAACAATTTTCACATATTTTGGGGTTTGGAGAAATCTAGACACCCAAGATTGCGGACCAAGGTGTCTACCATTCACTCAAATGTACACGCTATTCCCATACAACTTGTGACATCATAACCGTTTTGCGGACCTTGAAGAAGGCAGTTTTGGATAAAATATCTACTTTCCAATTTTCAATCTTGGAGTTTTACTGTTCATAAAGCGACGAGGAGGGAGGTGACTGAAAGTAGAGTAGGCATCTCCAGCCTACTCTACTTTTTTGCTGCTCTTTTGCTGCTATGGCCTCACTGGCTAAGAGACATAGGCGGTGCTGGGAATGAAAATGTTATTTTATTGAGAAAACACTGGGAACTAGAGTCTAGGCTTTGTCCGGTTTTAAATATGGCGGCCTCCATGAGAACTTACAGTCAGCCTAGGTAAGTGGCTATTTGATTCTATTAAGATAGATAATAAAACAATATATTATTCAAATTACATTAAAGCAGGTATACTGCTTATTAACCACTTGCAATTCAATAAGAATAATATAGAATCTTTTAATAGTGCTAAAAGTAAAGGTCTGAAGCATTCAAATTTTTTAGTCTGGTCAGGAGTTCGTGCCGCTGTTCCTGCCCACCTGAAGAGTTTGGATGTGATTGAAAGCGAACTAGAATGCCCTTTGGAATTTCACTGTGGGGAGAAAAAAATTAATCCTATTGTGTGTAAAAATAAACACTTCTATGAATTGCTTGTTTCGGATAAGGCAAAAGTTTCGAGAGGCTTTGCTAAATTGAAGGAGGACTTTGGTTTAGCAGATTCAGCTGTTACTAAAAGCGTTTTCGAAAGTGAAGACTGTCTCATCTGAAATGTTTATCAGAAGTTTTCAATTTAAAATCCTAAGTGATATCACTTTCACTAATTCTCGTCTAGCCAAAATAGGTTATGTTCAAGACGATTCTTGCACTTTTTGTAGAGTTAGCCCAGAAACTGTTAATCATTTATTTTATGAATGTACTCATACTAACCAGTTTTGGAAAGATTTCAAAAATTTTTGGTTTGCACTTTCTGGTAAACATGTTGAACTTTCCTGGCAGGATGTTATGATAGGTAAATTAGATGAAGTAAGCGGCTTACTAAATTATTTTTTAATTGTTGCAAAATGGCATATCTGGACGAGCCGTAAACGTTGTCTTAGCCCAGATATAGCTGCCTTTAAAGAAGTAATTAATATGAAATACAAGACTGAAAAGTACATAGCCGTCAAAAACAACACGCAAAGAAAATTCCAGGCCAGGTGGAAATTATTTATTGATAGTTAATTACGGTCTGTAAGTGTAATATTAAGTGTGATACTAAAGATCAAATGACAATGTGATTATCAATGTTATTGACACCTAATAATAGCGCTGTAGTTTGTAGTTAATAATGGAATAAAAATGTGGAAAAAAAAAAAAAAGTGGCTATTTGAATAATAATAAAAATTATACCTCTTAAAAACGCATTTTATCCTTAATACCTTATGCTACTTCTTTGAATGCAGTTTGTTTATTTGAGGTTAATTAAAAAGCACATAATTTTAGAGAAATAAGTAAAATAAAAAAACAAAACAAAAGGCTGGCACAAATTTCAAGCCGTGAATTGTGTAACCTGGATCAATAAAACTGTAATTAAGATAAGATAAGATAAGATAAGATAAGATAATTTATTTAACATCAAATACTATACAGAAAAGATACCTAAGATAATTTTATTTAACGTTAAATACTATACAGTATTCTTGCCCACTCATAATTATAGTAGTATTTCCCATGTATTTTCGAAGTCCATAATAACTAGCGTCTTCCAATTTCATATTGAGAGTTCTACCTACATGTAAATCAATAAGCAAATAATTACAATACTCAAAATGCGATTTCATTCTAATCTCATGAAATTTCAGTTGATGTTAAACAAGCGTATATCATGGATTGGAGGTATTGCATCATCTGTCAAAAGCCGACAATAGAGCATTTACAGTGTCCTGTGCGTTCAAAAAGAAACGACACTGGTGTCGGTTACAAGTCCTTCGCAAATAATATCAAGGAATTTAACAGTCTTGGCATGTTGCCAATGGACATAAACATTGATTTGTTCGATGAAGGTACAGGAATTGAGCAAACGCTAGTTAATCATAAGGCGTTGTGGCACAAATACTGCAGAGATCGTTTCAGTAACACCAAGTTAAATCGTGCAAAAAAGAGAAAGTTAGCTGAAACGTCAGTGGATGAAGTTGGTAGCCCTGTTAAGTCGAGACGATCTAGTATTAAAGCAGCTAGTACTAATGATCACTGCTTTTTCTGTGACCAACCTGACAACCAATCAAATCTTCATCAAGCTGAAACCCTTAAGGTAGACAAAAAGGTTAGAGATTGTGCTGTTCTCTTGAATGATGGAAAGCTGATAGCTAAGTTGTCCATTGGCGATATGGTGGCATTGGAAGCTAAGTACCACACATCATGTCTTGTTTCTTTGTACAATTGGGCAAGAAATCAAAGGTCAGCCACTTTAAAAGAGTCAAACACCACAATGTCGGATTTAGATGAGCTTTCTTTTGCCCAAGTGGTCTCTTATATCGATGAGAAACTAGACAAAGGTGAAGACATCACTGTGTTAAAGATAAGTGAACTGGCAAAATTATTTTCTTCAAAGCTGGAGGAACTAGAAGTCGAGCGTGGAAGGATCAATACATCCAGATTAAAGGAGAGAATCTTGAACGCTTTTCCAGATCTCACAGCCGTAGCCCAAGGGAGAGATGTCCTTCTGGTTCTGAAGGAGGATATTGGAGAGATGGTCAAACGAGCAAAAGAGAAAGATTCTGAGGCGTACCACCTGGCCAAGGC
>OZ026596.1:29282821-29417821 GCA_964020085.1 Micromussa lordhowensis | reverse complement strand
ATATATTTTGAATACTTACCATGTCTACAGTAAAGCAGGAATACCAGCCTAGTTTCTCTGACATTCAGATCTATTTTACACTGATCCACAGTCTTCTCAATGGTATTCATGGATTTGAATGCTGACAGGCACGACTGCCAATAGAAAAAGAAACATATCTTTACAGTCTACTATATTTATAGGGCCAGAAAATCTGAGGAAGCTGAAGAAGGATTGGGGGGAGCAAGCAACCTGCAGATTTATTTTTCTGTCTTGGAGGCTTTTTTAACATACTCCTCTGGCTTAAAGCTCACATGAATAAGAAATCAAGTCTCTCTTGCAATACAGTGGGCCCTGGCCTCACGGTGACCTTGTTAATTAATACAGTCACCTTGTTATTACAGCCAGTCTTTTTTGTCCTGGTGAAACGCTGTTATATTTTCTCGCAAGAAAACCATTAATCTGGCCACCCCTGTAATAAGGCCAATGTGGCCACATTCTGAAAAAAAAAAATCCAACCTGCATAACCCTCTATAGTTTTACCCCATTAATATGGTCTCTCAAACCAGTTATGATCATCTTTCCATTGCTAATATTGTACATGTATATATTGATTGAAGTATCAACTCGTTTTTAAAATACACCTGCCAGTACATTTTGGACAGTTCTTAAAATAACAGTTGTTTAGAAGTGCAATAATTATTGTAATGTCTGTCAAGATGTCACTTAAATAGACCAGTCATGAAATTTGACCCTACCCTGTTAATAGGGTCAAATTTTCATGGCCCATCGGGGGTTTTATAACCCTCAAAACTATTGCATAACTAGTTTAAATAAATTGTAAAGAAAATAAATATGTTATTAAAGAAAAATCATCTCTGCAGATCAAATATTGTTGAAAAGGTGACAATAGACTGGTAGTGAATCTTTGTCAAAAGGTTACTGAATATAATGGTTTGGTTCTACTTACTCCATTCCAGTCATGTCACTATCTATTAAAGGCTACTGTGATAAGCAATGAGCAACTTGTACTCTAAAGTATGCAAGCAACTGAGCTTCAATCAGGACATTGAACAATAGCTGTACCTATGCTTAATGGGTATCTTAGTCAAATGCCTCTATATTTCATATGATTTCTCTGACCTTCATAGCAATCTTGCACTTGAATAAGTCCTCTTCTGGCGAATCAGCAGGCAGATCACTTGATCCATCATCGTAACTTATGAAAAAGCTCTCATTGAAGAGAAAGCAGGCATATGCTGAACGAGATGAGCTAACAGTTCTCAAGGCAAGCTGATAAAACAGAATGGGAGATTCAGCAGTTAGTGTATAAATATAAGAAAAGGAATCAATCTTGATTAATTCAAATCGCTCCACAATGGAAACACTAACTAATCCCAGGAAACTTTTTAACACTGACCAGGATCATTAGGTTGTGTCCTTGACACAAGACGCCTTATTGACCATGTGACTTTTTACACTGGGCCCAGTTGTTCAAAGGGTGGATAGCACATCCACCAGATAAATCACTATCTCTTGGATTAAGTGTAGTTTATTTTGCCAACAATTATCCATTGACCATAAATTACCGTAGATAATGTTATCCAGCTTTCAAACAACTGGGACCTGGAGTATAAATTGGGTATCAGCAAATGGTTGGGATAATGCCTGGGTGCCTTGTGGCGGAGAACATCCCTGGACGTTGGGTGAGAGGGGTGTTTTGGGAAAAGTTACCCACTTCTTCCCAGAATTATGTATTAGTTAGCAATCTGGTTGTATATACAATCTGTATTTGTAGATTCAATTTTCCCTCACTTAAACTAACACAAATGGGTACTGGGTGCTTTCCTAGAGATGATCCAAATCAGGATCAATGATCCAAGATCGTTGAACGTGGTACATCAAAACAATCAATGAATCCACGACCTACTCTTGTCGAGGATTCATTGGCTGCTTTCATGCACCATGATCTGAGTGATCTTGGATCAAGGGAACATGGTTCAGATCATTCCAGTGAGATTCATCCCTAAAACGTCAAGCGCTGGCATTGAAGTGAGACTAGAATGTACATCACTTCAAGCACTGAGCCAAACTAGGAATGTTATTATTATTATTATGGTCGAGATCACGTGATCACAGCAATCATTTTTAATTTTACTCACCCCTTCTGATAGAGCCTCCAAATACAGCTCACATCCAATCTTGGACAAACAATGGATCGCTTTGGCGAACACTGCAGAATCAGAAAAACAGATTAAGATGACAAATGAAAGGTTTCACTCATTAAATAGTACGGAATACTTGCATTTCACTGATCGTCCAGGAATTACACAGCGCATCCTAAACAGCTGACAAGATCCTTTTGACGTTTTTTGAGATCATCGCGTACATTTCCGGAAACAAAATACGGTTAATATCTCGCAACTATCCATATGTATCTTCGCAGATCTTCATCACTAGCTTTTGTATTCGTAAATGGTTAAAATTATGAAAAAATTCGTTCCAGAAATCCTGCAATTCAAAATGGCGCCAAATCCTCGAATCCGCTGGCCAAACAAACATCTGGCTCATATCCTTAGTAACCGCTCAATTCAACATGGCGTCCACAACAACAACAAAGTTGCCCTCTTGGTTACTACTTTCAAAGGAAGATATTGTAAAATCCGGCGAGTGGAGTGATTTGACTTCAGAGCTGTTCGATGCAGTACAACAGCAGCTTACCGAAAGTCACGTTTCTTACTTCTCTGATCTCACGGATTCAGAGAAAATCATGTTTCTTGACCGTGCGGCTAAACTCGTCCGTGACGGCTCTTCGTATCAAAAGTTGGTGGGAGTAGTGTCAGGAGTTCTTGATCGAAATCTCAACGAAGACGTAACGCAAACGCTCATTGATCCATCGAATAAATACACAAAGGCCGAACTTTTTCTTCAAGGAGCCTCAAAAGCAGCCATCAACTTGTTACAAAGATGGCCTGATTTAAGATCCAAACTTTTTTCTTGTCTAAACCGTCCTCTGCCGACTGAGTTGCGAAAAGCAGTGTGGAAAATGTTTCTAGCGAATCCGATAGTTCACAAAGAGTATTTGGAAAAGCTTTCAAGGAACAAACGAGACACTATTTCACCACACGATGCGGCCATAGCCCAGAAGTGTGAAGCGTTCTTGTCCTCAGAAAGAAGTTTTCATGAGCTTTCTACTCACCCAGCCCTTCTCAATATCATGAAAACTTCTTTATCATACCGACACGTGAACATAAAGGGAACGTCAACAATAGTTGATACAGACTACTTGTTAGCCTTACCTTTTCTAAAAGTAATAGTGGCAGACTGTGCTGGGAGGGAGGTTGATACTGAAGAAATCGCAGACTTTATTGAAGTTTACTTTACCTTTATGGAGTCCAGACCTCTGCTGATGAAGGATTCGAGATCTAAGGTATATTCCTTGCCAGAAAAATCATATTCTCTTTTGCAGCCTTGTGTCCAGCATGTGCTCTGTGAAGGTTTTAGGGAGTTAAAATTGTAATGGCTTGCTGAATTTCCAACTCTTCTGTTCCATTACCTGTACCTGGTCTTCCATTTTTTCTGTGCAGCCAGTACCAAGAACCTAACTTTCATCTCTTTTCATCACGCCTTGTGTTAGAGCCTAGGCAAATGATCTTAGCCCAGCCTAATATCAGGTCGGTTTAACCCACTTCAATTTACTGTGTTGTTAACCCTTTTTGTTGTCGATGTCTATCACTTAGGAATTCCATTCAGCTCAAAAGCAATATGGAAATAAAATGGCTGATATCCTGGATTCAAAAGATAAACAACTTGCATCTGCAATGCAAAGAATACTTTCACAAGGTAAATGACGTGTTCATAAGAAAAAAAACTTATATTGAATCGACTATTAAATCCAAAAGAAGGTCAATGTTTGCTGGTTGATCATTAGTAAGTTATTTCCTACAGATTGTAAATGTTTACTTATTGATATAAAGTAATAAACTATCATGTCACATAAATGATCTTGGCCTATACTTCAAGTCTATAATGTCTGTAAGTAAGGATAAGAATTGAACTATAAAATTTCACAGCTCAAAGTAAAATTTATACCTTTCCTATCCTAATGAAGGCTCAGTCTATAGACTTGAAAAGATGATTTGTTAATAGTGTTAACCCATAAACTCTCATCTGTGAAAGCAAAGAGAGGTTTTAGAAATACCTATGTCTCTATGAACAGGTCGACCAGTTCAGTTGGCAGAAAGTCTGGCAGCCCTTATGAGGTCTTATGCAAGATGCATGTTTGTTGGTAAGATGTTAGGTTTGCAATCACAAGTTGCTTCTTTTTTTAGATCCCTTAAGCAGACACTATCCAGGAATAATTTCACTTAACAACTCCTTCCTCAAATTATCTTTGGGCTAAAGATGCTCCTTTTCCTTGCACTTATATAGTTCTATTTCTTTTAGCCATAACTTGTAAATATTGTACAGAATCGTAGTTAATAATGTTGTTGTATATTTTGTTACTTTTGTTATTGTTTTCTCGGAAATATTAGCTTTTATAATAGCTACTCTTAAATTCGAGGAAAAATAAAGTTTATGTATGTATGTATGTTAAGAAGTCACCCCTCTTAATAAAACACCTCCTGTTGTGTAGGTGCTCAATCATATGAGCCTTTTCAACTGATACTAACCTTTGATTAAAAACCTTTTGTAAGTGATCACTTGGCCTGAGAGAAATAAACACTAAAACTAATTGTAAAATTAACTCTCTTCATTTATCACAAATGTTTATTTTGTAGGTTTTCTTTCTCTTGATGTGGTGTGCTACATTTGGGATCAATACATTGTGACCTTGAAGCTTCCATCCTTCCACTGTATTGCTACGTTCTCTACTGCTATGTTGATGTTACTAAGAGAGGACATACTAACTTGCCAAAATGTGAGACTTAAGTTTGTATTGAAAAATGTTCATGATCAGAGAATGACCAAAAGAAATTCAATTTTCTATTTATTTACCTTTTATCATAGGCATGCGTTTCAGAGCTCTGTTTAATGTAACCACAGTCCTTTTACATGCCATCTGTGCCTATGATATTAGGCTATATAAAATCCTTTAAAGAGCTTTGTGTATATTTAATTAGGAAAAAAATGATATGAAACATTTTGTTGTTAAACTTTCCTACCTTAAGCTGAAAATACTAATTCAACTTACTGGTTGCTGCTGTACCTTTGATTTAGTTCTGAGAAATTTGGTCTTAGCTCAGACAATATCACTAAGGTGATGAGTTTCTTGAGGTGACTTCCTAATGGTTAAAATTTTAATGCTGAAGAGATTGCAGTGGGAACATTCTTATTAAACGCTGGGGCAGATCTATGAGGGTACAGGGGCATTAGAATGCTGGAAATCCCAATTTCGACAACCTCGATGATTAAAATTTTCTGGGAGAGGAGGCCCCTGACCCCGAAGGCATTCTGTATCTCGAACCCTCTTCTCTAAAATCCTGCATTGGTCCCAGAAATGGTTAGGAATAGTTTATGATGTTCTCTTATTTTTCCTGTCTGACTAGCCAAAGGAGGTCGAGGATGTTTTGCTTGCTAAGAGCAAAACACTGACCACAAGAGAATTTCAAACAGTGGTAGGTCTACTTCTTTTCTTCTTTTACATAATAGCAAATTCTGCTGTATGTTAACAATTTCTAGTTTAGAGTCCTTCTTGCAACATCCTAAATGGAACATCACGAGACTATTCTAAAGTAGTCTCCTCCGCAGCCGTTTTTGGGGAAGTCACGCAACGCTTCCCCTTTGGGGGGAGCGTTGCGTGACATCCCAAAAAACGGCTGCGGAGGAGACTAATTCTAAAGAGGCGTACTTTCATTTGGTTGTGCGTTGGCAAACTCAGTGATTGGACTGCAGAAGGCGTGCAGTGTCTAACCAATCAGGGCAAAGATTTAGTCTTCTAAGCCAATGAGGAGCAAGCGTTATTTGGTTTGACGCGTTTTCCCGCGCTTGGTACCAGTCAGTTCGAGTTCTAATTGGCTTATTGCGCTATTTGATGATTACGGCCGGTAATGTTTCAATCAGAAGTGAAAAAGATGCCAAACTGAATTAACTTAACGCTTGTTAAGGGTAATAGCAAATATCCTTTCCAAACTTTTACGCGCACAAATCTCGTCTTCGAGAAGGAACAGAGGTTTATGGTTACTACTCTGTTGTAGCAACTAATCGGAAGCTGACGTTATACTTTCGGTTCACTCATGAGTGATTGTAGAATCTTCTGATTGGTTAATGACAATCGGAAAATGCTCGGTTATTTTCATTACTATTTTAAAAACCAAGGCCCTAGTTCTTTTGAATGTTTCCCACTGTAACTCTCGGGTATACTGGTTTCTCCTGCCAACTATGATAGTTTTGTGGGTATCAACGCTAATCCTGTTCTATGTATGTTTGCAGATTGACCGCTATTTCATGGATGATTGGCAGAAGCAAGTGACCGAAGAGGTTCATGGGTCTGAATTACCTCTCGTGGATCCAGTCGCAAGTACGAGATTTATTTCCTCGTCGTTAGGTTCTTTAGAGTGGTTTTCAATTGAGTCTCGAAAGTAATCAGGCAACGAGTTTCGTTTTGGTTTTACTGTGGTTTGAGATTGGCTGTGTGGTCTTATTAGAAAGTAATTGGTTTGGTTTTATACTGGGAAAGTGAACGAGATTAAAGTGCCTTCTTTGCTATCAATCTTGTTTTATTCATACCACGGAGTTGATTCTTTCGGCATTTTTTGATCAGTTCATAGTATTCGGCGAAACGTCGAAGAGTTGCCAAAATACACTAAACTGACTGCATAGCTTCATGAGAACATGTAGAATTAATCTACTTTTATAAACGTTGTATCATTTTTTGTTGTCTCGCTTAGCGGTCGGCAGATCTGCGCAGCCGTGGTCTTGGTGGTTCCGTGGACAGCCTCCCAGCCGACAGCGAGTCGAAGACCGAAGACAGACTCGCGAAGAAAGAGAGGAAGAACGACGAAGGCTTTTGATGGAACAACGACGAGAGGAAGCGAGAAGGAAACGAGAAGAGGAGGAGCAGCGGCGACTCCGCGAGCAAGAGATGAGACGAGAGTTCCAAACGGAGAAACAACGAGAGAGGGAAGAGATTGCAGCGCTCGAGAAAGAACTGGAACGCGAACGACGCGAGCGAGTGTCGGCTGAAAAACAGAAGGATAAAGAGATAGCGCGTTTGCAAGCTGAACTCGCTAGACTGCACGGCACGCCAGCGCCCAGTCCAAGTGTGCATTCCCCTGGTCACGCACCCTCCGCGGGTGCACCCTCCGTGGTGCCGACTCCAGCTCAACCTAGTCCTCATCCTCCAGGAAGTTCGCGCCAGCAAGCGGAGGACCTGGTACGATCTTTGTTGGGAGCAACACTACACAGCATTGATATGGGTAAGAGCTGTGTTATGTGAGATCCTGGTAAAATTCTTTGAATATTCCTCTCCACTCCAAAAATAAGTTCTGAAAATTTCAGACGGAAAGACCAGACAAAAATATGAAATATTTATAATTTATTTCGACAATTATACTACTGCTGTAGACCTTATTTGTATTATTTTTAGTATACTTAATCCCTGTTGATGCTTAGTTCACCGTTGTAAACTCAGTTGTTTCGTAAGTTGACTACTGAAAACATCTACAAACATAAAGCAAAAGTACTGAGTATTGAGTGATTGAAAGGGCGCGCAAATGTCCTGGTACGATTCGAAGCTGAAAAAAATAAAAATGTTGACGATCTTTTAGGCATTGTCCATCTTATTACCATTGTCAGCCTTGCGTTCTTTACCACCCTCTGCTGGCGCAATCTTTGCAGGAGTAATCGCGCAATGAAACCGTACACGCGGGCTGGGGCAACCCGCGTGTCATCCCGCGGGATCCCGCGACAATCATTGAGTCCTAATTGTAATCTGAATTTGATTTGTTACAGTGGCTCACGGTTTAGAGGAACAGCGACGAAACCTAGACGCAACGACACGAGACTCTTTAGATACAAACTCTCAAGAATACAAAGACGCCGAGATCGAACTATTTGGCCGAGAACTTGAAGCCGAAGACTGGGACAGAATGGAGGAAGAGGAGCGAGCTGAGAATGCGATGGAACTCATGAGGAGATTGAAAGAAAAGAGAGATGAAAGACTACACGGGACTGAAACATAGGTGTTAAAAGAATATATAGACAGTATGTCGCTGTACATTACGGTGAAACGTCAGTAGCATGTGCGCAATCAGTTTTGCAGCTTGCTCGCACTCCGCGCTCGTCCTTGCGCCATGCCCCGCTTGACCGCTAGTACTGCAGGGTAGCAGCTCTTGAAAGAGTCTAACTTCGATTTCGCCTTCTTAACGCGTTCATTGATGACATTGACTGCTATGTATACATATGTAAATAAAGAACGTGCCTCTTGTCATTCTATTCTCTTTCGCTTCGCTCAGCCGAATAGAAAACATTTCTACTATAAGTAGAAGAGACAAGTAGCACAACAAGTAGTGGAGGGAGCCGCCAGCGATGATCGAGTTTATTTACAAAAGTTTGAACCGGAGACACACTGAATACAGGTTACAAGCCAAAGAATATAAGAAAAAAGTCACACGCTATTTAAGACAACTATATAAAAGAAAAACAGCCTCGAGTAAACTGGTCGGCGTCAAGTGGTGTGATATTCACAAGGAGTGGTATATAAAGGCCTAATTATCCCACTGGGAACTAATACCAAGCAACCTAATTAAACACCTAAAAGAAATACATTTTTAGTGTGTATGATGTTTTCTGATCCCTGTCCGGCTTTTTGTGGTAGGCCTTAAAACTTGGCGGTGACCGCGCTGCCGAATAAATAGGACTGGTACCGATATAACTACAGCCAAACTCTTTCCAGTCTTACTCTCCGTTGGAAAGGTTCTATGCATGATCTTTTCCACTTATTTCATCGTATAATCAGTTTTTCTTCTAACTTGGATCACTAGCCAGAGTGTGAGACGTGACTCTCGTGATAAAAAGTAGCGTTGTGTGACATTTCTGTTCGTTTTTCTAAATTTCTTAGAAAGAAATGTATGGAATACAAACATTGTTTTAAAGAGCGGCTCGTTCCGTTCGCAAAATTGAAATAAAATATCTGACATAGACTTACCGTGTGTTTTCCAGTGTAGTTTTAAGTCGATGTGCTTTTGTGTTGTGTGATGAGCGCCATTTCAATTAGTTTCGACAATCGAAGTTCGCGAAGTGACTGACTTATCAAGCACTCTATCCCCAAACACGACCCAGTCCAAACTCGTCCAAAGGTGATGGGCCAATCAGAAGCAGTTACCGGGTTGTTACGCATAGTCCCCTGGGAACTTATGCTGAGTAACTGAACAGCAGTGTGAGACTGCCTCGTGCTGGTAACAAACAAGTGTCGTGAAAATCTGAAAACTGAGAATTTTATTGAAATTCAGGTTAACTGCCCTAGTCATGAGTCGACTAAGCAGGTCTGCAGGGCTATCCATTCAATTGCATTTTACACACAACAGGGATTTGTTAACTGGGCCAGCAGCTCATTTCTAATCGGAAGAGTTTCCCTGCACCCTTCACTATCCTGTCAATCAGACTAAACGGTATTTCTCAAAAGACCACGAAAGAAACTCAGCCAACCGTTCTGAAACAGCGTAAATCCTTATTAAACACTGCTTGACAGTAATCAATGTTATTATATGGCTCGTTCTTGTAGCCGATTAGCTAATTGTAGGGCATTATTCTTCCGTAATGCCCGCGGGCAGATTACGGGCTTGCAAGAGCAAAGCAAAAAGCCATATAATAAACAACTTATTAACCTCGAACATTCAGCGTTAATGGGAAAATCTCAAACTTCGACCTTGCCGTATTGACCGAGCGATAGCGAGGTCAATACGGCAAGGTCTCAGTCTGAGATTTTTCCGTTAAGACCTCACTCGCTCTCGGTTAATAAGTAGTTAACAATTACCAATAATTTCAGCAGTTGTGAGAGTGTATTTATACAAGTGTATTTATCCAATCGAAATATTTGTGCATTCTAACGTTTAAAACCTGACGGTTTGACTGAGTCGAAAATACGCGAGGATTATTTATTTAGAATTATTTCATTTCCGTTTGTCGTCTATTCAAAAGGATGTGTTCGTAAGCTCAACATTATTCTCAACACGAAAATCATTTAGATATATATTTGGGCTTTAATTTCAAACTGTATTTAAATTAGTCCTTAAGACCAAATAAGGAAAATAAAAAAGTCAAAAGGAGGAGTTTGAAAAAGGAGCTTTAATAGATAGAGGAAGTGTAGAGTTAAAAGAACTGAATGCCTTTCAAACTGATTATTACATTTTAATGTTAGCTAATACCGTTTTCGCACATGAAATAAAGCAAACCAAAGATTCTAAATTGAAAACAAATGTTTTATTAAATTTGTATATGTACAAAAAGAACGCTCTGGGAACCTTCTTCTTGGAAAAGGCTCCTCGTAAAATCCATTTCAATACAATTTTTAAAATTTCTAGTGCACTAACTATTGGCAACTTTCATCGCTCGAAGAAGACCTGCTTTGCCTTGTGGGATATGGCATTGCCCTGTGCATGCGCAAGGATTGGTACGTACGCTGACCATATCCGGGGCTCGTCGGAGATGTCGGTGACATCGGTGACATTGGGTTAGGTCCCACGTGACCCATCATTTGGGGCATCATGGGAAGGTATCCTCCTGGCGGCGAAGAATTAGGGAGGCTTCTGGGAACGTGTGTCAGCGGAGTTCCTCTGTTTTCATACGGACCTAATATAAATGTGATTGAGAATAAAGAAAGTCCCTTGAGTATCCAACGGTATTATTGCCAGGAAAACAAAGCAGTTTTCTAGCCTGAATTTCGACTCTTACAATTGATTTAACCGCAGCTTTTAGTTAAACGGCGCCTTCTTCTTGTGTTCAACCAGGGAAGAATGAACAATTCGTTGGATAATTCTAAGATTATTTTTTATTAAGAGACCACCAAATCTCTCGTTTTTAATCCGAGTTGAAAACGTTTTCTGCATATCTGATTAAGCATGAGTTAAACTATTGGCAGAAGCCGTTGGCTTAAGGCGGGGGTAAACATTAATAGGTGTGAAATTTGAAGTGATATAAAAAAGGAAATTGTAAGGATTAAGATGGGCTGGAAACACTACCAGACAGTTGACCCCCACAAAAGAGAGCCCCTGGTTGCTAGGGGACTGTTTGGTATCCGTCTACTAATTCTTCACTTCAAATTTCAATTTTCCAAATCCATCAAATCTTCATCATTTCATATTTTCCTCAATTTAACCTATCCTTTGAGAAAAAAATATCTCTTTCCCAAAATGCCCAAAAATCACCCAAAAAATTTACACAAAACCGCCAAACAGTGGTTAATGAGATAAGCAGAGAGATTTAGTGTCGCTTGAAACGTGACCGAGATATTGGCAGAAAGGCCGTGTTAAGCGACCTCAAAACAGCCTTTACGTGTACCCCCGCCATAAAGTTGCAAAATAGAAATAAATTTAGAGGTCAGTTATCCTCAATACTAAGGACGCAATGAGCCTGTCTTGAGTAACGTCAATTCTCCTCAGAAATACCCTTTAGCTTGTTCACGCTCTGTTTCAAGATAAAGGTAATTTGACAACTATGAGACGAATAAAGCGAAATGTTTTGTTAGACATGTTCTGAAAAGATTTCTTACCAGGGTACGAAAAAGCTGGATTCATAGCGGGAGGCACTGGCCGGGGGGCCTGAGGTCGAGGTACTTGAACCTCGTTTCTCTGAGCTACCATATCTCCATGTAGCCTGGCGCGAGCTGTCGCTGCTATTTCTCCTTGGTCAAGTTGCTTCATGACTTCCATGACACTAATCAGGAGAGAAAAATAGTTATTTCTTATGAGATTGACTTCGTTGCTTCAGTAATGTTCTTAGTCAACCTCGTTCTGAGGACGAGACCGATGAAAATACCCACCAGTCATCGGGGTCGCAGTCCCGGAATCCTTTAGCAAAAGGGTTGCTGGCAATCTTGAGCTGAGTTATCTGAAACAAAGCATTTCACAATGTTAAACAGGTTTGTTTTTGTTGTGGCTAAAGGTCACGCTTAAAACGACAAGCTCGATGGCGGTTAATTTACATCTTCAAGGTAGTATTTTCCTTATTGCTTTGGGCCGTGCCTTAATATAAAGTCGATGTTTAAGTAATAAGAGAATTATTTCACCTGTGGTACAATGCGGACTTCCGAGCAATCTCTGGAGAAAATGCAAAAATTGTAAAAGCGTTCTTTGTTTTACTTTTTCCCCTGAAATGTTGTTGTCGAGAGAAACGTTTCAATTGAATTTTCAGTCGAAGCATTCGATCACAGCAATGGAAGTCCCTACTGGGCCACAGGAACCTTGCAATCGTTCACATATCCCTTGCAAAGGTTTGATTGCGTATGGTTCATGTCTTTGGCTCGGCAAGAGTTTGCGGTATGAAACCAAGCTGTTCGTTTCTCTTAGTGCCCATTAATCAAAATACTTCATTTATAAGTACATATCCTGGCGGACAAAACAACATTTTGACATTTTTCTGTCAATTTTTCATTCTATAATGGACTTAACTGAAGTAGGATACCCAACCGGGGTATACTGCCTCGCCAAGTGCCTATGTTTATTGGTCACTAACTTAAGAAAACTAACACTTCAATTAAGCTACTCAAAGCTGTGTTTTTAAGAGGTATTATTTCACATAGCTTGTTGTAATCATACAAGATAATCTAATTAAACAGGGGCAAAGAGTATTTGAAGGGTGTGGGTCATATAACCATGTCAGGTATTTTAAACTCTCACGTAGGCATTACAGCACACAAAAAAGTTCAATTAAATTTAGAACAGATGTGTGGCATAAAAATTATCTTTTACGTATGCTGGAATGTAATGAAATTATAGAGGAATTCAGGTGGTTTGCTGTTGATTATAAAGATAATTGTAGATGGTTTAATCTTTTCCCAAGAATAAATTCTTTAGCGCATTTAGACTGAAAAACGAGCCAAAATTAAGTGCACCTGGAAAGCAAGTCTCAAAAATACTCAGATACGGATCAGTTATGTCAAGCAGAATTCTAAAAATGCTTGTTGTCAATGGCAGGGAAAATATAAGACCGTATTTTAGTGCAAAAGAATCTCTTGGAGTTTGAATTCACACAGATTATGCCTAAAATGGGTAAACTGTTTTAATACGATCTGAAAGGAATGTAATTGCTTCGATAACTTGTCGCAGTCGGCCCCATTCAGGGATTACACTCTAGACGGATGGACAATCACTTGACACTAGTTCTCACAGCGCGTTTTTGCCTCGAGGCACTCCAGTGCAGGTCAAGACAACAAAATTCATAAATAGAACTAAAATAGCAAAACGCCTTACTAATTATCGTGCAGTGTCATCTAATCCAGCCAAAAATCCCTTGGAATCCGATTAGTTCAATAGAATTATTGTTTGTTGCGGTCAATAAATTGAATTACAAAACACACAAACAAGGTTCTAGCGACTATAGACAACTTTGCCTCTTTTCACTCACGCCAGCGAAGGTTCAAAGAATGGAGTTTTTTTATATGTCAACAATAACAGTCGGGCACTTAATATTATTTACCCGGATTTTCTTAAGCGATTAACAGTGGCACAAAAAGAAATTAAGGGCGGAATAGATCAACTTTAGAAATTTTGAATTCTGACATAAAAATTTGAAATATTTGTAGCTACCGAGAGGACACATATTAGCTAGTCTTGTTTTACATGTTTTCACTAACTACCACAGTGGGCCTGTTAAATAAAAATTAGAAAAGAAATAATATTCAGACAATTAATTGGTTTCAGTTGTTTTACGCACTTTTGATACACACTGAAAGTTGACAAATGAGAACGGAATTATAACATATGCTTAGTGACTCAAATTGACCTGATGTAATCTTTACATATGTAATCTTTATAATTGTTTTCAAATGCTTTATCTTAGAATTGGAAATGAACGGTCTCCATTATTGAATGCAGCATAAGTTATATTATTCCCTAATAAAAAAACACCTCAGACGCAAGAACCGTCGTTGGCAACAAACTGATCAGGGTTATCTAGACACCTTTTGGGAATGTCAAATCACGCCCATGTTGTTTCAATTACTGATAATATCATCTCTGTCTTCTTTCACCTTGGTCGCCATGTAGTTGGGGTTAACGTTATGGTTATTTGTTAAAACTCGACTCCAGGCCCCTGAGTAACGATGTTCTCCAATAGCACAGTGTGTGGTTTTTCTCGCCCTTTTTCATATATGATTTCCTAACATACGCAAAATAGACCGCGTAGCTTGGCGATTTAAGGTGGCTCGAAATTTCCAAGACTTAGAGTTTGATGGGTCATTATAACCACTCTATATCGGTTGATATCAAAATCATGGTATCAAAAAACTGCCCAATCATTGGTGAACATTTACGAAAATTTAAGGTGGATCTGAACCCACTCCACAAAAGTTTTTTAAACTTTGCAAAAAGTTGCATCTTATCATGTTCATCATAATTCGATGATACAAACTAGGGGTCCCCGAGCTCGTTTGCGAGTTATATGCGCTCAAAGCTAAAATTAAGGGTGTTTTTAGCAGATCATATTGTTGCTATGGTTACCTGTTATGTAACTCCGTTTTAACAGAATTGAAAGACGAATTGCCTTATACACCTTATTCCAAAATGGCCACTGTTTTAGTGGTCTTTTGTTTGCCTTCAAATTAGCCCTTTTTGCCTCGTTCTTAAACTCGAAATACAAAAGAATATTTTACCTTGAACGAGGCAACCAGGGCTAATTTGAAAAGAACACTAAAATGGCAGCCATTTTGGAATAAGGTGTATTGCTTTATTGCTTTTCTGGACTCTTGCTCGCGGCGGCTACTGACACACTTGGCCAATGTGGTCATAGCTTTGTACTCAAACAAGGCTTGAAATGGTTGTCAATTATTACGTATACAGATGTTTTCAGTGCCTCCCCTCCCTCAAGCACTACTAATTGTGATAAAAACAACCCGTCGACTCGCCCCAGTGTACCAAGGGGAGACGAGGAAAGGAGTCATTTTGCCGACCTTTATTTCCATTCATACCCTAAGAGAATTGATGTGGGTTGCAATTAATAAATTGTTCGTCCAAGAGTCCATTCCAGGTTTAATTTCGAAGAGAGAGAGAGTTTCCTTTGTTGCTTTCATCTAAAGACGTATCGTCTTCTCTTGTGAGGTAACAACATCGACGAACAACATGACTAGAATAGGACGAGGATAGTTCATTAAAGCATACATGAGATACCTACTTGATAGTCAAAATCCGCTATCTTTGAGTAACAACGAGTTCAATTTTACCACGATCAAAATTAAAAGGTAAATTTTCTCAAAACCGTGATCTTTGAATCCAAACCAGATGCTGTGGTAGTAGTTCTCTTACCAGAGATTCGTGAAAAAAAAACACGGCCAATAATGAAAATTTGTAAGACGGTCAAGTTACACGATCTCTATTGATCAACATCAAATCGGCTACAAAACAATATCAATACAAAAAAATGTATAATGGTCGTGGACATCACCATGTGGAATAAAATGCAATAGAAAAATGTGCGAATACCAGTAAAGAGAGTTTGTATGTTGACCAATGAAAACACAAGCATTGTACAACACATACCATATGATTCTGATAAGCTGTGACGGCCATGAACTGCGTTTCAGCAAAGATGAAGGTGCGCAGATGATCCTTGCTCATTTCATGGAGGTTTGCTCTGGAGCTTCCCTTCTCTGATTCGTCGAGAATTACGTGGAATCGAGGCTGGTACTTGTGCATCGAGTTGAGAATAATCTGCCAGGCAAAAAAGAACCAATCATTACAGTGAAAAAGTTTCCTGGACCAATCTGAACTAAAGATACGTAACCTCGTACTGCACGCGTACCAACCGTATGCAAGCTTAAGGTGGGGGTTTACCTGAATTAAAGTGAAATTTGAGGAAGTTTCAAGAGAGATTGAAAGGGGGAGAAAAGGTTATGGAACACCACCAGACAGTTGCCCGACCCCACAATGGCACTCGGGTTGTTAGGCAACTGTTTGGTGTGTGTCTATCAATTTTTAACTTCAAACTCTAATTTTAAAACAACACCAAATCTTCAAAATTTCCTATTTCCATAAATTTTACTAATCCTTTGAGAAAAACTATCTGTCTCCAAATAAACCTAAAAATCACCAAAAAATTTACAAAACGGCGCAAAACATAGATGTGTGTAATGAGTGAACAGATTCTTGATTGCTTGAAACGTAAACGAGATATTTGCATTAAGAACATAATACCAAGCCAAAATACGGCTTTCAGGTAGACCCCCGCCTTAAGGCAAGTGCAGGAAAACACGTCACTTGTGTCAAGCGCGGGAAAACATGTCCAAGCGCGGAAAACATGTCCAAGCGCGGAAAACATGTCACTTGTGTCAAGTGTGGGAAAGCATAGCTTCAAGTAGGCGACCAGTTCATATTGCTGTGATACTCAAAGGAGGTTTCATATTTCAGGTTTGATTAAAGCTCTTCAAATGTGGGTTGTTACAGAGCCTGGAAGAAGTGTTGGCTCGAGAAGGTTCTGTGATTCGATTAGCACTATGCTATTCGATTAGCACTCTGATGCCATACAAAGTTCAGTGTTTAGTAAATACTAATCTGCGACGCTTTCTTGTGGTATATATCCCACAAGCAACTTGTATTGTCTCGGTATGCACGCTGTGGCGAGATTAGAATGACAAGAATGATAATCAGTTTTCTCGATAGGTGTAGAAAAGACATCTTTGGGAGTAGCATGAGCCTGCGGTGTTTGCTGACGTTGCTAAGCAGCACCACCTATCAACGTGACGCGTTCCGAGCCAAAACCAATGAAATAATCAAAGGTTATCAAGGAGCATCAATAAACAGTCTTTTTCCTCTTGCTGATACTGAAAACAAAAAACTCGTCAGTTCATTAAATCTCGCGGTTAGCCATCATCTCGTTTTATGAACCCAAATTCTTGCCAAACTTATGATCCGCGCAGAGAGTCAATCAAATTGCTTCCTAAAAACATTTTCCGTAGCTGTCTCCTCTTAAAACGTAAACAAAGTGTGATGATCGGGGATTATGTCCCCCAAGTTGAAGTCAACGGTCAATGATTTTTTTTTGTTTATTTGTTGCTACTAATTAGAACAGTTAAGGAGAATTATTGCCTTGTTTGGTATAAGCTGGGTCAAACGAACATCTTCTGGCGCTAAAATAACGGATGCTTTCACAAGAGAGATACTCAAATTTGTATTCTATATTTTCGTTAAGGGACAAGTTATTTGGGCTTTGCAAGGAGATTATTGAGGCGAAGGTTAATGGAATGGCAAGTGGCTTGCTTTAACGATCGGTGACAGCAGTATTTCAAAATCAAAATGGCAAAAATCAAAGTTGAATCAAGATTTTCTTGAATTTGCTTCTATGAGAAATGTCTTGTTTCACGAACTTCTTAAATAAGATATTCATTGTGACTTAATTGATCAAAACCACGTTTGATTACCATGGGATCTCGTCCAACTTAACCAGTGCCGCCCATGGTGTTGGGAAGGGATTATAAAATCAAATTAAGTGTCGGGATTTCAGGTAAGTAATAATAATAAGAATTTCCGCATCTAATATCGTAAACAAAAACAGAGCTCTTCCTGAAATTTTAGACACATAGACTAAAAACGACGGGAAGAAGATTTCGGCCCACCAAGGTTTAGAATAACAAGTCGGAAAATATAGTTCTGCATGCAATTTCTTGTAACGTGGTTCACGGCACATGTACAGCAAAAATAAACTAATATCATAATTAACGTTCTAACCATTTCCGAGTATTTTTTCTTGGGAATTCAGTCATAAGAATTCAGTAACTAACATAAACTAGTACTTAGTGTGTACGTGAAGCTATTTTTAATAGCAATCAAGCACGATTTTTCCTTCCTGAGAGAACGAACATTATTATAACTGAGCACGTGTTCATGTGTTTTGACCAATCAGTAGATAGAGATTTGGTGACGTGTACACTAAAAACCCGCGTATAAGAATCTTTATTATCCAACTCTGCTTCCTAGAGTACAAATAACGCGCGAAACGAGTACAAATAACTGATATTTGTACTCGCCTCATTCCTCCCGTCCGCGTGAAGCTCAAAACCTTAGCAAGTCAGAATTTTGGGAAAATAAATCGTTGGATAATAAATCTCTAGATGGAAATATATATATATATCTTATTAGACGTTTTGGTGTGTAGTATCGCTGTATATCTTTACTCGTTGTTTATATTTTGACTCGCCCTACGGGCTCGTCAAAATACTGCACAACTCGTAAAAATATACAGCGATACTACACACCAAAACGTCTAATAAGATATATATATATTTCCATGTCTGGCAAAATAGGTTCTTGTATTTTGGGGTTTTTATGAGAAATTTAGGCTAAGTAGGTTCTTTATTAGGTTCTTAATGCCTTTGAAGGAGATGTAATTGTTGATAACCAGAGAAATAAATTAACTTGGGTATGGTCCTTAAATATACAGTATTTTCTTAAAACTGTATTCTGTGCATGTATTTCTTGCGAGATAAATTTGCAATCTCAAAGTCACACTCCTTAGTTAAACTGTTTATCATAATTTCAAAAAAAATTAGAAAAAAAATTTAGCTGTAACCCACATACAAGAGCCTGCTTGATATTGCTTGGCTAAACAGCTTCTTATATTTTTGAGTATTAAAATGGCAAATTTCTGCCAGCAAGTTCTAAAACCACTAGGTCCTTACATGCGGGTTTTTACTGTACCAAGAAATTGGCCCCTTTTTTCAAACATGTGATCACAGTTTGACTCCTTCAACGAACTGGAAAAATAGTTTCTTGCTACCATTGATAGCTAAAAGGATATATCTGTTTTTTAAACTTTTGCCTATTGGGTTCTTGTTTACAGAAATGATACTTCGTGCATGGAGTATTTTGTAGAAGAAATAACTCACATTAGCCTAAATTTCTGAAGTTCGTCGCTTACAATCCTTGTTAATCTTCTCCCTCCTTAACCATCCTTGTTCCTTTATGGTTTATCAGTTTCTCTGTGCTTTTCTATCTTAGTAAACTATTATTTTCAGGATTCCTTCAATTGAAAGGTAATTTTGTACAAGACCAAACTGTGACTGAGCTCCTTTAAAAGGAATCAACTGCAGCGATGCAAGATTGCGACGAAAAATACATTGGCGTTCATTACTTACATGTCCATTGTCGTCCATGAGGTTGTTGGTCAGTTTGAGTTTGTCAAAAGACACGATTTGTTTCATCCATTGCTGTCCAGTGCAGGGCGAGTCCGGGTGAATGTGTACTCTCCCGGGTACACTGGAGTCTGCTTTGCCTGCCACCAGCCACTTGGAGCTGTGAAACGCATAGCGATAACGTTTGTCATCCACAGGTACAAAGTCCATCATTAGGATGTACTTGGACGAAGGATCCAATCCATGTAGGCGTACTTGGAACGTAGGAAACATGCGCCTAAAGAGAATTAAAGTAATTTTGAAGGCAATTCGTGAGTGTTTATACTCACGAGACGTGACTTTTATTACTTAAAAGATCAACTTTACATGACAAAGAAATGAATTTCGATGTATTTATCTAAATAAATTCCAGCTGATAAGTCGACAATTGCCCTGATGACCAGTCAAATGAAGATCGTTTGAGCAATACTTTTATGTGGTATTCTGTAGAAGGTAGTTCTGACTTAAGTCTGTAGACGAAGTCTTTGCGTGTGACCAATCAGATGAAAGCTACTGGGCAATACTTTTATGTGGTATTGTTTACTACACTGCAGAAGGTGGTCTTAACTTTTAAATGTGAAGAAGAAACTGTATTGTGTGGCCATTCAAATGAAAGCTATCGAGCAGTACTTTCATATGGTACTTTGTCTATTATACTGTGCAAGGTGGTTCTAACATTTCAGTCTGTCGATGAAACACTAGACTAAACCTGTGATCATTCAGTTGAAAGCTTTCAAGAAGTACCTTCATTTGTTACTGTTTATTATGCTGTAGCAGGTGGTCCTGACCTTTTTTAAAAGTTAAAATCCGTTCAGTGTGTGGCCATTCAAAACCGTATTTTCAGCAGTAGTTTGATATGGTACAATACAACACAAAGTGATTCAACAGGTTGAGGCCGAAACGGAATGATTCAGATTACGAGTACGACTCATGCTGATCTTTCTTGCTGTTCCGTGTGACCACTAATTTACTGAATGACATCTACTTAGCAGTACTTTCATGTCAGAAGCACTGTTTCCTGTATAAGGTGCGTCCAGGTTGCTATTCTTAAGCCGGATTGATAACTGCAGTGTTGGTAGCTATTCGACTGAAGTGGTGTTGTGTTTGTTCATCAAGGTACTTAATGAAATACAATTTGGTTCTAAACTCGACTGAAAGGGAGTATATTGTGATTAACTGCAGGATGTCGATTATTGACAACAACTGGAAATCTTTATTGAGGAAGCCAAATTCGTTAAAAGTGGTTAAACTGCAAAACGTTAAAAATGATATAAAGGACTAACTGGAAGGACAAATGAATTAATTACAGAGAGGCTTTAGAGGGATCATTCTCAAAGACAGGCACTGAGGGTGCCGCTTGTATCTTATGGTCATTCTCTTCTGGTAATCATTAATCTTGTCTGTTGATTAACAGATAAATAGACACATCATTTAAACGAACGCCTGGAGGAAATCCTACCTAACAAAGAGACTAACTTAAACCACCACAACAAAAAATGTAAAACGTCAACGTTTTTAAGGAGTCATCGACATAGTTCTGACTGGTATTTAATTACAGTCAATGTAATGTTTACAAAGCTCTGATATCTTTCTCCAAAGCAGACAATGTCCTTACGTGAAATGGTTCAGTGCTTGTCTTTCATGTGGTAGATAAAAAGTGAACAGAGAAAGTGGTACATGCCGATCAGGGCAATACTGCTGTGAACAAGTGAATGGTTTTCCTTATTCTCACTACTAGTCTGCTTGGCAATGTATCGATATTGTGGGGAGAAATTAGACTTTTATCTGCCCAAAAACTCAGTGTCAGCTCATTCAGCTGACGCAAGCTGTTGTGTAGCCCGAGGTCAGAATGAAATTATTCTAAAGAGTTGGAGCAAATTATTGTTTTTGGAAGACTTTGTACATTTGACTGTTCGTGCCACCAGTCACCTAAGTTCCTTTGTAATGTAAGGTTTCATCAGCTCTACAGGCTAACAAGGTAGAACCACATGGTTACATGCAGGTCTGGTTTCAATTTAGTTCTGACTGAGCAAGGAGACCGAGAAAGCCCATGGCTACGTTAAGAATTGTCAAGTACCGTGAACTTCAATGAAATTCCTCTGAAAGAAAGTTACTAAATAAAAGCAACGCTGAGGAGAAAAAAGATATTTAAGTAAATAGGTGCATTTACCATTCATTCGTCCATGCCCAGTACTCTGGAAAAGGCTTAATTCGTGTGCAAAAAGAATTAAAGAAAGGGAGACTAGGAAAATTACACAAGGTCTATGTCTCAAAACGAGAAACGGTCTGGTACTGCAAGATTATGACAGACCATTAGCAATTGAAGCAAACAAAAAGATTTCAAGGTGAACAGAAAAATGACCTTTAAAAGTTTAATTTCTAATTTCCACTGATGCACATAATAAGGTCTTGTTTGATGGGACGAAACCTAAGAACACAACAAATGGTCTCAATTCTGCAGCTATGCAGGATAACTCTTTTAAAGTTAATTAATTTGACGTCATTCACTTCAAACGTTGCTGAAACTCTGCCCGGAGGAAGCATAAGAATGCGACTAAAGGATTCTCTCTCAAATCAATAACGAGGTTGTTTTAGGTTTCAATCAACGTAGTGTGCCTTATGTTTGTTAACTTGCGACTAAAACCCCTCCATTTAAATTAAAAGATTTGGTTTGGGCCTGTTTTTTCTCCTTACTTTTTATGCCTTGCTTGGTACTGTCTCTTAAGTATTACACAAGAAAATGTTATCACTCAAGGTCAGAGGTACCGTCTTTTTTAGAAGCACCCCTACTTCAATAAGAGCTTATAAACTCAGAACAGTGTAAAATCCTCTTGTTTCAGTTTGACATGGGTCACGGAGCGATCGAAAAGCTAAAACGCGAGAAGGGAGAAATTGCCGCGCGCGAACATTTTGTTCTTTGCGTGTTTGAGAGCTAAGATGAAGAGAACGGAGAGCTCTCGTGTCTTATGTTTCCGATTAAATTCATCTCCCATTTTCACCTACGCTTTCCTCGACAGTGTTTTTATTGCTGTATTGTTCTCGTGTAATTTCTCCGAGCCATCAGTCAACGAGAGACTTATTGCTCGTTCCGTTTCGTGTTTAGATGTTGTAATTACACCTTAGTTCCTTTTCATCATAATCAATCTTTCATGGATACAGTCTACCGTCGTTTGTCACCAAAGTGCGACAATGGGCAATGATCATCTACCATCGCTAGAACTTCATTTGTGATGAAAGATAAACAAGAAGCAAGAAATATAAATTAAGGCCCTAAATTTATTGCCAATCTATTCCGACACATCGAGAGACATTTTAAGCACATGTACTTTGCCTTCGAGCTTTCGATTTCCTGTTTATGTCTCCTTTGCAGCTTTCGAAACCAGAGAGATTTCTCGGTTGCGGTTGTATGGAAAGGATGCGATTCTTCCATCGAAATCACGGAAACCATCATTTGAAATCTGATATGATAAACCACGGTATCTATTATTAAACAAAATAGAAATCTTAAGATAACTAAATAAGCCCACATTTACTAGATTAAACCTTGATAGGGCAAAGATGCAGTGACGGCGAGCTAAGCTTAGAAGCGAAAAGAGCAACCCTAAAACTGCTTTAGTTAAATGAGTGCGCGTTTAAAAAAGTACCTTCCTGCTTTTGTTACAATCATCTCTGTTCCCAGTGAGTGAAATTCCTCCCACAAGCTCTTCATTTCCAAGTCTACTCGTGCATTTATCAATCCGTTGCATAATGGCCTTGACGCGGCAGCTTGCGAGCAAGAAGATTGGATTGGTGGAGGACTCGAGACGGGGGAGTTACCTGCGTCGCTTTCTTCGTCCGAATCCTCCGGCATTAGCTGTTGGTTATTTACCCCTCTCATGGGCGCTCTCTTCCCTGTTCCTACGTTCATGAGGCGCTCTGAAATAAAAATTAAAAGCTCAGACCATAATGAATCCTCAGGAAAACCACAGGAACGCTATCCGAGTGCAATGATTGATGGCGCGCGCAATATGGGAGCAGCGCATCTCTGCATGCGGGTAGCAATTTACCTTCCATTTCGCGAAGCAGTATTTGCGAGTTCCAGTGGTAGTTTGGATTCTGGCGCAAGAATGCAAGGTCTGCGAGTTGTGCTCGGTCGATCAGGTGTGCAATAGAAAAAGCGTTCGCCTTGGGAGACAGAAATCCAGAACTGTCCATAACACGGAGTTAATATCCGATAAAAGGTCGAGTTTGGTTGCCTGTAGATTCGATTGCTGATTTGCGTCCCCTGATGATGTGCTCTCCAGTGATGTTCTTGTGTTAGATGGCCCAATCCGCATACGTGCGGCTTAAAATTCGTGCCAAGGGCTGGAACATATCCCTTGACCATTAATTACTTAATTGACGGCACATTGTCAATAGCGGAGTATAGAATTTTTTAGGCTGGAAAACGATCGTTTCATTCGAACTCGGTCTTCGCGACCATGCACGCGCAAAAGTGGTGCGCTTATCTGAGATGAACGTTCCAATTGAGGATCAGTGGGCTTAACACGGTACACTGGGCCACATCAGGAGCAGATTTTGGAGTGGATTGATGAACGAAAGGTTGTTAATGCATGTGCTGTATTAAAAGCTCGGGTTTTATTGCTTGAGGTCGTAACCCCATCCAGGAAGGCACAGTGGCTCCACATGCTGTTTACATCAGCCGTTTTGTGTCAGTCAGCTTGTTGTAGACCAGGTGTAAATGAGGCGCTGTGGCTGGAATCCGTTTTCCATAACGATATTATCACACTTAACTCGACAAAATACGCGGTAATCCGTTAGTTTTCAAGTAGGTATTTGTCTTCAGTGTCGCTTAACATGTCCGAAAATGAGACATCGCGAGGTAGACGAACCCTTGAGGAATGTACAAGGGAATTTTTGCCGTTTCCTATTTTTATAACGCGAGGGACTGAAACGTATCAAATGTACGAAGGAATGCAACGACGCATAAACGAAATAACTTCAAAACATGCTTGGTGTGCTTTAATAAATGGTCCCTGCAGATCTCTGCAACGAAAACAAAATCAAGACGGAAAATTAAGACAATTAATGTTTTGTACAACAATAATATAAAGCAGCACTTATGTATATTCGGAGAAAATGATCATCGATCAACACAGCCCGGGAGTCTTTTTGACCCCGACCAAGGAACATTGACGCTTAACGCACGACATTATAGAAATCTGTCAGCAGAAATATCAGTGAAATCTCAACAACGTTACTTGCTATGATAAGAGGTATGATAGAAAAGAGAAGGAAATAGCTTGTTCTCGAGCGGCTAACACTTGACGTGCCGTTGATTCATCGACATTTTATTCCAGGCTCATTAGAACATGCACGTAAACACGTAAACAAGCACACGTGCGCATCTGTCTCGTGAGAGAGACGGGGGGACTTCTCCAGGATTGTTCGGGAGGCCCCTTAGTTTGCCAAGAAAAAACAAGGGAGTAAATTAGTTGGTGCACAAGCATAATAAGTATAATAAGAAGTATAATAAGAAGCTTTGACAGTGGAACTAAATATTCAGTTCAAACTATCTTATGGACTTTGTAGAGGTGCGTTTTCAACAGGCGCATGAGCAAGAATGGTTTTGTTCTGGAACTGAACAACAAATGTAAACAGCGACACTATTTTTTGATAATACCTCCCTAAAAACAGTTAGTCTCTTAGTAAAAGAGAAATTTATGCCGAGAAAATGACTTCACTGATCATTTTGACCCATGGCTAGACGCAAACTATATATCGTGCAGATTACTGTTTAAGTTCAAATGTACTTTATCTCGTATTTGGGCTCGAGACCGGATAGCGTGACGGTTAGGGATTGAATGATAAATGAGGAAAGAGACGGGAAGAACAGGGAGTGAAGAGGGCGGAAGCTTTGCGCGAGGCAGGAGAAGAGAGAGCGGGAAGTAAAATCCTAGGCCGGGTTGTTCAAAGCCCGATTAAGCTAACCCAGGATTAGCGAGAATTTTGATTTCAGTTTTGCAACTTTTCGGTAAGGTTTTCTGTTGAAATAGTTCTTCCTTCAGTTTTAGGTTTGAAGAATCGCAAACTACACAAAACATAAACAGTCATAAACATTTTTACACAAGAAAAATTATTGCTTCGGTTAACCGGCTTTCGAACAATCTGGCCCTGAAGATCGCGGGAACCTGGACGAAACAAAAATTGCGATATTGACTGTCTCATATTTTGCAATAGCAAAAGCACCAAGAGTTTGAAACTATCAGGGAAGGGACGGGGCTACCATGTTCATCTACCCACAGTGGTCTGGGGAACCGGGAGGCGCGATATTGCAGAGAGGCTAGCGGTAACATGGTAAAAAATTGTTGGGTGCAATTTTACACAAATAGCTATTCTACTGTACTTGAAAAACATCTTAGAGGCGACACAAGGTACTGATTCAGAATTTTATGTAACCACGTTAGGTCTTTTTTATACTTCTCTTATACACCAAAAAGCAGAGGTTAAAAACTGTAAGGTGGTTTAGGCTTTATAAAAAACTGTCTTATAAATATCTAATAAAAAAAAAACAATATAAAACCTCGTTTAATAATTAGGTCTCTGTGGTCATGATTTGTTAGAGGAGTTCGTCTAAGACTTCGTGAGCTTTGATAACGAATCACTTGAGTTGGTGGCACAGGCATCAGTTTGCAGAGGACCTGGGTACAGTATTTGAATGTCAGGGGTGGGGTGGCAATTTTTTTCCTACAGTGATACCCCCTCGGTGCACACGCGCCTTTTCTCTTTTCTAGATCGATCTTGCTGATAAGCGCATTCGCGGATTAGTTCTTAATAGTTACACCTCAATGACTTTTTCTGTCCGCTGTTTATTATCTAGACGAAGGATATAACACGTGCAAAAACTTGCATGTCGCACTTCCGATGAGCGTTTCGCTCGAAGCGAACGGAAATATTTATACATATTTTTCAGTGTCGGCCACCGTGGTTGATGGGTTAAAAAATACGGATTTTAATTTAAATGCAAACTATATTAAGATGAGAAGTACATGGCGCGAGAAAAAACAAGAGGTTTATTTATACCCTCAGGGCTAACAATCTTTCTATAAGAGGACGAACCCACGCAACACAAAGTTGTTTTTCTATTGGAAAGAATTTTTGGCAATGTACCCCTTGGGGATTTAGACCAGACTCCATATCAATTGCGACTTATTAGTACATAACAAAACGTAAATCACCATAAATATCCATGGACACACCTGGTGGGTTCATCCGTGCTATGCAAATGAAAGCCATATGGCTGGCGGTATGAAATTTCGTGTAAAACTCGGCGTTTATTTCTTGCTGCCAAAAGGCAAACTATTTGCACCTCATCTAGAAGAAATTTGCTCCATCTAAAAACATGTAGTTAGCTGCTCGGCTTTAACAGCACGACAGCAAGTATGGTGACGATGATTTCCACTCGGAATTGACCTTGAGAATGGGCATCACTCATCAACCACGAGCTAAATCCAATTTCGGTTAATTCTGGAGGGTTCACCGAACGAATTTCGACTTTCAGCTATGCGTCTACAAGCGGCCTAAACTATGATATCGAATGCTCACGATCAGTTTGACAGTTTCATTTTGCTGTCCAGTTCACTTTTTGATTCCGCGCAATACTTTAAAGCACTTTACCCTAACTAACTGGTGATCCGCTGAGAGTCCATTCAAAGAAAAAAAATTATTATTATGGCCAGCTCTTGACAAAGAATGCCACACCCTAGTACATAATAAGAACTCTGAGAATAATAGTCTTCTTTGACGTTTCGTGTTGTTATCTTCTCAGGAACCTTTCTAGAACTTCAGTTGGCAGGATCCCCCTCCCTAATATAAAGCTAATAAAAGTAAATAAAAGCTAAAAGATGGATGGAAAGCTGAAAGAGCCCGCCCCAATAACTGGGCAAATCCTCGTCTTGTGATAGAATGTAAAACAAACGCGCTGTGTCCCAACACGGTGATGAACTAGGAGGCCGAGGGGTGGACAAAGCGCTTTCTAACGTATTTTAATAAATATTACATAAAGAGCGTTGTTTTTTTTGTCTGCTGTTTCTTTTGACTAGACTGCGTTGCCTTAGGCACTAAATAGCTTATAGAAGGTTCAGTGCTATCTTTTTATGAACAATGTCTTACGCAGTTTCGCCAAACTCACTCACCATTGGTTTATTTGAATTGAGCAAAAACAGAAATGCAGTTCAGGTAGGAATGCAGATAAAAAAGTGAATTTTTTGAACACAGTTGTTATTTCACTGAAACTATATTTCAGAACAGGTGTTTGTAGAAATTCAAGGGTGCAATCAGGGAATTCTTGCTACTCGTGCTACTTTAAAAAAGAAGTCACGGAAAACTATACAGTTAATAGCGTAAAAGAGAAGAACTCTTCTGTCCGGGAAACGTACAGTCATGAATAGGATATGGATGAGATGCCCCTCTGTACGCGCTGCGTGCCTATGTTCGTTAGTAGTGGAAAAGATGGAACCGGACCGAGGAATGTTTGGAACGGACTTGTGGATGACTTTAATTAGAATGAATTCAGAACCTAATCATAGCTACTGAAAGACAAAAACGAATAATAAGTCCTGTAAATATTACAAAAATTTGTCTGCTTTGTCTATTTTTTCTATCATTATTTTTAATTTGTAACACAAGGTAGTAGCACGAAAAAATTAGCAGCACTGATATTCTGTCAATGTCTGTAAATTCGAGGGTAAATAAAGATAATGATCATGAATGAAATGACCACATCTTTAAGTCACGTTTCAATTATAGTAATAATAATACTAATAATAATAATAATTATTGGTGGCTTTGGATTTTTGGATTAGAATTTTTAATATTCTTCACATTTAGGATTAGTAGGGCCTTTAAAATCGTTAATTTTTTATAAATTATTATTATCACTATTACTGTTATTTATTACTATTATTATTATAACTATTATTATTATTATTATTTCCATTATCATTATCATTATCATTATCATTATCATTATTATTATTGGATTATTTAATAATAATTTTATTTAATAAAAACTTCACAATAAATTACTTACAAGAATAAAAAGCTAAAAGAACATTTGAATAATTGTTATTATCATTGTTAATTATAAATCAGTAAGAACAACAAATTATTATATCACAGATATAGATCATTGATATAAACTATAGTATTATAAGAATATTTTGAGTATATATTTACATAATTATTACAATCAATTATTAAAATTTTACAATAAATTGTATTCTAATAAAAGATAAAAGAGAAAAAGAAAAACGATTCAATAAGCCGTAAGATCATAATATATAAAATATGTAAAACAAAATTATTGATTATTAAACCTAGATTTTGGCAAGAAATCTATCTAATTCAAAGTCCGCTTCTTGAACATTACTTCTAATTGTCCTTTTAGGTGTTCTCGACCCTCTAAGGCAGAGTAGAGCTGCCCTAAGGATGGTAAAGGAGACTTTAGATCTTATCCAGGAGACGGTGTTGGCATAGTTCTCTCCTTTTTTCGCTGCGACTAGCTCTGCCAGCCTGTTATGGTATCTCTTGCACTCTTCTCCCATGCTGCCTGTTGTTGTAAACACTAATGGTGTAAATGTTCCCTGTTCAACGTTCATCACTCTTTGCGTATACAATCTCTTCTTGTCGTTCTCGTTATTATTATTATTATTATTATTATTATTATTATTATTATTATTATTATTATTATTATTATCATTATCATTATCATTATTATTCCGAAATTTAAAGATGCGCAGTTTTGGAATCAGACAAATGAGTTTAAACTAAGAAAGCAAGATTAATGGAAGAACAGGGATTTTGTTTTCGAGTCTACCTTAATCCGGTAAACGACTCAGTACCAAACTCTACTTCGTCTATTGCACCATGAAAAATTAAAGTGATTTAATCTTGCGCTTGTGTCACAAGGTACAGAGAATCGTTCCTGTGCGGATATTGTTTGAGCCAGTCATGCTATCCAAAAGGAAAGCGTAAATTCTTACCTTTGGCACTTTTAGCAGACGTCTAAGAGTGAAGATAAACTCACTTGCAGAGTCGAGAACTTCAATCATCTGACTGGTAAGTTTACAATGATGGAGTGAGAAAGATTGACCTAGTTCATTATAGTTTAGAAGTTAAGTGTGAGCACTGAAGATGAGCTAACATGAGTGAGTTTTATGGAATAATTCAGCCGCTGTTCGGAGTTCGAAGAATAGAAGGAAAAATGCGTTGCCAACACAAACAGCGGCGATAAACATTGTATTCCAAGTTGAAATACAATGTTTATCGCCGCTGTTTGTGTTTTATTCTTAATCAATCTAAGCTGATGAGTTTAATTAAGTCATTCGCAGTCGTTTTTGAAATGGACTTAGGCTGGCAAAGGTTAGCTATTTCGTAAAATTGGAAATAACGGACTATTTCTAAGAAATGTTCAATCAAATGGGGAAAAGGCCAAAACAAGATTCAAAAGATAGGTGGAAATTGGTCAAGCCCAAAGAAATAGGTACCCTTTTCCAGAACTGAGTGCAGAAATTATTGCCGATCATTTTAAGAAATGATTGCCCCGTTTCTAGGTACACTAGAAGTTCGCAACGGCCATTTTAGACATTTAAGCTTAAATGGGAAACTAGCTTTTTTAACAACCAAGTCTTAACTCACGAGCAACAATTACAATAACAATTTATTTAGGTATTTCCATATCTATACATGGCATTACCTTATACAAACTAGAAAATTATATAGTTGTGTAAACTTCTAATACAATTTCATAATCTATATAACTTCTTATATCTAGAGTTCATGATTTCATAGACAAAAGCAGCAACTGATCTACAAATAAATGGGTCAATGCTATTAAAGAGCAATATCTAGTTGTTCAAAAAATTGATATTTTCTAGTGATTTCATCAAAAATTTTGTTTCGAAAACTATCATAAAATGTGCAAAAGAATAAAGCGTGAGACTCGTTTTCAACATCATTAACTTGGCACAAAGTACAAATTCTTAAATTTTCAGGAGTCTTGGGGACAGTATATCTACCAGTTTCAATATGAAGTTGATGGTTTCCTAAGCGAAATTTATTTACTGCGGTCCTATGGAGAGGGTTTATAATAGCATCTAAAAAAACAGATTGTTTAATGTCAGTTTTAAAAAGGTTGTAAAAGCTCAATTTTCTGTTCGAGTTAAGAAGTGAGAATTGATGGTTAATCAATGCTTTGCGTATATTATGATTGACGTGATTTACAAACGCTTTACAGTTATTATTATTTAAAACCATGGAATTGGAAGTATACTCTTTGAATAGCACTTTAATTTTCTGTGACAAACCTGGCTGGTTTTTGTCAGCCATTTCGGTAGAAATCTGTAAGCATAAACTCGCAGATCTCGGAGAATTTTTTTTTGGATCAGGTAAGCGGGCCTCTCTCCTTCCTCTTATAATTCCGCCGACATTTCCTGAGAACGTTCTTAGCATTCCTTAATGGCGGTAGGCACCAGACCAGACGGCGGTCGTTTTGATGTGAAGAGGTCTCATGATTTTCAAACCAGTGCAAAACATTCCAGATCGTAATCAAGACAAGAGTCCTTGAGATGTGATCCAAACTGCACGAGGAGAAAAGGCTGAAACTTTCCAGACGAGAAATGCGATGACAACGGCTGTGCTACACTGATGAAAGCTACATGAAGTAGTAACCTGTGGATAGCCATCTCTCCAGAAATGAGAACATTCCGAATGGATTTAAAAGTTAAATAAAATCTTTTTGGAGTTTTGAACACGAATAACTTGGTAATAGAAAATTAGTTAAATAAAAAAGGAACTCAGTGAAAACTGAAAACTGCGGAGTTCTTTATGCGTGCTTGAAAATTCGTGTCTCCCGTGGAGCATAATTGAGAAATAAAGAGCAAATTCTTCAAGGTGTGATGCTTCATAGAAACAGTCCTGTCGAATTGTTTTCGACGGAGGAGTTAACTATCAATAAACTGAATAAGCACACCGCGTCTTCCCAAAACATGTTCAATCTCATTATCTGTTTTTTGAGATCGTCGCGCGAAACCGATCTCTCGCACGCGAGGACATTGACTCCGCAGCCAGGATTGTCAGTGCTTGCCAGCACCTTGCACGAAAATGTTGTTTAAACACGAAAATGCGACTATTCAATTCAAAGAAAATAGAACTAAACGCGAGTAGGCCTGATATTACCGAGTAATAAAATCCCGCACAAGAAAAATGCGCTCCCGTTAAAAATGGAGTTTGCAAGTGAAACAAGCCCTCAATAAGAAGAGACTGAGGGCTTGTTTCACTTGCAAACTCCATTTTTAACGGGAGCGCATTTTTCTTGTGCGGGATTTTATTACTCGGGAATTTCCGTTTTTTGCAATACAGTTCTCCGTAAAGCACGAACTGACAACAAAACTGATTGATCTACCGCAAAACGCATGTGTTGGCTTCATTTCTCGTCGTTTATCAGTCGATCGATTTATTTTACAGCCGTGACCAAGAACAAGAACTATTACCCAAGTCGATGAATGATTTTTAGGTGTCGCCTCCTGGTGCGTTCAAATGAGGTCAACAATGTTCTCAATCGTGTCCTCGAACGCTGAATGACGATCATGAATCTAATGCATTTTTAACGATGTCTTTGAAATGATGTTTCATGTTCTTAATTCTGACTTTTCTCTAGGCCGCGCGCGCTTCAGGTATACATGGCGCGCGTTCTCGTCCAGAACGCCGAGGTGACCATGACGATGGCGTTGATGAAGTCAGAAGGGAAGTCTTATAGAATAAGCTGAATAAGGAATAACTGAAGAAGATGTATGTTGTATTTATTGTATAAGCCGCCTGAACGTTTATGTCCCGGCTTGTGTGTTAGACGCTTTCAAAACAAAAACCTTTTTCCACTTCCCGCCCCACTTCCTTTTGACAGGATCGCGATCGCAATCACTGTGTGCGGTTAAGCCGCAATTCGGTCTTTCATTGCGCGGTAATCTCTTTGACGCTGCAATAATCCTGAAGATTAATAAAACCAAACTCCACAAGGCCGGCTTATGGAGCTTTGTAGAGGCAATAAATACAGAAGTGTTAGATCTTTATTTAGCAAATCTTGCTTCAGATTTAAAATTATCTTTGGTCGGCTTCCAAGTAATTTGGGGATCATCAGCAAACCACAGTTAGTTGAGGTCAAAGTTCCTTCTCTTCCTCTCATCTCCAGTTTTATCGACTCATAGTCGTGAAGAGTACAAATGGAAATTAATTGAACAGAACGAGAGGGAGGGTCGCTGAATAATAGCATTATAAGATCGCTGTTTTCTTAGCTCGTCTCAATATGATGGCTGAAAACTGACTGACAGACTCAGTGCTCGAGGTGAAGCTGTATACAGGGTCTGAAGAGTGTGAATTCTCCGAAATTGGGGGTGGGGCTCGCCTGAATTAAAAACTTCCCTATGATATTCTGCCCATCACTCACTCGTACAGCGTCAGTTTGCAGTCGTTTAAAAGTAATTTCAATTTCCACTTTCTGATCAATTAAACTTACCGTATTTTCTATTGACAGCATCTCCGAACACATAGAAGCCGGCAAAATAGTTCAAAATTGTAGACAAAATACGCCCTCGCGTTCTGATTGTGGAACTACGATAACACCGACATTTTCCAAGTTGTTATTTTTTACAGCAACAAGTTTCTATTCAAAGAAAAATAGGTAAATTTACTTAGTAGGACTCGCAGCAACTTGCCCTGTGGCTGTCAGTATCTCAGATCTTACAAAAACAAGAAAACCTGTGAACGTGTGTTTTTTTATCGAAATTCAACCCGGCAAAATGACAAGTTCGGGGTCGTTCGAAATCGCACTTATGTTTGCTCCCAATATCAAATTTTCAACGTGAGTAATGGCTAGTTTTTGATCGATGTAACAGGTAAACAGTATGCTTTACAGTGTGAGCTCGCAACCGGGTTACTCGATTGTAACAATGAAACAATAAATTATAGCACCTAGAAAGTCTCCGCACAGAAGTGAGATTTTGCGCAAAATCGATCAAATTCACGACATCTGGTTTTTGCCAGAGATTTGGAGAATGTGATGGAATTTCAGCAACTCAGGCTTCAAGCACGAAGGGTAACCTCCTTTTATTTTGCTTATTTTTTCTATCAGCCGTACTTCTCATCTCTCGATCGCAAAGCCGCTCTCTTGATTTCATTTGCAGTTTGTCCCGATAATATGGTCGATGAAAGATGCTTTCTAAAATCCTGTAATTCAGCGCCCGATGGAGCCGAACCGGGCAACAACAATCGCTCACCCCAAATGATTGACACCTCGTTAATAAAAGGAGCGAGAATGATAACAGAGAATTATGGAGTAATTGTTTTGCTAGCGCGAAAACGCTGTCAGTGGAGTTTGTTTAACAATGTCAATTAAAGAGCAAATCTAACACCTTGAAATTTGGATGTCTGCGCAAAACACTCCCCTCCAGAACGATGATGCGTCGAACTGAGAAGAAGGAGTTCTGATGAAAATCTCACTACATATCTCTTCCATCTATAACTAGTGACCTACTCTCGAGCCTTAGCCTTGACATAACTACCCGATGATGTGAAATTTTAACAGCCTTCCAGTCACCCACATAACAGATTGCATTTTATGACTCTTAACTCACGTGCAAAAACAACAACATTGTGCGAGGATCAAATTATGGCAATTTACACAGCGAGATTTGCGGTCACCCCGTGGCGTTCTTAACGGGATAAAGAATATATGATCGTCCTTGACCCGCCAGCAGATTCATTGTTTCATTGATTTCTCCTGTCTGAAAATAGCGCGGTTGCACTCCAGCATCTTGTAAGCAAACGCAGATTGGAGGTCCTCGCAATTTCGTTGCAGTCTCTTTTAGGATTCCACTCCAGTGTTTCTCCACGCGGGTGACAGTTATTGTTTTCGTAATGACTATGATGAATGACAGCAGGGCATAATTCGAGAGCAAAGCCAAGATACTGGAAATTCCACCTTTAGACAAACGCGCAGGGTCGGCTCACCGTCCACAATTCGCGTTTTATTCGCCTCATTATCCGCGCTTCGAGAACCGCCAAACGTAGTGCCTTCGGGCTGCGCGTCAATTAACCGGTTAACAGCCGGATTTACCGTTAGATGGACCTATCCGGCCTGCTATCTCCCAAGGCGAACGCGTTCTCGATTGCACATTTGATAGACGCTTCACAGCTACCGGAGTTCATGAACATCAACAACCGACAGACAAACGCTCCAATTATGTTCAACTGGGACTCCTTTAGACTTACGAAAGATATGGAAGGTGAGAGAGTAGATATTTCAGCACGTACCTCACTCACGTCTGATATTACACCTTGGTTTTCTTTCCATTGTTTAGAGAGGCTACGAAATGCAGGAACGGGAAAGAAGGTTTCTACCCCGGAAAATTCTCCAACAATCAACAATGACACCACGAGGTCGGATCATGATTTTACGCGAAGAGTGGACGAGCGATGCTCTACTTCTTCAACGCCTCCGACAAGCCCGTTGTCTTGTTCTTTAGCGAATGTCAAGGTTGACATTGAAATGAAGAATTTATGGGACGATTTCTTCGCTCTTGGCACAGAAATGATTGTCACAAAGGCTGGAAGGTTAGTTATTAATTTTCACTTTTCACACCTCATTCTTGGAAGGGACGATCATTGCATAAATAATTTGTTTAGAGATTCGCGAGTCTAGTTTCGCGCGAACTGAAGGAAGCATGCGCTTTTATTGACAACATGCTGCAGAAAGCCGCTTACTGTAGGAACTTGTAGCTAAATGCTGGTTTTAATTGGAGGTTACAAAGGCCGGCGATAAACTGTTCGAAAATTGTGCGCAAATTGTTGCCGTTATCTCCTCGGACGATAACGTAAAAAGGAAATCACTCATTACTAGCGTGCGCGCTCGTGAAGTCAAAGAATAACATTGCTATGAATCCGTTTATTTTTCAGTGAAAGGGTCTGTTTATGCCATTAGCCGGAAAAAATGTTTTTGATTTCTTAATCAGCGCTATCACAACAACGGTCCATTATGATCCAGCCCTTTGTCGAGCCTGTTTGTTTTCTCTGAGAACAAACGCGCTATGGAACTCGAAGCGCGTGTGGCCAAAACAATTACTAGTAAGCACTTGATTCGAAACCATTGTGCCTTTGAAAAAAAAAATTAAAAAATATCTTACGAAAACTCTATCACCTCGAGAGGGACAGGAAGTTACATGAATGCTAAGCTAATTAAAGATTGTAAGATTACACGAATAACAGGAGAACAGCGCTTTGAGCCGATGGTGAGGACAAGCGCCACTGTTCAAGTTTGGCGGAGATTTTCGCATATATGCGCGTCCTCAATTAGTACAACTTCACTGTTTACAGTTATGTTTCGGTCGTGAAAAGTAAACTTTAAAGCAGACAATTGTTTCGTATCGGCTGTGGACTTTGTAGATTAGCCTGAGGCTAATATTCAGTGGAATTTATCGCTGAGACCTCTCTGACAAATCATTTTGCAGACGCAACAATGATCATGAGCCGTGCATTGCGAAAACTTTCAAGACTGTCTTAATAAGATTTCGCATTAATACGCTTTAGCTTGTTTTACAGAATTTTCTTTATTTCAGTCTTTTCGGCGGTTTTCAAATGCGGTAAACCACGGAAAGACCACCTACCTTCGGTGTTTTTTTGTCCAAGTATTAAAGTGGATAATTGTCTTGTAAGAAGGCGCATTTTCTTGGCAGGAGTTCAGTGGCTCTGCAAATAAACATACCTCTCTATTCGATTAGCATTTTCTTTAGTGCGATTCACGTTGTTTGTTTGTCCAAAACTGTAATTGCACAATATTTCCGTTTTACCTCTAAAGTGGGTATATTTTTCTTCAGTCATTGCCGAAAGGAAACGTGAAGATTGTTTATATGTCTAGGCTTGATATAAAAGTAGGAAAACTTGAAAGTAGTAAAACTTCTTGATTAGGTTAAGCAACTTGCTTATGACTTTCATGTAATCTTTTTTCCTTAAAAGTTGATTTTAAAGAGGGTAAATTATTAAGCCTGGGAACTTAACCAACTCTGAGTTCTGAGTCAGACATTTGCCGGAAAAAACAAACGTCGTAATTTCATGATATCCGATTTCAGAAAGAACTATTGCATGCTCTTAGCTCACTACTAAAAAGCAAAACAGTCTCTTCTAATTTCCCCTCCAAGGAACTCTAAGTGGAGCTGTAGGCGCCGGCGAAACGGCGCTGATATTCGCGAGTTGTCACATTCTCTAGGCCCCCATTTGAGAGGCCGTGCTCGAGCTCACGGGCTCGAAAACCTGGGAAGTAATTGAACAATGATTTTTCGACTGAGAGATCGTTTCAATGTAAACTTAATACATTTTGCCACTCGGCGCTTCTTTTGGATTGCCATATTCACGGTTTGCAGTTAGGGACAACAAGTAGGAAAGGAAATGTTTGTAATAGAATGAAATCCTCTTTATACTTGGTGTGGAAACTTAGTAGAAAGCACTGAACTTGTAGTTTCATTTCAGTATCATAGTCCCCAGTTCGTTTACGCTAAAAGCAGGATTCTCAAGATATCCGAGGTCGATTGATTTTGTCCTTACAATGTTATAAATCATTTTCCAGCCAAGTTGGTTTTAAATAGGAAAACACTAGGAAATCCTCGTTTGACTCGTATGGGTTAAGGAATATCGACATCGTGGTGATAGACGCCAAATTCTAAAACTTTTCATTGTACAGTCTTGATAAACGGTGCTCTTAGTTATGCTGTGAAAAGCTGTTGTAAGTTAAACTTGGGGTGAAACCCCTAATAAGCAAACTTAATGCTGTTGATGAAAATTGGTAATTTAAACTTGTACATGCCAAGCAGTAAGAAGAATTATATATTGAGTTTGAGACTGAAGATTTAGGTTTAGGTCTACACTATTGTTATGAAGGTCCACGAGAAGAACTGGAAGGAGCTGCAACAGTTGGCAGAAAAGAGATGTCTCTGGAGGCTTTTTGTTGATGGCCCATGCTCCAACTTGGAGCTAAGGGCTTAACTAACTAACTAACTAACTAACTAACTACACTATTGTAAAAGGAGTTTTTTTGTAATCGATATATGTATTTCTAAGAGCACCTATATCTGCGGGAGCTACGAAATATTCTTGAGCATTCTTGCCTTTTCATTTCAAGTTTGAGAACAACTGAAGTAGCATTGTAGTAAATCACTGTGAAACGCCTTCACACTGTACGATCCATACTGTCCACATCTTGACAGTGGTCTGACAATATTGTCTCAATTGTGGAGCCGGACAATAAGAGAGAATATTTCCTCTTGAGCAGAGTAAAGCTTTCCATATTTTGTACATATATTTGTAATTGTCACAACAAATAGAAAAGGGAAATCGTCCTTTCCCAATTTTTGGCTTTGGGTCTATGTTCTTTGCATATTTTAAATTAATTTTTTTAACCTGAAAATTTTGCCTTTTACTCGGAACTCAGATAGCCTGAACGTTCTTTTAAAAATGTCCTTATAAAAACAAGGAGCGCATGTTATTGACCTGCCAAAGGCAAAACGTCAATCTTGATATCGCATGGAATACCATTATTTATGTTTGCTGGCTAGGAGTTAACAACAACTAAAGAGAGTAGACAATCTTGGTGGCTGTCACTGCTGATACGAACTCGGTGTCTATCCTCAAAACACCTCAAGAAAATTCAAGACCTTTGCTGTTTCTTGGGCAAAAAGATAGAAAAATTCTGCTCTTCATTATCTTCCCGTCTTTTTAGCAATCGATTCAACAACTTTGTCAATCGATTTGAATTCACTGAAGATATAAGAAGTTTCCAAGGAAGAAACAAGACAATGTAACCAGTGTTCAGTGGCACTGTTATCTCTGCCAACATAAGAATGCGTCATACCAATCTTCCACCCCTAATTTTGGTGCCAAGTTCAAAGTCCAATAGGTTTTAAAATTTATCTTGAGTGAAAAAGAGCTCACGGAACTCTTAGACTTCAAACTATGGCAAGGATGTATGGAAATGGACATGGAAAAGGGTCATGAAATATGGACAATCGTGAAAACGCGACAGTCACTAGAAAAGCAGATATCGATTCTTATTCTCGGTTCTCCTCTGGAAATTATAGAGTGTTTGCCTCACAATAAAACGAGTTCAATGATTCCCCCACAATAAAAAGTGTTCACTTAGCAGCAAAATTGCTAGCTCAGCGTCAGTCCAAATAAGCAGGTTCGAGCCGGTGCTTGTTCATAAATTAACTCACACTGACAGGACAGATACTAGTAAAAAGCTTGGATATTCTATTTGGATTGTCATATATATCTAGCAAGATTGCTTCGGTGCAAAGGCATGAATCACCATCGCAGTTATGTACACAACTTAAACAGCAGTGAAAATGAAGTCTGAACATGAAAAATTCAGGCTTGAACGGGATCCCGTTTAAGTCTGAATTTTTTCAGGCTTCATTTTCACTGTTGCTTAAAGGAGCTGCGTCACGGTTAAACGGTTTGAAAAATTTAGCCTAAATTTTTCAATTTTTGTTGTTTGTAATCTGTGTCAATCTTCTCCATCCTTAACCATCCCTGTTCCTTTACGGTTTATTATATAGTGTTTTCTTATCTTTGTAAAGTACTATTTTCGAGTTTCCTTGAATTTAGAGATAATTTTGTCGATGGTAGAATTAACGCAAAATACCGTGACGTAGCCGCTTTAAGTTGAAAATAGAAAAAAAATGTGAGTTTTTTTTTCAAGGTCTGGGAATTTCGTATTTGCTCGGGGAAGTTGCAACGTCAGCTAAAAAAATCATTAAGGAATTTTCTTTTCCTTCATGGGTGGCAATCACTCATGTTCCATGCTGGCGACTAAACAGGAAAATTTAGAGAAGGGAATCTTATATGATATGATTTCTGAACAAAAGTCCTTGAAAAACTGTTAAGGACAAAACGAAAGAAAACAACTAGTTACCGTATGATGTAAACTGATGACGTTTCCTGTTTGCCGATGTTTGCTTTATCCACGGGAATGAAAAGGTACCAGCTATACAATATGTGTTGAATGGACCGTGAGAAAATATTGGTCAAGTCAGCAAACTTTGGATGCCAGAAAACCTCCCATAGTGGCCGCCATTTTGTTGTGTAGACGAACGTCGGTTTTCGCCTCACTTTGTAAATGCCTCATTCAGATTTTTACAAATTGCAACTTAAGAAGCATGAATTAAGATGGCACTAAGTTTCGTTCTGAGATTTACATAAAGAAAGACGAACAGACGTTTGCTTAACAGACTGATAAACAAACAGTTATAACATAACTGGTCTCAGTTAGTACCAATTTAAAATTTGAGTTAAGTCAAGCAAAGTCGTGGCAGCCTAATGCAGTGACATTAAATCATAGTTTTTAAGGGCGCCGGGCTTTCCCTTTGCCTATTAATAAAGCTTCCTCCTTTTGTGAGGATATATCCGCGCTATTTAAACGTTTTGTTTTTGTTTGGCTTAAGAAAATATTGTTCCGTAAAAATAACTTAACACAGTAATTGCTTTTAACGGCATGTTGACTAAAATAGCTAGCCTGCGAGCTTGCTTTTCTTTTCACATATTGATGTGTAGGCGCGTTCTGAGAAGAGTCCCATATTACGTGTTGCAAAAATGTTAACAAAAATACTGACAGCACCACATGAAAGTGCTCATCGACAGCTTTCATTTGGATAGTCAGACACTAGTGTTTCATGCAAAGACTTGTGCAGCAAAATAAATAGTACTACACGAGAGTGCATCTACTCGTCAATAGCTTTCTCGACTTCAATGGTCACACACTTAGGCGGCCCTTACTACAGTCTAAAAAGTTAGGACTGCACTCCTTGCACGAAATAGTACCACATGTAATCAGTGAAAGTTCTGCTTTGGATTTCACGTAAATATCGTATCTCATAAGTATTCATACATTTCCGACACCATATTGCAGATGTATAAAGACAAAAATGGATGATTTGTATGTTGCCAGATTAGCTAAAAGACTAAAGAGTTTAAGATACAGAAGGCAAGACAGGAACTCATTCACTTTTTTTTCTGTTTTGCTAGGCGCATGTTTCCTCCTTTCCAGGTGCGCCTACATGGATTGGACCCCTCGGCCAAGTACATCCTAATGATGGACTTTGTACCTGTGGATGACAAACGTTATCGCTATGCGTTTCACAGCTCCAAGTGGCTGGTGGCAGGCAAAGCAGACTCCAGTGTACCCGGGAGAGTGCACATTCACCCGGACTCACCCTGCACTGGACAGCAGTGGATGAAACAAATCGTGTCTTTTGACAAACTCAAACTGACCAACAACCTCATGGACGACAATGGACATGTAAGTAATGAACGCCAATTTATTTTTCGTCGCAATCTTGCATCGCTGCAGTTGATTCCTTTTAAAGGAGCTCAGTCACAGTTTGGTCTTGTACAAAATTACCTTTCAATTGAAGGAATCCTGAAAGGCACAGAGAAACTGATAAACCATAAAGGAACAAGGATGGTTAAGGCAGGGGTAAACATGAATAGGTGTGAAATTTGAAGTGATATAAAAAAAGAAATTGTTAGGATTAAGATGGGTTGGAAACACTACCAGACAGTTGACCCCCGCAAAAGAGAGCCCCAGGTTGCTAGGGGACTGTTTGGTATCCGTCTACTAATTCTTCACTTCAAATTTCAATTTTCCAAATCCACCAAATCTTCAACATTTCATATTTTCCTCAATTTAACCTATCCTTTGAGAAAAAATATCTCTTTCCCAAAATGCCCAAAAATCACCCAAACATTTACACAAAATCGCCAAACAGTGGTTAATGAGATAAGCAGAGAGATTTAGTGTCGCTTGAAACGTGACTGAGATATTGGCAGAAAGACCGTGTTAAGCAACCTCAAAACAGCCTTCACGTTTACCCCCGCCTTAAGGATGGAGAAGATTAACAAGGATTGTAAGCTACGAACTTGAGCAATTTAGGCTAAACTTTTCAAGATGCGCAAACCGCGACGTAGCTCAGTTAGAGCGGTTTTCGTTTGAGTGTCGAATAGTTATTGGTTTTGCACTTACTGCGCCACCCGATTGGTTTAAAAAACTCGCGCCATTTTTTCATCCAATCAGAAGTAAAACCAAAACCAATCTTGACTCACGCGCACGCGTTTTCCCGCGCTTTGCGTCAGCTACATGTAATTACTTCGAGTTTTGATTGGTTCACTGTCTTGTTTATGTCCTTTGTGATTGGCTAGAGCGATTACTTTGGTTTTGGTTTTACGACACTCAATTGAAATTGGTTCTAAACAGAGTACGCTGTAGGCTGCTATATGCCACCGTTATGTAACAGCATTGATGTAACAGCATTTATATAACAGCATGAGAGCTCATAATAAGTATCTCAAGTTCTCGTGTTCTTGATAAAAATTTGTGAAAAAGTGTTAATAGTGAGTCTTGCATGTGTTTGTCGTTAAAAGGTCGTTTTAACATGGTATGAATAGCTTTACTGTTTGACACTTTGTTCATTACACGTCAGATAAGAGTTGTTTGTTATCTTTGATTCTATAATGATAAGGAAGATGATGAAGATGATGATGATGATGATGATGATGATAGTGATGTCGATGATAACAAAGGCTAATTGTCATTGATGCTATCTTTCATGTTTAGATCATACTCAACTCCATGCATAAGTACCAGCCTCGTTTTCACGTTGTCCTTGACAACCAGGAGAAGAGCACAATGACCAGCGCCCTGGGCGCGAGTACAGAGCACGTTAAAACGTTCGTGTTTCCAGAAACGCAATTCATGGCAGTAACCGCTTATCAAAATCACATGGTAAGTAGATTATGAGTTAATCACTTTGTTTTTCCCCAGGCATTGCCTTGTCCCAGTAATTACCGATTGTTGAAACATTTTGTTACGAGCGGTATGTATGCCCTTGCGTGTTCTTGGATTACCATCGTCAATCCTTTCCATACGAGCGTTTTTGAAATTTTTTTTGAAAGCAAAGTGCATGTATGATAACTTAAAAGAGAGTATGACATATTTACTCTATGTTGAAATATCATCTGCAGGTATAGGGCAAACACCGAAGATATCTGGGAATTATAGACCTCGTTACGTAACATGAAAAATGCATCGAAGCTGATTTCTATCTGTCGCAGACAGAAATTGTAAAAGTCTTGATATTTGCTACCCAGGTTGAAAGAGCTTAGTTACGTTACAAACGGTGATTTTCTCACATCTTCCTCGGTAAAAGGTGGTTAACACAAAAGAAGGACTCAGAGTTAATCATGACCGGGGTCATTGTGTTGTGATCTTGGGCGAGGCACTACTCTCGCGGTCCCTTTTCCTCCACCGGGGCAACCTCACAAAATGACGTCCGAGGAGAGGGGGAGTGGTTATGTGATGAACTAGCAAATGGGTAATGTTTCAAAAACCGGTATCGATGGTCGATAATGTTAGAGGAGCCCTCGACCCGGCTTCTCCAATACCACGAAATGAAACTTATTTTAATCAGTGTCTAGACTGCAAAACCCAACGTTCCATATATTTTTTTAATTTGTATTTGTTTGGCAGATAACGCAACTGAAGATAGCAAGCAACCCTTTTGCCAAAGGATTTCGTGATTGTGACCCGGATGACTGGTATGTATTGTAAAAAAATATCCGCCTTAGAAGGTAATTACATTTATTGAGACAGGTAGTAAGTTGTAATCCGCTCGTGTCGAACTGAATTCCAGACAGATAAATCTTGTTATACGGATAGTCAATCTCTGCATTAACGTTAAGTGTGTAAATATCTTGTTGAGGGTATTATGGCTATTTTTACGAGTGTTGTTGTAGTTTGGTCGGCGAAAAAATTAAAAAAAATAAATCACCTTATTTAAGTGTCGATTTTTTTAGCACTGCTGTTCTAATTGTTGACACTGAAACAAGCAAAGAAATCGATCGAGAGGGGGAGGGGGGGGACAATAGACTGACCATACACTACAACTCGTAACTTTCTATCGCAATTCACGAGTTTAAAAAAATGAAAACAATAATTTATGTTTGCATTCTCCCGCGATACAATACACTAAACCCTTTAAGTATTTTTTCATCGATTTAGTGTGGTAGAAGTTATAAAGCAAATAGAACCAGGCTCCATGATGCCGAATGCAAAGTCTCGACTTCAAGGCGAGGTTTATTCCCCTAAGTCATGTGATCCTGGTCGAGAAGACAGCGATGGTGTAACCATGGCAACAGGTTTGTGCTCAGCTTTCTGCACTCTTTATACGACTATATCAGCATTCAATCGTTGCATTTTTCAATCATGTTATCTTTTAACTTCGGTTGTTACCAGTTTCCCAAGACCAGTGAATATTCAACATTTCTGTTCTAAACTGAATCCACAAACCCTGAAGAGATCTATCAAGTTTTTTATCCCACCATACCCTTCAATTAATTTCAGCCTGAACTTTGTAATCTAAATTTCTTCCAAGTCATTCGTCAAAATTTGTGTATTTACATGTATGTTGGTTGAACCTACTTTTCGATGTTCTGTCGATGTTTTAGCCTGTGAAACCTTAATAGAAGAGTTAACCAAGGTAGCATAATCCCCCTCTAAAAAAGGTCACAATGAAGTTATGAGTGACGAGGATGGCAAGAATTAGGAAAGACTTAGTAGGATTATGAACGACACAAAACGGTACAATATTGTAACCTAGACAGCGCTATCAATATCGAACTTCTCCATACCAGTAATCAGAAAATTAAACAAGTAAGTTACGAGAAAAAGCGAAACAGATCACCAAGTGGGAAAAGCCAAATTCTACCAAACGTAAGAAGCAATATGCATGTAGGCAGTAAGTGAAATGTGATGACGACAATGCTTTTCCCCCTCTTCTTTAGGACCAATGTCAACTGCACCTCTGCTTCCTATGGGCCGTATGATCCCCTCTCTAACAGTCCCCTCTCTAACAGTCCCCTCTATAACGGTTCCCGCGTGCTCTCCCATCATGAGCCCAACTATTACGTCACCGCTGCTTCATCCTCACCCGACCTCCCCGGGGGCGACAACGGCCGTGTACCGAGGCTTCTCGCCCTTACGTGATCACCGGAGTATGCCTTATCCTACACCTTACCTACGATACAATTCAGGACCGCAAAATGAAGTACCTGGCTATCAATCTCCTCCCGGGACGATATCAAGTCAATGATGAAATGTTTAGCACTAGAGGACTGCATTCGAATTTCATTGTATTTTTTAACTGTTGCTAGTCGAGAAAACAAGTTCAGTTTGTGTTGCCTGGCAACGTCGCTGACCACTGAAGAAGACAAGACTACGTGCTCAGTTGCGGTTTCTCGACACAAGAACCAAGCTTCTTTCTTCAACATTTTTACAAAATTATACAAAAACAAATCGTTGGTTCAAATATTTTTCGTCCGCAGACAGAAATGAACATAATTATTTAAGAACACATGGTATTGTTCTGATTAGTTTACTTTGCTAAACGTAACAATTGAAAAAATGTTAGCCAAGCTTGTTTCATTCATTCGCTTTCAATTCCAGCTTTGTAATCTCATGTCTTTGTATACGTTTTTGTTCATAATTAAGTTTTCTTTTCAAACAATGGAATCTTCATCTCTAGAATCGAAGTTCACCAATTAATCTAAGCATAGTTACTTGAGGGAAATGGTTAAGAAGCCCGGTAAACATCAAAGAAGCAAACAAACAGGCTAAGATTCATGTTCGAAGGTCCTTGACCCTGCACATCTTTTGTTCTATGCTCATTGACTGTGCATGAATTACATAATCGCAATCTTTCTATTGGTTAGTTGTATGTGCAGAAATAACCACCTTTTGCATTTTGCCAAGTTTTGTGCAGGTTCAACCCTCAAAAAAGCCAAAAACAAAACAGAAAACAGACAACAAAGAACTTTGCCAAGTTTCATGACCATTTCCCGCTATGATCTAAGAGGGACGCGTAGGGCTGCGTAATCATACATGTCTTAATGACCCATCAAGACAGTGTAAAAAATTCCCAAATTTCGTTTTCTAAATCATTTTCTATAACCCACAGAGCCCTATATACTTAGCTACGAGCCTCGTGAGGCGGAGCTCTGCTTTTCGTATTTTAACTTTTCTTGTTTTCATATTCCTTGGACCTTAGAATTAACAAATGTTGTAGCAAACCATGCATCGCCATTTTTAATTAAAATATTCTTTTCTTTGGATGTGAATATAGGTTTGTAGAATAAGAACTAATTTTCTAATCTTTGGCGATATTCTTTGCCGATTACACTTCAAAAAACTAAATGGAGGAATGAATTACTCGGTCTAAGGCGGTAGAATTCTTTACTTCGGGTGAAGCTTACGTCGTCACCATCCTCACGGTCAAGCTCAATCCCAGGCTCTCTCTGCTTTGTGTTTCGTTAAGTCTCGGTCGACTGCTCGAGTATTTTTGCGAGACACGTCCTTTAAAGAAACGTGTTTTTCTCTCTTCTTCTTGCTTCTCGTACCAATTCCCAGCCTCGATAGGACTTTTTTGCACGGCCACCCTGTTTGCCATAGCTTGGTGGACTGAGCACAAATACGCACGATCCCAGGGTCCTCTGGGTAATATGTTGGGTAGGACAACAAGATGGCGCGCAGCGCGGTGAGCCTGTTATTAAGATGTCCTGTTGTTAAAACAATCTATATTCATATATTTTGTTTCCTATCTATATTGTTTTGTTTGGGGGGAGGGGACAAAATAAAAAAAAGCTAAACTCGTGGTTGACTCGATGTTGACTCGTGACTCGAGGTCGGTTGGCTCGTGTAACGCTAGAACTCCTGCAAATGGGATTCATTTTAGTCGCGCTATAGCGACGGCTTAACGGCAGGGGTAAAACACCGAACGCCAAATGCACTGTTCGCTTGCGGTTATCTTTTATTTGTTGGCCAGGACCATATGTGCTGTCCTTAATATAGCCTGCGTAGCAAGCGTTCCCGAATGAAATCGGACCAAGCGAAATAGCTTTTTCGCATTCGGGTCGCGTGAAAAATGGGGCGAGGGCAATTCGCGCTCGGCTCGTACGGGAACGCTTGCTACGCAGGCTATCCTTAGTAAATAAAAGCTAACCGCAAGCAAACACGAGTGAAACTAACCGCAATCAAACAGTGCTTTTGGCGTTCTGTGTTCGGCGTTTTACCCCTGCCGGCGGCTTAACGGTTTCACCGCTCTTCGTCAGAAAGGAATATAAAACGTTTGGCACCTAGGGTAGCCCTACGCCATATGCTAGATTTCATTTCACATCAGAATAATGAAGGTGATTTGTGCAGGACTGGCATTAACAGCAACGTGCCTAGCGAAAGCTTTGCAAGTTCTTGGATACAACATGAACGTGTACCATTTCCAGGAGCATTATGATTTTCACTTCCAGCAATGGCTGGAGAGCTTTGAGACTGATCGCCATCCAAACTTTGAAGAGTTTTACCAAGGGGTCGATGCCGTTTCCGATGTTCCTCTAACGTTTTGGTTCGAGGATATTTCAGCCGTTTTTCAGAAGCCAAACTGAGTCATCCTAACAGTCCGGGTCCGATCTACCATCTACCGTCTTGATTTCCTTCCTTCCTACGATCTACCGTCTTGATTACCTTGGATAAGGAAATCAAGACATTTTGTCGACACTTTAATACACCAAGCGATTTCCGGAAGCTTCAATCCTGAGGTCACAGCTCTCTACAGGGTGAAATACAGGCAACACAACGAGAGAGTTCAAGCCGTCATTCCCGCTGAAAAGCTTCTTGTTTTCAATGTGAAGCAAGGGTGGAAACCAGTGCGTACGAATTCCTCGGATTCGACGTACCTTCGACGAGCAAATGTGGCCAATGCCGATACCAAGAGCACAATAAATACGGTAACACGATTAAACTACAGAAACTAAACAGAAACAGAGTTCTGAGTTCCTTGCGTAATTCTCTATGATCTAAATTTTGCTTTGCGGAAAAGACACTGCTGGATGAACCAAGGCCGTCTAAGGCCGTCTGGGTTGGGGTGTGCGGCTCGCTTTTAACAACCCTCACCCTCTTTAGAACAGAATCTACGATTTTCCCTACCTCATTTTGACCTGATCAAAAACTTGATCCTTGTTTCAGACCTGCCTAATACCGATACCCTCAGATATAAATTTTTCGCCATTTTTTTGAAACTGACATAAAGATTCAACATCTCTGACCATTTGTCAATCGTGTTTTGAAACGATTTTGCTCTAGTTACTCCTTCATTTGCGTTTAAATTAAGAAATCTGCACACTGGTAGCTATATTTCAACATAGCAACACCCATAGCAATGGTTGGTTACAGTCCAAAGGGACTCGCAAAATGTATTCAGTTCAGTAAATATTGAGAAGTCCACTCATCGCTCCGTAAGTTCGTCTCGTCATCTTGTCAGCTGACCTCTTCGACTCGTCGTTTTATGAGTTCAACTCGTCACCGACCACATCGGTTCGTTGTCGTTTGTCGTTTCGCCGTTTCGTCATGACATTTCATCGTTTCGTTATGGTGTTTCATCGTTCGATTCGTCCACTTAGAGAGGCTATAATTCGACTTATATTACATGAATTTTTTTCTGTTTGTTCTGTATATGTGCCCGGGAGATCCGAAGAGATGGGGGAGTTGGGCTAAAAGGTGACAGGCTAAACACGACTCCTTCTTAAAACGGCGAGTCGAACTGGCAATTTCAATTCGACGAGTCGAACTCGGAAAACAACGACTCGACTAGAAGTATCGGTGTGCGGAAACGATGAAACGTCATAACGAAACGACGAGTCGAACATTTTGTCCACAATCTACCTCACAGACCAGACTCTAATGGTACCTTCTCGGTTCCGGTTTTAGATCGATGTGTTCGCCGTTTTGCGAAAGATCTTTCAACATTTCCTGAACAGAAAATTCAAAATGTAACCGAAGCCACGCGTAGTCGTGTACCAATAACCTTTAATAACCTTTACACTCGTACGGTACTACACATAAACCAGAAAAATAGAAAAATTAGTAATAGAAAATAATAGCTAACAAAAATAACAAACAAGAAGGAACGGATAATACGAAGAAAGGTTTACCTTAACGGTGTCCTGACTCACGAGATTAAAAAAAACTTGCTGCTTAAAACTTAAAACGTGGCGTAAAAAAAAAAACCCGAATACCTAGGTCCTATTTATTCTAAAAAGGCTTGACAAGTGATTACGTAACAACACGAAGTAACGAAAAATAAGCATTCCTACAAACAATAAAGCGAACAATAACGAATACTAACGATTAATGAACTGGTGCTAAATACCAAAAAATAGAAAAACAATGAATTAAAAGAAAACAAAGGAAAACAAACCAAAAACCCTAAATTTGAATGTTTCGCTGTAACACAAAATGATCCCATTTTATGTTGTGATCAGTGGTTTTCACATGATCAGCAATGGTTGATGAAATGATTACTTTTAGCGAGGGCAATGTTTATACATGTGTATGCTTTTAGTAGGTTGGATAGCTTATTCTAAAAACATACCCAACTCAAGATAAGAGAGCAAAAACCATACCCTATTTCTGACCAAAAACGGCTTCCAAGTTAGCTCGAAAAGTGGATAACGCAATCCACTGGATAAAATGGATATCCAGCAGATAAGTATCAACAAACCAAACCCACGCTATCAACTGAATAGTGATTTGTCCAGTGGATAGCGTTATAAACCTTTCAAGAAACCCCAGTTCTCTGCGTCACAAACGCAAGCGTTGCGTGACGGAGTATTAGTTCCCAGGGTCCTCTCTATTCCTCCCTTTTAGTCACGCAAATGTGGAACCTCTTCCACTCAGGCCGGGACGTCCTACTCCATTTTGCTAGATTTCATTCCACATCAGAATAATGAAAGTGATTTGTGCAGGATTGGCAAAAACAGGAACCACTAGCCTAGCGAAAGCTTTGCAAGTTCTTGGATACAACGTGTACGACTTTCAGCAACATTATGAATTTCACTTCCAGCAATGGCTGGATAGCTTCGAGACTGATCGCCATCCAAACTTTAAAGAGATTTACCAAGGGGTCGATGCCGTTACCGATGTTCCGCCAGCGTTTTGGTTCGAGGAGATTTCAGCCGATTTCCCAGAAGCCAAGTTATCCTAACAGTCCGAGATTCCGAAGATGCTTGGCTAAAAAGCTGGAAAGAACATCTTCAACTGGGCTCAGAATTTTTTACGTTTTATACGAAACCTCTTTTCATTATCGTTCCTTGGATGAGGAAGGCCAAACATTTTGTCGACACCTTACACCAAGCGATTTACGGAAGCTTCAATCCGGAGGCTACAGCTCTCTACAGGGTGAAATACCGGCAACACAACGAGAGAGTTCAAGCCGTCATTCCCGCTGAAAAGCTTCTTGTTTTCAATGTGAAACAAGGGTGGAAACCATTGTGCGAATTCCTCGGATGCGACGTACCTTCGACTCCATTTCCGCGAGCAAATGTGGCCCACTCTGATACAAAGAAGGGAATATCACAATTTGGGAAGACCGAGAGATCCGTAGCCCTCGGTATTTTTTTCGTAGTAGTTCTTCTTGCTGCTATTTTTGTTGTTCGTATCTTCAGTTAAAAGATTTTGAAATATTTCTCTATTAAAATCACTGACAATGCTCGTTTGCTTCAAGTCTTCACGAGGTTTCTAGCGAAAGTTAGAGCGAAATGTTTATTTATGTCACGCAAAGCTACAGGTCATAATTTTTTTGTTTGTTTTAACCTATTTGTTAAAAGTCAAATGCATTTATAGAAGAAATAATCTTTAAAGTATACCTAATGGAGACCTTTGTTTGGATTTCTGTATTGAAGTCGTTTAGGGGCCGACCATTTAACTCTTCAGGGAAGGGGGGGGGGGGGGGGCTTGGGTGATTTTGAAAAACAATTCCTGCAAGCGCTTGTTGGAAGAAAAAACTTGCATGCAGCACAAATGAAATAGAAAAACAATTCTGGCACTGCTGCAAGCAAGAAAACAAAATGTTGCAAAGCTATTTCATCATTCCTAGGGGGGGGGAGGGGGGAGCTTTACAGAATCCCAGCAAAACTGCAACCATTCCGGATAATCTGCCAGCCAGCAAGCCACTCTGGTTAGCCTATTAAAATAACACATTGATTGGCCTAAATAACACTCTGGTTAGCCTAAACAACACACCAGTTAGGTAGCTTGCAGTTTGCCCTTTTAATGAGATAAGGGATTTCTTGTTTGCTCGGTTCACATGGCTCCAAGTCACAGGAGTCATGCAAGCTATTACGGTTAGCCTAAATTACACATTGGCTAGTCTAGTTAGCACTGCAGTTAGCCTACAGTTCCTTAGGTAGCTTGCGGTTTTTGGGATCAGGGATTTCTGGCTTGCTGGCACGCACTGTATCCAAACTTGTTAGCTTATCACAAGCAGTAATGGAGGTAACTTTTTCTATTTGGAATCTACCTGTGGAGCATCACTTTATAACATAAGAATATTGTTATAAGGTAATATTAAATGATTCTGAAGAATGACATTCCGAAAACATGTAGCTATACAAGAATTATTTTGTAGACCTTAAAACATTTTAAGGCTTTGCAGCTCCATATTAGAACTATTACTGCAATAACCACAATGCAAATGTAAATACATTCTGCAAATGTAAACACTACACTTTTTTGAGGAAAAAAATCCTGCAGAGAAATGAAGAGAGAAAAAAATATCCTGCAGAGTATTTAGGAGGAAAAAATATCCTGCCCACCAGGTTGCTAGGAAAAAAAAACTTGCTGACCAGAAATCACCCCCTTCCCCCCCCCCCCCCCCCCTCAAGAGTTATAGACAGACATGTTTGTTAAATGGTCGGTCCCTTAGAACGGGGTGTTAAAAGATCGACCAATCCCGGCTTGTACTAAAAGACAGAATGCCGGAATGCCGGAATGCTGGAACGCCGGAATACTAAAACCAGGAACACAAAATTACTAAAACCCGGAACACATGAAAAATAAATAATTTAAAAAATAAAAAACTCGAAACTTGGATGTTAGGATCCCAAAAAAATTGTTCTACCAGATTACCAACACTAGGCGTTGGATTTTTGCGTTTGACCGCTGACTGTGCTCGTCGGCTTATTTGACTGTCGAGTTGATCAGCGGTCGCAAGCTCAATTAATTAAAATGGCGGATGCTTCTCCCATTCTACGTTAAAACTTTTGTTAATTTAATGAAACGTTTTGCACATCAAGTCAAAGGACAATGGTCTTATATTTGGAAAATACAGAGCTTCCAAGGTAAGATGTTAGTTTTCAATTGCCTGTCGTCTAATACATCGATAGTGGCACCAAAGAATGTTATTCTTGCTGATAACTGAACTACGGGTTGATTATTATGGGTGGGATACCGAGGGAATTTTCCTGTTTGAATTGAAGTATGTTATGGTTTTTAGAATACAGGTTTTCATTGATTAATTCATTTATTTTATTTTTTAAATTATTTATTTTTCATGTGTTCCGGGTTTTAGTATTCCGGCATTCCGGCGTTCCGGCATTCCGGCATTCCAGCGTTCCATCTTTTAGTACAAGCCACCAATCCCACCGTTTCACAAGGTTACCCTAGCGACTGGTAATCGAGCGTGACTTTGCGTTACTCTCTTGAAAGAGAAGTTGACAGGCACGTAGCCTTTCGAACTTGATCCAAGGGTCATTTGTCGTTTGAGGGGTGACTGGTCCACAACCTACGTAGATTATTGACCATTTTTCGGCATCAGCATAATGAAGGTGATTTGTGCAGGATTAGGAAAAACAGGAACCACCAGCTTAGCGAAAGCTTTGCAAGTTCTTGGATACAACGTGTACGACTTTCAAGAACATTATGAATTTCACTTCCAGCAATGGCTGGATAGCTTTGAGACTGGTCGCCATCCAAACTTTAAAGAGATTTACCAAGGGGTCGACGCCGTTTCCGATGTTCCGCCAGCGTTTTGGTTCGAGGAGATTTTAGCCGATTTCCCAGAAGCCAAAGTTATCCTAACAGTCCGAGATTCCGAAGATGCTTGGCTGAAAAGCTGGAAAGAACATCTTCAACTGGGCTCAAAAATGATACCATTCTATGTCAGGCCTCTTTTCTACATCTTACCTTCGATGAAGAAAACAAAGCATTTTTTCGACACCTTACACCAAGCGATTTATGGAAGCGCTAATCCTGAGGCTACAGCTCTCTACAGGGTGAAATACCGGCAACACAACGAGAGAGTTCAAGCCGTTATTCCAGCTAAAAAGCTTCTTGTTTTCAATGTGAAACAAGGGTGGAAACCATTGTGCGAATTCCTCGGATGCGACGTACCTTCGACTCCATTTCCACGAGCAAATGTGGCCCACTCTGATACAAAGAGCAAAATCTCAAAATCTTGGAAAACCGAGAGATCTGTAATCTTCGTAATTTTCTTCATATTAGTTCTTCTTGCTGCTGTTTTTGTTGTTCGTATTATCAGTTAAAAGATTTCTCTACTGAAATCACTGGCAATGTTCGGTTGTATGTTGAAACAAAACATTTGTTTGAAGTGTGATGCATTTTATATAAAAAAAATCATCGCTGATTATTATAACAGTGGCAATTCTGGTTGCGACGAGCAACGGCGACCCTTAATCTTGGAGGACATCTTCGATTCATTATAACAACGAACCCTAAGCTTACCCGAATGTTATTGAAAAGTTAACCCTAAAATTCGACTAATATACTGAAGCGTTGCTTATAAATACAAATCCATTTTACGTCTGTGAGTTTAAGTTTTTGACGATGTCATGCTTTTCAAATATTTTCAGTTAAACAAAAAAAGAAGACTCGACGTTCGAATTATCGTGCCCAATTTAGCAAATATGTGGAGTTTTATAAGGATTCTAAGTAAATTCGTGAAAATATGGGACTCCAAACATGCCAATTTTTTTAAAAGAAATGTACACCAGGGATTAACAATCGGCACAATGAGAGTTTACATAAGGAGGTGATCGTTTGTTAAAATACAAAATACTATTATATCGACATTGCTCAATGCCATTGTCAATTTATGTCACGCAAGACCGCAAGTCACGTAAAATTTAGTTACTCGACAAGGTGAATGTAATGAAAAGCATCTGTCTCGTTAGTGGAGTATGGTAGGCAATTTAATGAAATTGCAATGTTAATAAAAATGCACCGTAAAAAATGCAATACAGTAAAAACCCAGGAGTAAGAACCTAGATTTGAAGAACCTGCTACATAGGCAATTGCAGAAACGTGAGAGGACTGGAAAAGAGTATGGTTGTTTTCCGTTTTTTTGAAAAAATAAGATATTAAAATGAAAGATCGACTAAATTTGAGAGTCTTTACCAAAGAACAGCAGTATTTAGATGAAGAAAATGGCAAAATGGTAGCTCTTCTAATATCACATACAATAGAGAGTTTGTATGGATTGGGTAGACAAGCCACAAAATTATAAGGATTTGTATGGAATTTTGCAACTTTTGGGAGGCTCCCATTTGAACAATTTTCCACTGAAAACTCTTAAACTTGGCTGGGTAGCTTTTCATTCAGTAACAATTCAGTTGAAATGTTTAGATTTTCAATCTAATCAATATAAAAAACTCGTCCCAGTCCTCTCACGTTTCTGCAATTGGCTATTGTATGCTAAAATTTGCCAGTTAGAGACCCCTGCTATACAAGAACCTGTTTAGCCTAAAATTTTAAACAGGTTCTTTTTTTCTGAATCATACGTCAAAATTCACTAAATCGGACAAATTTCATTTTGCCATCTTTTTTTCAAGAAAAGTCATTATTGCATAAATCAATACTTTTTATACTATATTTATGTAAGGCATAGGCTGAAAACCACTAAATTTGAAAAATTAACTGAAATTATTTTCTTAAGAAAACAAGAACCCATTAAAGAACCTAGTAAGTGGTATAAATGTTTGTTGGACACCATTCATGTATAAACCTGTTTAACCTAACTTGGGAAAATGCAAGTTCATTCTCTCATTTTCACTGGGTCTTACCTATTATCTAATGAAGATCAGACATATAGACCATGTCACTGACATTTTGTCCTTTAAAACAAGTACCAATAGATTCCATGTTGCTGTGCACCTGTTCAGAAATAGATCACATTTGGTGTCAAAACGCGGTAAGAACATCAGTAACTCACATACTTGCCTAACGGCTTGTGTGCTACATACTATTCATTTTTACAAAATTTTGATGTCATCTGTGATCTAATACTGAACAGATGCACAGCCACAGGGAATCTACTTGCTATCTTTAAGCCGTCATAAATGCGAACCAATTTTTAAGTTGTTTGTTCTTTAGTCTCATGTAATCTGGTTGGGCATGTAGACTTCAGTAGACCAAGTATGGTGACACAAAGTAGGGTTCTAAAGTGAGAGAGACCTGCAAGAGACTTCCATTTGATTGGGGAGGGGGGGGGGGGGTGGTAGTAGGGGGTTGTAATTCACGACTTGAGGAAGGGTCACATTTTGCATGGTTGTTTTCTATAGGGTGGTGACATAATTTCCACACAATTTTTCACGGTTGAAGTTGAAAAATAATTCTTGGAAAAATTCTCATTTAGACCTGTAGACAAAGATGGACATGTATATTACACAGCTCAACAGGAAATCTAAGGGTTAACAAATGTTGGTTTACCAAAGGTAGATGTTATTGCCAGACTTTTGAGACATATTAGGATGTTTTCTGGTGTCCCATACCACAGAAGCATATATCAGATTCCATTGCATTAACAGGCAAGTAGTGTTGCAGTTTCTACACACTCTTGGATGAAATGGTTACCCCTAGAATTCCCACTCTTGAATTTCCCAGTACCAATTTGTCCATCTGGGTGAGTGTGGGTACTGCACATGTGACAACAGTCTATTACGTACAAACTAGAGATAATTATGTATTTGGTACCATTCAGTGTTTGTCATTTCAGACAAAAATAAATAACATTGTTTTATCACACATACATAATTAAATGTAAAATATGAAATGTATGCATTTATATGTACAAATTTGTTTACCCACGGAGTACCAAGGAGTTGACAAGAACTAGTTCAGTAATGCCCATGCATTCCAGGATGAATTGGAAGTTGGAAATGTTGGTTTTGAGGAGAGGGGAAAACCGGAGAACTTGGAGATAAACCTCTTGAAGCAGAGTAGAGAACCAACAACAAACTTAACCCACATATGACGCTGGGTCCGGGAATTGAACCCAGGACACATTGGTGGGAGGCAAGGGCTCTCACCACTGCAAATGTACAATAAAAGTTGCGTTTACTATCACCAGCTACTCTTTGGGATTTCAGGTTCAAGCGAGGACTCCCAACTGATTATTTTCTCTACTAAAGCATGGCTAGGCAATGAGTTTCCCTTCTTTGTCATGGATGACACACAACGGCATGCATCAAATCGCTATTGAATAATTCAGGTGCAACTCAAAAACATGTTTGCCTTAGCTTTGATTTGAGGAACAATGTGCTGTTTCACAAAATATCCATACCTTCCCCCCTTGCAGAAGGGATTGGAATTTCCTGGGGGGGGGGGGGTGTTGTCAAAGAAATTCATGAAGCTTTATTGGAATTTTTAGAGGGTAGGGGTGGTCCTTCCATGGGGGGAGGTATGTACATTTTCTGGAACTACACAATATGCCCTTTAATAGTGAGGCCTTAACAATGACAAGGTATTTATGGCCTCTATAATTTAGAAACCTTTCCAATACACTTTATTGTTCTGGTTCTTTGGTGTCCATGCTAAAGAGGCTCAACAATTTCTAGTTTATTCATTATTATATCCATAAATATACATGTACATGTATGAGATCTTCATCTAAGCCCCACAGAGTATGCTTGTACAAAATATATAGTATTTCCATCATATAAAGAGGATGCCAAAACTGGAAAAACCAACTCCGGAGCCAATACATTATGCACTAAGATCACTATTGTGTATACCACAAATAATAAATAAAAAATAGCACCAAACATAGGAAACTTAACTGTTACTGTATCTAAACATTACGATTTAAGTAGGTGCAGGCATAATGTTTGTGCAGGGGTGTTTTGCTTGCTCCATGTGACCCTCATTATAATCATATAATCATACAGCATGGAAAGTAAGATATCTAATTAAGACCAACCAATAATTTTATTGTGTGTGGGCTTAGTATAAAATTTTTAAAATACTCCCAATTTACATGAATCCCATTTTGTGACTTCAAGTCATAGTTTGCTTCAGTATGTGGATTAATCAGCAAATTTCATCACTGGATCTACAGCTACATTTTAAAAACTGAAAACAGATTAACCATTTATAACTTTAAGGATGTTGTTGTTCATGTCACTCATTTAAGAAGAATGTTTGCCTGTTGCATGCCGTTTCTGCTCTCGAGACGTTAGCCGTTTGCACACAACTTATAAAACCTGCAATGTAATTGAGAGATGTCATGTAAAACAAGAAGTGAGTGGTTCAATTTTTTGTAAAAGGTTGCATGCACATGCAACAAACCTTTAATGGAAATGATGCCTAAAAACATGTGCACTCCCTCCCTGAGAAGTTAAAGTTGTCAACTACCGGTATTTATCTCAAAATCTTGCTTGGTAACCTAACTTAAATTTTTTTCACAAAAGCACCATTTTGGCCTTGAAGAGTTAGTATGGACTACTCAGGTTAAGTGCAACCAAAATGGGTCAATGCATTAATTTAACACATGACATTTTGGTTCATGCTTCCGCTGAAAACAAAGCCTAGTTGTGAAATGGGGACAAGGGTACTTGTGCTGTGGTGCAGGGAAGACTTAAATGACTTTTGTTTTTAGTTTATTCTTTTGGTTGTTCATTGTGCTCATTGCTTTCTTTCCCTTTGCTCCTCCTCCTTCCCATAACCTTTTCCCACCAACCAAAACCCCAGAAGTGCTCTTCACTAAATTTCGGCGCATCATGTTTCTTCAACAAATCTCCTCTTCTTTTCCTTTCCAAAACTTGCATTTCTTTCCTCATGATGTCATTACTCCACGAGATATAGCTTGCCTCATCTGCCCAGTCTGAGGAACCACCTGTAAGTGGTGTCAGTGGTAGTTCCCGAGGAGCATCACTGTCTTCTAGGTCCATGGCTTCAAGGATTTTCAGACGTCGCTTGTGCTCACGTTCCCGACGTCGATTTTCTGATTGCAAACGATCCTCAAATGAACCCAAGTAGGGAGAGAAAGCTTGGCAGCGGTGCTTCTGCATCTGATACAGTTCACTCTGCATTTCTTTCAGGCGTGAGATGCAACGCTTAAAGGAGAAGATTTCCTCATCACCAGTTAAGATTCCAAGTGAGTTTAAATCGAGTTCTGTCAGCTGAAGATCATAAGCCAGTTCTCCAATCATTTCAACATGCATCTTGTCTTCAAGAAGATCATTACTTGGAATCAGTTGGAACAAGTCATCTGGAGAGCTGGCTGCAGTGCAAAATACTTTCACTTTACTCTCATAGGCAGCATCCACGAAACTCAAAAAGCGCCTGGCTTCATTCTTTTGGTAAATGTTCATTTGAGGGATGTCTTCCAGGAACACTGTGTGGAAGGCATTACAGATTGTGATGTAGTCAGCTGGCCCTAGTGGTGACCTGCACAGCTCATTGAAAGAGAATCTGGCTACACCATTCTCTGAAGCTACAGGGACAATAACTCTCCGACCATAGACTGGAAGAGAAACTGACGAAAGCCGAAGGCCACGCCCAACTGCCTGACAAAATGCTTTGTCAAATGCCTTTTCTGTCTGGGGAGTGAGAGGGCTAAAATAACTTTGTGTTCCCAGTTTCTGGTACACTCTGTAATCTTTTTCTGAATCCATTGCAGCCAGCTCACAATGCTTTGTTAGCAAGCCCACAAGGGATGTCACAGAATCTAAAGCCTCTGTTTCACGTCCAAATGATGATGTTCCAAGTTCACTAGGGGATCTGAAAACAAAACAGAGAACAATGGACTTTATGCTGACAGGGAGTTTTGAAGCAGCAAGCCAATTCATTAAAATACATTCTTTGCTTCAAAAGTGTATATTTTTCCCTTACAAAGGTTGACTGAAGGACTAAACTCAGCATTGGGTAATTTTGATTGGTACATGTACATGTACTAGCTGAATGTTTGGGAGGCGCGGTGGCCTCATTGTTAGCGCACTCGACTCCGGAGTGAGCGGTCCGGGTTCGAGCACTGGCAGAAAACATTGTGTTGTTTCTTGGGCAAAACACTTTACTCTCATGGTAACTCTCTCCACCCAGGTGTATAAGTGGGTACTGTCGAACCTCGATTATCCAGACCTCGATTATCCCAATTTCTTGATTATCCAGACTTTTTCTCTAGTCCCAATTTTGTAATGAATATTCATTAGTCATGATCAAGATTCATAGCCATGCTCTTTTTAAAACCACAGCATCGAAAACTGCAGTGAAAAGAGAGTTTGCTTTGCTTTCAAAGAGCAAGAGCAGCGCTAGCACGCGCCATAACTAATGAAGAGCATTTGAATGAGTTCTGATTCAATGGCTCAGAGTTGCTTTGTTGCTAAGTGAAATTTCACGCTCTGTTGGCTTGTTTAGCGTGGTATGCAAATCAAAACAAGCTAGCATCACGAACAGTTATTCCCAATTATCATGTCCTTGAAGCATAAGCGATCATCATCTGTTCTTTCAATAGAAAATAAACCATCTATCATTTTGCGATTAGAGAAAGGAGAAAAAGGAACCAATTTGTCAGCTGAATATGGCGTTAGTAAGCAGCAGATCTCTGATATCCACAAGAACAAGGATCATGAAGTTTGACGACAACTTGGAGACCAGCAAAGGACTAAAGCGAAAATTGCTGAAAGTTGCCCATGATGAACAGCTCGATAAGGCCCTGTATGCGTATGTGTATAACGCCCTGGTTTATTCAGCAATGAACATCTGGCACTCCAATTTCTGGTCCCCTTCTTCAAGAAAAAGTGAAACACTTTTACAGCCAGCTTCACACAGATCCCGCAGATGTCGACTTCAAAGCTTTGACAGGATGGTAGGAGAAATTCAAAACTCGTCATGGAATTAGAAATCTAAGCATACAGGGAGAAAAACTTTCTGCAGCAGAAGAAACTGTTGAGCCTTTTCTTCAGAAGTTACATCAAGTGATGGAAGAAAAGGGTTTAACCGCTGAGCAAATCTACAACTGTTTTTGAACGGAGAGAGACCTTGCTTCCGTGCTTTAATTGGCCCATATTTCTTGTGATAAAACAAACCAAGACCAGGGCAACCATTGTTTTTAGTTTAATTTTAAGGCCAATTTCATGAGATACATTCCGGCCAGTCAGAATGAGCATTAGCCAGTGAAAACCAAATGTATGATCTATGACCGGCAGTGGTTCGCAGTCTTGTTAATGGTGATTTTTAAACTGCGGGTGTAACAAAGTTATATCAGGCACCTCAGGTGACCAGGCCCCTGTAAGGCAGCAGCCTTGCAAAATACGAGTCCATGGATGAGATTGCCACAATTGTTACTGCTTAACTCAGTGGTTGACATATTCCTATTGGCTTATAACAGTTTGCAGGTCATTGACTTGTTTTACAAATCATGTTTTTGTGGATAACTTGTTTGCGTTTCAAGTTATAAAAATAATAAAATTATATTTTGTAGAAAATGCAGATAAAGCAGTAGTCTTGTACTGGGCATAAACAAAATTGGTCCTTGAAATGATAGTGCCATATGGCACAAGATGCAATTACATGCTCAATATTCAATCAATTTGCATGAAATTTGCACAACTAAAAGATCTTGGAAAGATCTGCACTTTGAAGGCATAATATTAGGCCCCCCTCCTATACAAGACTTGATTTACCACCCCTGCAACTTTTGGAACCTTTTGTCTTTGTACGTTTTAGACCAAGTTAATATCTGACAACAAGCTATGCACTGAGAGCTGCAAATTAAGCTATAGTTAAGGGGGTGCCCAATGTGTACAAGGAACAGAAAAATTTTAAACATTTTTATTTTTTCATTCGGGCACTTGTCAATCCAATCTGTGGCCTCCTCTATTTCTTTTGGTATGATTTATAGCATACTTCAGAAAATACCTTTCAGATGGTATATCACATGGGGTCTGCTGGTTCATGGTTACCAATTTAGAAAAACTTGCCATTTCCTTTAGGGCTTGAAGGGTTAATGTTTTCCCCTTTATTTATTATTCATTTGTTTATGTATTTTTATATATTTTGATGCACAATATAAAAAACAAAATGTTATTAAACTCATTGCTTTACCTGTTAGACGTTGTTACAATGACTGTGCCGTTTTCCAACATTTTACGGAACACTCCTTCCAAGAGACGGGTGGAGGCAAAGTCTGCCAACTGCATCTCGTCAAAACAGAGCAACCACGCCTCCCCAGCCAGCTCAGAGGCAATGGACTCCACTGGAGTCAAATCGTAGGTTAGTTCATCACTAAGGCAACACAGGTTCCAACGGTTTAGCGCTGAATACAACTGAAGCATAAAGGAATAGAAATGAACACGCTTCTTGTTTTGAACCTCAATACTGTCAAAGAAGATGTCCATCAACATTGTTTTTCCACTTCCCACTCCTCCGTGCAGATAAAGCCCCTGAGGTGCAGGTAGTTGGCTACCTGAAAAAAAACAAACAATACAATCATTATTATAAATAATTCCTTATTTATATGATCTCTAGTCATCTACACTGACCAAGACAACAAGAACTTGTCAGAAACACTTTATGCAGTTCCATAGTGTAATGGCAAGCCCTCTGGTGGAACCCACAGGGTACTAGATGAAGAGGAACAGGGAGATCACACAACAGCTAAGAACGTACCATCCAGTTGAAGGGCTACACCTAGGCCTTGACCAAGATGGAATGCCTTGTTAACCCCACGGCCATGGACCGAGCGCGGTTCTTGCTCTGCACAGGGTTTACAATTTTTCTTTAGTTTTGTGTGCGACCAGACTCAAGGCCAAATGTTGAATCACGCAACTTTATTCGCTCAAAGCTGTTACGGAAAATGTTACAGATATTGTTTTCTTTATTGTATGTAAAATATATTTTCTTTTCGTTTTATCGAAGCGTTGGATTCAAAGAGAGTATTAAATACACTAAAAAATTTCACTCTCGCTACCTGACAAATAAGATTGTGCTTACTTTGCAAGTTTATTTCGCCAGAAGCGACAGCCATAGAGGATATGAATTTTATCTTTGAGTGTTCAACTCGATATCTCACGAGTGAGCGCAGCGAACAAGTGAGATATCAAGTTGAACACGAGCATATTATAGAAATACAATGAAAGTAAAATTGTGCAGGTAAATAATTTGTTTGAACACAAATTGGATTGGAGGGATTTAAAAAAAGAGTGTAACACGATTACAAACTGATTCAATAAGATGTGCGCGTCAGCGACCACGTGGTGGAAAGGAAGTCATGGCAACCGGAGTTGGCAGAGCGAAATGGAATGCAGGAAATAGAACTTTACTCGATCCCTAATCAAACTCAAAAACAACCACAAAATGTTCTACAACCAGCCTAGGCGCATCATTTTAAATTCCGACAAAACACAGAATATTTTGAACAAAATCTTACAAGTATCTGGTAAAAGGTAAGTTTTTTACAAATGGCACTACAATATAAAATTAGATTGTAGTGTTGTGTTTAAGGAAAAACATTGCTCCATCTTGGTGAATAACCCATGGAAAGTAGGATTTTCATAATTGCTGAAATTTCTGCTTTAGCAGTGAGGTTTTAGACTTACACCTTCTTCAGCAGGGTGTTTCTTTTCAGAATCTCACAATTGCCTTTTTCTTAAATTTTACTACCAGTAAAATCTCTCTTACATCCATTATGGAATTTTGAGACAACAAAACAAATGAATGTAATTTTGCATCTGAAACTGCTTGGCATAGTCGGAACACCTTGATGAGTCCTAATGAATTGCACCGGTTTTAATTTTGTTCAATGACCTCATGCTTTTCACACATCAAATCTCTCAGGCTGACAGATTACAAAGAAAAAATCCAGCATTTTTCCCGAAAAGATTTTCAGGAAATTTTTTCTTTGAGACTTCCTTGGAAAAACATTGAGACAAGTGAACAATTTACAAGGCAGCATATAGAAAATAAAACGATTTTCTTTAATAAGTGGCTGTTCATAGGATGCATGAATGCCCATCTGGCTAAAAGCCTGATGGGGTGTCAAAATTGCCCATGACAGAGAGTGCTGGATGGGACCTCAAGCAACTCATGATGCAAACAAGGCAATTAGATCACAATTGCCTGAAAAATGCTCAAATCAAAGCCTACTTACAATGGGCCAATTAACAGTTACAAAGCCCAGAGATTGATCTTGGCATTCACAATAAGCTAGAGATGCTGAGCTGGACATCATCAAACTGCAGTTTAAATGGGACTAGAGGAGGCTACAACATGCATGATGTCAAACTTTCACTTGCCATAGAGAAGCAGATGCTTTGTAGCTTAACAGAATGGATGTGTTGAGTATTAAGACGAGGATCCATGACATAATAAAACCAATAAAAGCAACCATGTATTGACCTTATATTTGCGGCAAAGAAGAGTACATGTATGCTACACACATCTGAAGGAAAGTTTTCCTTAAATATTAGAAGTTCAGGATGTTCAAATAGTTTTGCCATCCTGCGAAAACCAGTTGCCCTCCTGCTGACAATGTTAATAAAACCCCGGAATGCAAATTAAGACCAGAACACATAGAGTTTTTATAACCACTGAAAATGACCACACAGCCTGGGTGGTCTTAACACTGGGAAGATACTATAATGGGGGTATTCCATTTTTTATCTGCACCCCCTCTTATTGAGGTGCTAGGACATCTGAGGGGGAGGGGGGTCTTTAAAGGCTGCTTCTGAGGGGCAAATGTGTCGGCGAATCAAATCTCTTAATAAATTCGGCTAAACTGCAGAATACCCTGCCACTTATTTGCATCTCATTCTTCAAAGCACACCGACAGATGTATTCTGCAGTTACTCCATAAATTCTAAAGGGGGAAGTGTGTCAGCACTTTGATCTTCCCTTCTTGGGAGGTAAAGAGTTAACTTTTCTGAGGGGGTAAAAATCAAAGTACCTTAATAGGGTGTGGGGGGTGCAAATATTAAATGGAATGGCCCATTATAAACTTGGGTCCATACATACCTACTCTGGTATGTCATAATCAAGCTTATAATAACGAGCTGCAGTCGAGTTGAAAGTGGTGAATAAGCGACGTAGACTTCGCACTTGAATTGAAAGAAACAATATACACCATAAAATCAATGTGTAACTTACTTGAAATCTGTTGGGGATCATAATCCTTCAATCGCTCGTACAAGCACTGCAGCTGACAAACCACTTTCAACTGAGAATCATCTGGCTTCAGTAATTGTCTTTCTAAATAGGACTTGTACAAACGTAAAGGGCCTTCATCAGGCCTTACTCCATTGCTATGGTAGAGTTTTCTTAGAGTAAAAACGTTCTGGTTGTCGTCAAAACGAAATCGAAAACGAACGAGCCGTTTCGTCGAGTGAGCGATAGCAGAAAACATCGAATTGCTCCAGAGGACGAGTTATAGTTTGCAACAGCTATTAAGGCAAATTTCCGACGAACAATAAGAAAGTTTCAGTGATAAAAACACTCAGTTCACAAAGAACTGGCTCGCCGTGTTTGAATTATGTAACCAGCGCAAGGGCCCCCCCCGGAAGCCCTTCCCATAATGCAGCGCGTTAATGTTGCGCAGGAAACTGGGGCGAGTTTCAAATTTTAACTAATCGATAAACTGACACCACCACATGCAAGATCGCGTTGAGAGAAGTCATTTGACCAAGTTTGATGCTTTTAGGGTGAACAGAGACCAAGTTATGGACCTTAAAACATTGTTCAAAATCCATACAAACGTCTCTAATGTTGAGACAGATTCCCCCCAAACCATATAAACTCTTAAATTTTTTTTTATCATTTTTGTGACAACTGAAACATCCCGTTATTCAACTACCATTTGAAAGAAGCTGAGATGAAAATCACGTATGTTTGCCGATTTTTAAGAGTATCACAGAAATCATAAAAAAATTTAAGAGTTTATATAGACTGCCTAGCCGAAAATTCCCGTTCCTCGGTCTTTCTTTGCTCCCCAACCCCACGCAAAATGCCATGTCAATATAAGTTAAAGTAAATTTTAACCCAGGGTCAAGTTACACCTTGTGTGATTTACAGACAAAAATTCTAGATTGCTGCTTCAATGTATAGAAGATCTTAAGTCGATTGATCTCGAATTACGGCTTAACTGTTTGATGCGCTAAAAAACACAAGCACCGAGACGATTATCTTTTCACTGGGTTCCTAGCCCCGCTTACGGTATTCAGCGAAACAAAACCAAAAGTTATTTATTACACACATCAGTATATAGGAGTGCGATACCGGTCGACTGGTAAGCCACGAAATAAGAATCGCCAGCTATTTTTGTTAGCGCCCTGCCATATTTTGATCGATATAAAAGCAAATGACACGAGAAATTTGCTCTGTCCTTGAAAACTGTCCTCTCTAGATGCCTTGACGCAAAATACCAATACTGGTCGATAAGTGGACAGACGCACGAATCTATAACGCAACGAGCGCCGAGAGGGGACATTTTCACGATCTGCTATTGTAAAAGACAAATTGACGGCAGTTTTTCATGTGTCTGTCCTCTATTTACAATGTCAGATTTCGTCATAGCATTGTCAAAGTAGTCTTCGAATCCCCCCGGCTATCGCCTCGTGGATCCACAGCTACTTTGACAACGTTATGACGACATTCATAATGAATGACAGGACAGACACATAAAAACTGCCGTCAATTTGTTTTAAATAATTAAGCTACTGACAGCTAACAGGTCACGTGACAAACGACAGTTGATAATATAATTCATGCGTAATGCAATATGGGAAAGGCTTCCAGCTCCCCCTGATAAGCGATGGAACGGAGTCATAAGCCGAATCCGTGTTCCGCTTCCGACTACCTTACCGACTCAGTCGGTTTAATTTTCATTACATCGTATCACTCTGTACTTCTGATTACGACTCCGACTCCGTCGCTAGTGAAAACCAGCGAGTCTCGTACTTTCAGTATTTAAATGTGAGACAGTGGCCTCCATAAAGGAGTTCGAAGTACAAACGTTTTTGGACTTTCTCTCCGGGAAACGTTCAATGCGCCTCTTCACGGCCTCTTCACCGACTGTACCCTAGAGGAAATAAAAATGTAATTGCACCCCGCGCGGTTTTCAAAGATTTTCCCGCCTTTTTCTTCTGCCGACAGCCGTGAGCCAATCAGATGCTTTATCGCCGATGAAGTTAAGGGAGATTTTTTTTCGCTTTCTTGACTTGAGTTTGGACCGGAGAAGTTGTTTTGCTCTCCAGTTTTTTCTCAAAATTCTCTTAAAAGTTAACTTGTTCTCATTTTAAAAGCGTAAAGCCAGTTGGTGAAAACTTGGAATATCCCTTTGTTTTGGACACTGGCAGTTTTCAACGCCGAGAAAAGAGGTAAGCAGTTCCATAAGTCTTCTCAGGCCTTCTGTCGTCAGTGAAAACGAAAAGTTTTTTAAGCTTAATAAAGTTTTGATGAAGTAATATAAAAGCTCTACTTACGCATAAGTTAAGCTTTTGTCCCTGCTTAAAAAGTAAAATTCACAAAAAACAGCGGTAGTATTTATCCAAATGAAAAACTTTTTCATATCAGTAGATGATCGTGAACTGTCGTGAATGAGTGGAGGAGATGTTTGACCATGTTTCTTCGAGAAATAGTCAGTTGATCGATTTGGATTTGGACTCTGGAAGAGAGTTTTCCATGCATTTCAGATACATTTGTATCGGCAAAAGCAGTTCATTCTGTACAGTTAGTGAATGCCAAAATAAAAAATCCACTCAAGACATTTCAACTTCAAACTGCACTTTTTTCACCAGTTACATTAAGATTTCGGCATAAGCTAATATTTTGTTTCCTTTCAGTGAAGGTTGTTGGCGGCGATAAGAAGAAGCTAGGATGAATGGTACATTGTCTGAATACGAGCTTTTGCGACTTAGAAACATAAAGAGAAATCACGAGTATTTGAAAAGTTTGGGTGAGTATTTTATAATAACTTACAAAATGTAAATTACGTTTTATCTCTTTGCATACGTTTTATTAGAGTCGTGGAATAAGAGAATTTGCAGTATACAATTCCTTTGTAACGGTTATAAATCACACCTCGACGAACCTTATATTGTTTGCGGCTATGGCTCTTCCTTTTCATGTCCACATTTTTATTTTGAATGTACATGATGTAATAAAAGTTTCATTTAGTTTCATTATCATCTGTGTGAGCAACTGGTAAAAAAGAATTCACACTATGTAGGTCATAAACTGACTACCTGAGTGACTAGCTTACTACAATCGTCCACAAAAGTGGTGAGACATTCACATGGTATTTTTCAATATTTGGATTTTCTTTTAGTTTGTATTACTGTAACATATCCTCATTACTTTTGTTACCTATTCATGGGGTTTGCTTGCAAGGGCAGCAGTTCCTTTTCCTTCCTTTTTGCTAATTTTTCGCTGCTGCATTTTCTTTGGGTGAGGCGAACTTCATTATTTCAGAGAATCCTGATGCTTTTGGCGTTTTTGAGTGCCCTCGTCTTTACTGGGCCAGAAACTAGAATATTTAATTTTGTCCCTTGTAAATTGATCATGATCTCAAAACATGATTTCACTAAAGCGGCTATGGGCTTTTGTTCATAGCCATTTAATTCCAACATTGATGTGTTCTAATATTGGGTTGGAGCCCAGCAAACAAGCTTCAGGATATGCAGCACTGATTTATGTGTAGATGGGAGGATGGGAAAAACATAGAAGTTTCATATAGTTTCATTATTATTTGCGTGAGTAGCTGGTAAAATATCATTCACATTATGTCGCTCATAAAACTGACTACCTGAGTGACTAGGTTACTACAATCGTGGACAAAAGTGGTGAGACATTCACATGGTAATGGTCTATGGTGACTTTTGCCTAATTTCCCATAAATTTTAAAAAATCACAATTTTTAGAGAGGAAGCTACATGAGCCCCTTGCTGGTTTTCCTGACTTCTATCCACTTCAAAAATTGGAATGTGGAAACATTTGTAATCTCGAGAACGTTTCAATAGATTAGTAAACTATCTCTTTGAGCGATTTAAAACAAACTAACATGCTTTCATACAAAGACCAAGACGGTTTTTTTTTATTTTACAGGACTTCCTGTTCCCGCCGTTCCAGCTGGTCTCCCAAGTCGTCCTCGTAAAACACCTGCTCAAAAGCTGAGGACCTTATCTGTAAACCATGATGACGAAAGCTCAAGTGAGAGTAGTGAAGGTAGTGACGAAGATTGGGTTCCAGGATCAGAAGAAGTTAGAAGACGAAAGAAAATGATAAAAAGGTTTATTCCAGGTAGTTAAATCATTTTACCTTGGAGAAAATGCTTAAAAGGAAAACGATACGTTGGTATCAATACTTTTTGGTCATCAGTTGTAAATAGCCAACTGGTCTGCCTCTCGCCAGTTGGGACTTTCAAGCCTGTCTATGTTCTTTTTGAAATATTTCTATTATATTCTATCTTTCAGTTTAAGTGACATGCCTGTTAACTAGCTAGTTGTAGCTAAGAGCATTGTCCACTATAAACAGCGGCATTTGAACATTTTTGTTTTGGTGTTCCAATACTTGGTACGATCTTTACCTGAAAAGAATTTTGTAATTTAAGAAGTTACAAAATAACTGTTGCTATCCCTTGCAGATTTTAGACCAAAACCTCAGACAGTTCCTGTCTTAAAAGGAAGAAAGGAATCCAGTAAATTGGTACGATTACAAGAAACTATAAAAATGTCATTGCAATCAATTTTGAGCTGCGTAGTAGCAGTAGTAAGTTTATTAAATCTCCAGCCAGTGGCTCTTCCGATTTAATTTACAATAAATGGAAATCGAATAAAATTACCTATAAAAGTTACAATAATATCATAACTAATTCAAATAAATAATTAACCTATTCTAAAAATTATAATCCTAAAAATTACTACGGACTGTTATATATCGTATATATAATATATGTTATATATTATATATATCGTAGTACGAGAAGTTCTCAAATGCTTAACATACCTCGCTTCAGTTAACAGCAAGTGGCCAAAGGTCTTTTTTCTATAGAGCAGTTACTTTATGGAATTCCTTATCTATCGATCTTAAACTTTGTGAATCGGTTAATGTGTTTAAACGCCGCCTTAGGTCTCGCCTTTTTAGTAACTTTAGCACTTCCACTATTTAATGTCATTGCTCTATTTTATGTTCGATATATCATTTTATATCATTTATTTTATCATTTAACTGTATAATTATTATTATTATCTTAACTGTATTGCCTCTGAAAATCCTCTTTGGGGAAGTGGTAATAAAGTATGTATGTAATAAAGTATGTATGTATATATTTCGCGCTTTACAGCGCCCTTAAAAACTGAGAGTGTTGCGCTATTTTTCGTTTCTTCACTTATAAGAGAATTCAAAGCAGTGATTGCTCTATAACTAAAGGACCTCTGCACCATCGACAAGCATTTGATTACGAACTAACAATATAACCAGCTCCAGTTGGCTTGATAACTCAGTTGGTAGAGCCCTGCACCCGTATCACAGAGGTCATGCGTTCGAATCCCGTTCAAGCCTGAACTTTTTGCAGGCTTTAATTTCACAGCTGCTGAAGTTTTGTATAGATCCTTTTCACAAATGGCTGCCAATTTAAAATTTTTTTGTATGCATTTAAATTAACCTCACTTAACTCGTTTGAGAGTAAAAATTCTTTTGAATTTTCAATTCAAAAACGAGGTTAGTCAGGCTAATTTTAATACTTGCAAAAGAATTTATAATCGGCAGCCATTTATGAAAACCGTCTATATAACTGCCATGATCAATCGTTTTTCAAGTAAATAATTGTTGTCTTTGGTGAATCGTCTTACATAACAGGTAGAGAATGAGAAGAATGACGCAAGCGCATATGATGAACTTGGTCGATTGGGAGAAGAAATGGACTTCATTTCAGCAGTGAAAAATTCAGTTTCTGAAAAACCAGAGAGAGAGACAAAGGGTGAAAAGAGAACTTCTACTGAGCAACGTAAACAGTATACTACTCGGGGGAAAAAACATTCCTACTGTGAGGCTGAGGTTCCAGATGATGATCACTACATCTGTAAGTTAACCGAGGGATTCCATGACTTCATTTTTGTCCTCCTAACCTTATTCCACAACTTCACTCAGTTCCGTCATGAAAAAAAGAACGATTTGCTAGAGGGAGAAAAGTAACTGATGCTTTTTCTTGTCATTTTTTCTGGTAACATTCCTTTGGTTAATGTCTCATTTCAATTACTCTCTTAGTTTGCGAACAGTGCCAAGACCTCCATTATGGCGATTGTCCAGTTCACGGGCCTTTGCAAATCATAGAGGACAGATCTGAGGAGGAAACTTCACACATGACATCTGCAGTGGCGTCATTACCTACTGTTCTTATTACAAACAACTCGTCAATTCCTGGAGCAGGTTTAGGTGTTTTTAGCACTACAGAGATTCCTAAGGGAGTACGATTTGGTCCATATAAAGGAAAAAAGATAGGGTGGCAGCACATTACAGATGAAACAAATACGAGTTACATGTGGGAGGTACTGTGTTATTGTTACAAGGCTATATGTGTCTAACATAGTTCAAATGTTTTGTCCAAGAACACGGTACACCTGACATTGTTTTCTTAATTCAGAATAGCTCAATGTTTTAGAAATAACAAACAAAAGAATACTTATTAGAGAGTTAAGACCAGCAACAAATTTCATGTCAATAATATGGGCAGATGGAAATTCTTCCGCGTTACACGAGGATTAGAATATATATTTACAATTTTTTATTCAAGAAAATAAAAACGCCTTGTCGATTTTACTTGCAAGATTGTCAAAGACGGCAAGTTCAGTCATTTCTTGGATGGTCGAGATGAAAGCCATAGCAACTGGATGCGCTTTGTAAATTGCTCTCGTTGTGAGGACGAGCAGAACTTGGTAGCCTATCAGTATAGAGGCGAGATCTACTACCGAACTTACAAATCTGTAAATCCAGGAGAAGAGCTATTGGTATGGTATGGAGAGAGCTACGCTAAAGATTTGGGGATAACTATGTCTGAAGAGCAAGAAAACAGAACAAAAAGTAAATTTGCTTTAAATTTTCTCTCATAGCTTTTGCCGAAAAGTGAACCATTTTACAGAAAACTTAACACTTCAATTTAAAACTAAAATTTGCTATGAAGATCTAAACTTGGCAGGTTATAAGAATGACTGATTCGTTTGAAGATCGAGGGAAATTTTGTTGTGGCCATTAGACGTCAATGGCTGTGTAAAAGAGGGGCCAGGCGTATTAAAAGTGGAACACTTCGCAATTGCGTTGTGATCGATTAGCTCAACACATCACTCGCTTTTATCCATGCACAAAGTCAAGTCAAATTAAACTGATTGCATTACTGTAAAGAATACTCAAGAGAACGTTATTTGATCGTTCATATATCTGCAAAGTATTCTTGAGCTGAGCCGGACTCGACTTGCTTTGACTTCAACATTTAATTTCCCCATGAGGTGAATCCAAACAGACAAGCGTATACTAGTAAAGAATTTCACTTTTTGGAGACAACATAAGTAATTCCAATCGGTATTGAGTACTCATTTGGGTGATTTACCTTTGATAGCGTCAAACGAGTAATGTCAACCATCATTGACCCTATTGCCTCTTTTAAAACTAAAAAAATATCATACAAATTTTGGGGACATTTTATTTTGTCTAAAAGTTTATCTTTCTTCCTTCTCAGGTAATGGATACATATGCGAGAGCTGTGAACGGATGTACACTTCCCTGAACTTTCTACAAAGACACAAGAACTATTACTGTTCATCCAGGACTTTAAATTGGGAATGTAGAATATGCAAAAAGCAATTCAAATCAGTTAACAGTCTAAACATACACATCCGCCAGGCTCATGCAGATGAAAAGCGTACCCAGTGTGCACTAAGTGAAAAGGCGCTTAGTCCATGTAATGCTCTCACCACGCATCTCCGTACTCACACAGGTGAAAAGCCATATCAGTGTACACAATGTAACAAGGCGTTTAAGAACTCTAGTCATCTGACCAGGCATCTCCGTACTCACACAGGTGAAAAGCCATATCAGTGTACACAATGTAACAAGGCGTTTAACCAGTCTAATCACCTGACCGAGCATCTCCGTACTCACACAGGTGAAAAGCCATATCAGTGTACACAATGTAACAAGGCGTTTAACCAGTCTAATCACCTGACCAAGCATCTCCGTACTCACACAGGTGAAAAGCCATATCAGTGTACACAATGTAACAAGGCGTTTAACAACTCTAGTCATCTGACCACGCATCTCCGTACTCACACAGGTGAAAAGCCATATCAGTGTACACAATGTAACAAGACGTTTAACAACTCTAGTGATCTGACCAAGCATCTCCGTACTCACACAGGTGAAAAGCCATATCAGTGTACACAATGTAACAAGGCGTTTAACCAGTCTAATCACCTGACCGAGCATCTCCGTACTCACACAGGTGAAAAGCCATATCAGTGTACACAATGTAACAAGACGTTTAACAACTCTAGTGATCTGACCAAGCATCTCCGTACTCACACAGGTGAAAAGCCATATCAGTGTACACAATGTAACAAGGCGTTTAACCAGTCTAATGATCTGACCAGGCATCTGCTTACTCAAACAGATGAAAAGCCATATCAGTGTACACAATGTAACAAGGCGTTTAACCAGTCTAATGATCTGACCAGGCATCTGCTTACTCAAACAGGTGAAAAGCCATATCAGTGTACACAATGTAACTAGGCGTTTAACCAGTTGTAATTAAAGGCCCTTTTAAATAAGTAAATGTCTGATTTCGCTGACCTTTCATATACCTCAACTTGTGAAATCCCTACCCTTTTAAATACCTGAAGCCAAACAAAGGCACCCCTGTATAGGCCATTATAGGGAGTACCCCACGAGGGGACTCAAGTAAACACCAGGGTAAGTTTGAAGTAAACAACTGAAGAGGGCTTTTCATGGAAAAAATATGGTAACTTGCCATGTGTTTTTCTGAACACCAGTCTTCACAAACGCTTCTGAACAATTCAAGTTTAATCATAAATATGGCTAAATAGCGCCGACCATGCCAACCCTATCATACACATGAAGTCCCAGCATTCCCGTTCGGTTTTTTTTTTTTTTTTTTTTTTTTTACTTCGAAGATATCTTTATTCACTATCTGCATGTGTTTACCTAGTTTACAATGTTACCAGTTCAATACATGTACAGTGACGGAGTATTTCTTCTAATTAATAATTAAAAAAAGAACTGTATTATATATATATAGGACATTACACGCCTTTATATATATTTAAATCGTTCAAACGTGTCTCTTGTTGTGCATACATTAAGGGAGGAGTATTTTTCCAATTAGTTATTAAGAAAATTTTTCAATTCTGTATTTTAATAACACTTTGTCGACGAAAGTAGAGAGGTGAATAGCTTTATTATGCATCTTACAAGTGTGAATGTAATATCTCATAAACAAGGTCGTATAATTAAACTTCTTTAGTAATGTTTTATCATATGGGCCGGACATGATGCCAAATAATTTTTCTTCAATCGTTGGGATAAAGTAAGAATTATTGACAGCATTAAACCAGTCGATGACATTTTTTACAAAGTGTTTAACAAATTCGCAATCCGTAAATCTGTGGTCAATTGAATCATGTTCCCCGCAATAGAGGCATTCGTCATCCGTTTTGATTCCGTATCGAAAAAGCTCTTTTTTTGTTACTACAATTCTATGAATAAGTTTGAATTGAAATTCTTTTAATTTTGATTCCTTACAAATGTTTTTCAGGGAGTTAAATATTTTTATCCATGCCTCTCCATCCAGGTGCATTGTTTGGTTCCATTTTGTTGGGCCAGTTTGACACCTCGTATGAATTTGTTTGTTAAATAAACTATAGAAATCCTTAGTTTTGGCTTTGCCTAAGTGGATTGCTGTCTGGTCGTCTAGTTGGAAAAGGGGGCTGTTCTCAATGTATAGTTCACTTTCCGGTGGACCTGTGGATTTTGCTTTTGTGACTAGATGCTTCGGTATTGCACTTACGACTTGATAAAATTGGAGGAAGTTCGTTTTACAAGCGAATTTGTTTTTAAATTCTTGGTAAGAAATAAACTGGCCATTACTATTCAGCAAGTCTTGTATAGACAGAATATTGTTGTTAAACCATTCACTAATGAATATGGGCTTCCCTCCAACGAGAATTTCTTTGTTATTGTATAAGATCATATCCTGACCTCTGTCGTAGTTATACCGGGTTTTCAATTCATTGAAAAATTTTAAAATGTCGTTATAAAAAGATGGCAAACCGTCAATATACTTTGTGCAGTAGTTACATCTTAAAAGAAAACTCAAACCTCCATATCTATCTAGATAATAGTCTGGGATAGTTTTCCAGTTTTTCCTTCCTGGTGCGAAAAGTCTCGGAATCCAAGCTAACCGCAATGCTTTAATCATAGTTTCTACATCAATCATACGAATACCCCCTTTGTCTCGATCTTGATAGAGGCCTTCTCTTTTTATTTTGTCGTTTTTGTTTTTCCATAGAAATTTAAACAGTTTTGTTTTAATTATTGGCGTTATTTCTTGAGGGACATTGAGAATTGATGCTGAGTAAACGAGTTGTGATAGAGCGAGAGATTTTATAATTAGTACTCTTCCAAATAGTGTAAGGTCACGTGCCCTCCATAGGTCCAGATTTGTTTGCAATTTTTGTAACTTGTGGTTGAAATTGTGTTGGTTATTTCCCTTTTCGTCGTACGAGACATGGATTCCTAAGATTTTGACCGGATTGCGTAGCCATTTTAGTTGCAATGCGTTGTTTTTATTATTTTTCCATTTTCCCAACCAGATCGCTTTTGTTTTTTTCCGGTTTAATTTTAGGCCCGATAGCGAACCAAAGTTATCAACTATTTCTAAGGTCTTTTCTACAGAAGCCAGGTCAGCACAAAAAAGATTCGTATCATCTGCATATTGGCTCAATCTCAGTTCGTTTCCTAATATTTCAATTCCTTTGACATGTAGGTCTTGTCGGATTTTATTGGCCAGTACTTCAGCTGAAAGAATAAACAAATACGGGGATAGTGGGCATCCCTGACGGACTCCTCTAGACGGCCGAAACCAATTTGTCAGAAAACCATTGTTTAATGCGGCACTCTCAATGTTGGTGTAAAAGGTGCTAACCCATTTTTGAATACTCGTACCAAAATTAAATACGTCCAATGTTCTCATTATAAAGGGCCATTCAAGGGAGTCAAAAGCTTTTCTGAAGTCTAAGGACACTAGAATACCTGGAATGTTATGCGTCTTAGTATATTCCATAACGTCGATTATGAGACGGATATTTTCCCCAATGTAGCGTCCCTTTATAAAACCAGTTTGGTCCGAATTTATTAGCTTTGGTAGCGAAGCTTCTATTCTTTTAGCTATGGCTTTAGTTGCTATCAACGTTAAGTAAAGTTATTGGTCGCCAATTTGATAAATCTAACAGGGAGCCGTCCTCTTTTGGTATAAGAGTGATGATGCCTCTTCTTTGGGAGATGGAAAGCTCATTTGTTTCATAAGCCTCATTGAAGCTTTCGACGAGGTTATGTCCTAGCAGTTCGAAGAAAAATTTATAAAATTCTACCGTAAAACCATCTTCGCCAGGAGACTTATCATTTTGAAACGTTTCTAAGACCTGTTTACATTCGTCGTACGTTAAAAGGCCTTCAATTTCATTTCGCTCTTCATCAGAAAGCTTAGGGAGCTTAGGTTTTGACGACTCCCCGAAGGGACTCTTGGGTAAGGTAGACAACTATCCTAGCCCCAGTTGTTTCTATGTGGGATTAAGGTATGAGGCAGCCAACCTAGTTGACTCCATAATTGTCCTTATTTTTTCTTTTTTTCAGGCTGCCTTGAAATTTGTCCATGTTCCAAGACTTCCAAAACAATAGGAACTTTTTTTTATTATTATTATTATGAACAATATTACAATGCATACACTATTACCTAATTAATTACACGAACGCTTACGTTACCGTACTTTATACAGTTGATTACTAACACTAATTACATAAGAATTTACAAACACTTTACAGTTTTAAGGAGCTTACACTATATAGCTACTTACAGTACTTACAGAACGATACTACAGTACTTACGAAGAAATGCACTACAAGTATAAGCCTACCTCACTAATATGTAATTTACTTGTATTATTTAAATATAATTTTATGTTTTAATATGTAAATAAAAATGACAACTACAACAAAGATTTCGGCTGGCTTAAAGAAAAGTGCTACAAATAAGTGGTTACATTGTACCATGTAGATAACGTTTTTGGAGTTGCAGTCAATGTGATGATTAATAAATCTAGTTTCCCCTGTAGAATTAAATGTATACTTAGTAAGTCCGTCGTTTATGTAATTGCATGTTAGGCAGTTGTTGCCACAACGGAAAGAGCCGCGAGGTTCGTTAGCAGTGGTAGACGGTTTATGAAGCTTAGCACTAACTAGTATATTACTAAGGTTGTTAGATCGTCGGAAGGCAACAAAGGGTTTAGCTTTGAAAACGTTAGTGCAACGGGGAGATGAAGACAGAATGTTGAAGTGTTTGTTAATGATGGATGATACGTAGCGAAGAGCTGGATTATATGTTATGACGAGGGGTACCCGTTGCGGCTGATTAGTAGTGGGAGTGTCTTTGGGGGTGAGTGTTTGAGTACGAGTAATGTTATGTACGCGTGCTATTTCTTGATTAAGGAAAGGTAAATTATATCCGCGTTTGTTGAGGTAAGATTTGAGTTCGTTAGAACGTTGTTTGAAAGTCTCGTTAGAGGAACAGATACGACGAAGTCGAAGGGCTAAGCTGAATGGAATAGCTCTTTTGGTATGTTGAGGGTGGCATGAAGAATGTAGCAAGTATTGATGTTTGTCAGTGGCTTTGGTGTAAAGATCAGTCGTGATATTGCCGTTATTGACAGAAACGTTAACATCAAGAAAGGGTATAGAAGTAAATGAATAATTGGATGTGAACTTAATGGTGGGATGAATGTTGTTAAGGTAAGAGGTGAAAGCATGTAGTTCGTCAACAGAATGTGTCCATATCATGAAGATGTCGTCTATGTAACGCCACCATGTATGTGGTTGGTATGGAGCACGCGACAAAGCGTCTGTCTCAAATTTGGCGAGGAACAGATTGGCATAAGAAGGTGCCATTCTGGTTCCCATGGCTGTCCCGTGTATCTGCAGGTAGTGTTTGTCATTGAAGGTAAAGTTGTTCATAGTAAGAATCATACGTATAAGATCACATAGAGTTTCCGTGCCAACGGTAGAACTGTTGCGGTCTCGTGTGTCAAGGAAATGTCGGCAGGCGGTGATGCCTTCGTTGTGGGGAATGTTAGTGTAAAGAGAAGAAACGTCTAGAGTAACAAGAAGGGCGTTTGCAGGGAGTTGTCCAAGTTGTTCGAGTTTGTTGAGGAAGTGTGTGGTGTCTTTTATAAACGATTGCGTGGTCTGCACCAGAGGTTTGAGATGGTGGTCTACAAATTGTGAGATACGTTCCGTAGGTTGAGAGTTGCTAGAGACAATTCTCGGTTTTCATGTGACGTAATCATTTTCCAAAATTAAAAATTACCTTTCCTCCTGAGGTTTTAGTTTCATCAGGTAAAAGACCCTATAGGAACTTGACGTTTCACAACGTTTTAGCTCGACAGGGTTCTTTCTTTTGTATATTGAGCACGTTTGAATTTCTAAGCTTTGCGTTGCGTGACATGAAAATGGCGCCCAAAAAGGGCTGTCGTGTAGGTAAAAAGAAGAGTTATCGCTTTAGTTTTTGAGAACTAAAAAGTGCTTACACTAGAAGAAGCATTTATTTCAATGTGTCGGATGTCTAGAGAAATAATGTTTCGTTTCAATAGCAAAACTCAGTGACAGATGTTTCTGTTACGTTACGGCCGCCATATTTGTGCCCCTCAGAAGGGCACAAACATGGCGTCTCCATACAAAGCTCTATAAATTTGGGTGACACACTTCTGCAAATAACGCGCGAAGAAAACACAGCAGAGACCTGATTCTTGGCGAGGTTGTTTATATATCAATCATCTATCGTATCCCAGATTCTTGACTTTATACCTTGAATGCTTACGATTTTTAATTTTAGTCACATGGCTGGTGAAAACCAAGAATAGGGCGTCCAGGGTTACCCTGCTTGTGCACTTTAGGCAAAATGTAAAACCGTCCGGGTTTAGGGTCAGTCTGTATAAGATAGCGTTTGGTTTCTTCGCTAATAATTTTGTCACGGTTCATGCGTTCGGTGTATTTAAGTATGCGTTTTTGTATGTCAGTAGTTACGTCGTTGTCTAAGAGTTTGTAGAACTTGGTGTCGTTGAGTTGTCGTAGACACTCGTTGACGGATGTACCAGTCTCGATCCTTAACAACAGTGCCAGGCATCACCGCCTGCCGACATTTCCTTGACACACGAGACCGCAACAGTTCTACCGTTGGCACGGAAACTCTATGTGATCTTATACGTATGATTCTTACTATGAACAACTTTACCTTCAATGACAAACACTACCTGCAGATACACGGGACAGCCATGGGAACCAGAATGGCACCTTCTTATGCCAATCTGTTCCTCGCCAAATTTGAGACAGACGCTTTGTCGCGTGCTCCATACCAACCACATACATGGTGGCGTTACATAGACGACATCTTCATGATATGGACACATTCTGTTGACGAACTACATGCTTTCACCTCTTACCTTAACAACATTCATCCCACCATTAAGTTCACATCCAATTATTCATTTACTTCTATACCCTTTCTTGATGTTAACGTTTCTGTCAATAACGGCAATATCACGACTGATCTTTACACCAAAGCCACTGACAAACATCAATACTTGCTACATTCTTCATGCCACCCTCAACATACCAAAAGAGCTATTCCATTCAGCTTAGCCCTTCGACTTCGTCGTATCTGTTCCTCTAACGAGACTTTCAAACAACGTTCTAACGAACTCAAATCTTACCTCAACAAACGCGGATATAATTTACCTTTCCTTAATCAAGAAATAGCACGCGTACATAACATTACTCGTACTCAAACACTCACCCCCAAAGACACTCCCACTACTAATCAGCCGCAACGGGTACCCCTCGTCATAACATATAATCCAGCTCTTCGCTACGTATCATCCATCATTAACAAACACTTCAACATTCTGTCTTCATCTCCCCGTTGCACTAACGTTTTCAAAGCTAAACCCTTTGTTGCCTTCCGACGATCTAACAACCTTAGTAATATACTAGTTAGTGCTAAGCTTCATAAACCGTCTACCACTGCTAACGAACCTCGCGGCTCTTTCCGTTGTGGCAACAACTGCCTAACATGCAATTACATAAACGACGGACTTACTAAGTATACATTTAATTCTACAGGGGAAACTAGATTTATTAATCATCACATTGACTGCAACTCCAAAAACGTTATCTACATGGTACAATGTAACCACTGTCACAAACAATACATAGGAGAAACCAAACGTAGACTTAAAAGACCGCTTCAACGAACATCGCAGACCTGTTGACAAACGAACTAACAGCTCTAAGCCCACCACGGTATCCGAACATTTTTTATGTAACAATCATAACGCTACTGACATGCAACTTATTCCCCTAGAACTCGTTAAATCTAATCGTGACGGTGTACGTAAAGCAAGAGAAGCATATCTCATTGAAAGAGGTCAAACCCTTGAACCTCATGGTCTCAATAAGAAAGATGAAACTTAGTACGTTTCTTTTGTATTAGCTTTCTATGTTTAGGTCACCTGTACTATTTATAGCTGCTCATTGCTACTTTTCAGGCTGTAACGTTTTACCATATTTTTAAATTTCAAATTTTTAAATTTTTACGTTACTTTTTTCATCGTTATTTATTACTTAGCCCTGTCTATCAAACTTTTGTTACATTTATCTTTTCACTAGTTATATCTTATTTCCCATATTTTAAATTTGTAACGTTTAAAACTAGAGTCATTCTCTGTTACACCCTGAGGAAGGAAGGCCGTGCCTTCCGAAATATTGGGAAATATATCCCTATACTGTATAATCAGCCTTGCTTATTCTCGTGTATTATTCAACTTACAGCTGATTAGATTCTCTACAGCGAGAGGATCCGGTACTTCTGTTTTGTCACGGTGGTCCTTACAAAAATTAACGTACAAATAAGTGTAAGTGAAAAGAAAAAAAATGAAGTGAAGTGAAATTTATAGTAGTTTTCCCCAGATGGTCAAGAATTTATGCGGCTTTCTTTGCGCGGTATAACTTTGCTTTAAAATATCAAGTTTGTCTTGGAGGCGAAGAAGAAAGCCTTCAAAACATAAGTTGCCGTCACGTGAACTTGTCGCGAAGATGTGGAATTTTGCAATAAGAAGAGTGACATTAAGTGCCTGTTTATTTTTGATATTATTATGCCAACCGTATAGGATATTAGATTCAGTCAAAAAGAGCACTTGATTAAATTTCTGGTACCACCAGCTGGTGAATCTATCCCAAAAAGCTTTAGATACGGTACAGTGGTACAGTAGGTGGTTTAATGTTTGCTTTTCAATGGCGCATAAGGAACAAATGTCACTTTCAGTAATACCGGCTCGAAAAAGGCTGGATTTGGTAGGTAAAATGTGGTGTATTATTTTACACTGAAAGGCAATTAATTTCGAATCTTTAGTTATTAGGAAAGGCAACGAGTACACCTTATGGATGCTTTCCTTGGAGAAACCGTAATTTAGAATTCTATTCTCTGATGACTGTGGACTTACGTTGTTACTTAGAAGTGTAGCGTAGGCTATACGGGTTGACGGAAGGTCTTCAAGAGGGGCATTTTGGTGCAAGTTGTTTTGACTTAACATAGTCTTCCATTCTGTAGGAATGGCAGCGATGAGGCCATGGTACAGTGTAAAAGGAATATTAATGTTTACTTTAAGAATGAGCTCGTCCAGTGAGAAAAAGGTGTTGTCTTCTTTTAAAAATTGTTTAATGCGTGTAACCTGAGCCTCAAAAAAGGGTTTGAAAAAACCTGGCTGGTCTCCGATTAGGATCCGACTATTATTCCAAATGATTTTGTTGTGAATACAGTGGTCTTCCGAAAATTTTTTAGCTCAGTAGTGTGTGGTAAAAAGGTGGAAGGTTGTCAAGGCTGAGATATTTGAGCATTCCCGTTCGGTTTTGACGACTCCTTAATTGTCCTTATTTTTTCTTTTTTTCAGGTTGCCTTGAAATTTGTCCATGTTCCAAAACAATAGGAACTTTTTACATAAGACGTGATAAGAACAAAGTAGACAAATTTCAGTGTTTGAGAATACAGACATGGTAGATCATGTGTACTAAAGGCATCTATGGTCGAGTGTTGATCGATCTCCTTGACTCAAGGGTATCGATCAACACTCGACCATCAATTGAGATGTCAATCGAGTGTTGATTATCAACACTCGATTGAGATCTCAATCGATACTCGGTTTACACTAGACCAATCGACCGACATCTCAATCAACACTCAGTCAATAGTTGACCGAGTGTCGACCAACTCGGTGACAACTCATATGTATCGATCAACTCAACTCGGTGACAACTCATTTGTATCGATCACTGAACACTCAAAGGCGTGTCTACGAAAATTAGTTGACTCTCGACGGATTGTCGACTGATATGTCAATCAAGTGTTGACCGAATAGCGATCGAATGTTGATCACGATGTAGATCGAGTGTCAATCGAGATATTGACCTAGGGTAGAAATCAACCCTCGACCGCGGATGCCTTAAGTACACATGATCCGACATGGTTGCCCACGACATCATGTGGAAACATCCTAAATCCCACATTGCACTCATTTCCAGACTATTCCAAGCATACAAACTAAGGGTGCTTTACAAATATTCACTTCTTTTATTCACCACCAAAAGACAATATTATTGCTAAATAGCTACTTTCTCAAAATTGTCAAATCTAGGTGCCATAAATTAAAGAAAGTTCATCCAGAGCCACGGCTCCGGATATTTTGACAAGGCACGCAAATAAATACTTGTAAATATATAAACGTACCATATACAATCATCTTTTTCATAAATCTTTCTCTTTTTGCTTAGTGCTTTTTACAAAGATACTAGGCTACAGCAACTTAAAAAAAAAAACTTTTCAGGAGTAAAAGTAAAAAACAAGACAGAGAGAGAGGGCGACACAATAAATTGTTTAAAATAATGTAAAGTCCTGAAAATTTGACATCTTCCGAAACTGAAGCCACCATAACGATCCACATTCCATCCACCCCTCCCCATCTCTTGCCGGGTGTAGAGAGTAAAACCCAAATGACACTTAAGCAAACACTTACTTTACTCCATTTACAGCTCTGTTCTTGCTACCCCACCGTCAATCCTCTAACTTTTGTCAAAAACAACAACTGCTAAAGCTGTTTTAATTACTTTTTTACATCAACCTATGCCAAACAAGTCTTCTTCACAACCTATTTAGTCTTCACTTACATGTACTTAGCTCTCCCCAAAAAGCACGAGTGTGCCATGTGAACACCTACATATATGGTACTTTTTCGGGAGGGGGGAAGGAATCTTCCATACACTCGACCTATTTCCAACTTTTTCGCATAAATAAACAACTGAATTACACTTCTTTCCGTCTGTTAACTTTACTGGTGACTTACAGGTTACTGTTTACATTCCCTGCACTACCACTACCTTTCCCCCTTCTGACTCCTCCCCAGTCATCTCTTGAGAGGTCCATTGAATGGAAGACAGTTGAAGGGGTCTTAATGAACTCCTCCGGACATGGATGGAATAATGAGAAGGAAGAAGCCTCCCTTGTTAATATTCAATGGACTTATGAGATAACAGGAAGAGTCAGTTTGTCTTTTCCACCCCCTCCCCCCATGAAGAGAGTACCATAAATGCTTAGTGCACTCACTCATCTGACTCTATCTCTCCTTTTACATCACTGAAATAAAGTAACTCATAAAACTTTTTACCACACAGCGCAGATCTCAACAACTCAAAATACACAGAGATGCAATTTGCAATGTCAAAAAACTGCGGTACCTCTTGTGTATCCATATACTTCTTGTTAAGTTAATTTATTTTTTTTTAACAGCAAGACCTTATTTCCTGATAGATCAATTCCTCAATTTCCATGACCTGCAAGTTTGCATCGCTGGGTATAATAAAAGATCAATGAACACATCAGAACAAATTGATCGAAAATAAAACTTGAATATCTATACATTACAAGCTTCATTTACCAAAACGTTTTTAACAAGGCAATATTTTGAGTAACCTGTTCTTGAGTCACACTTTGTTGTCACGCTGTTTGTACAAGGCAGCGCTTGGCACAATTTGTTTCTCTTAGTGTCAAATCTTCTAATTTTTGCAACAACCATTTAAACACCATTCGTTGTCCAAACACAACACTGAGTAACTCATTAATGACATTGAAACAGATTGCATTTGGATAAAGTTGAAAAACGCCCACCTGTTCATTTCCAAATCTCAATTTGTAGAAAAGTGACTTCAATAAGTTATTAATTAATTAAGAAATAGAAAACAAGTGCCGTGTTTCTATTTCTTTTTTAAAATACCGCGACAAAGAAGAAGAAAAACAACTTGTTTACTTCGATCATCAAAATGTAAATTCTCTTTGTTCGCGCCATATTACGTCAACAGCTCGTGCTAGTTCTGTGTTTCTACGGAGTTAGAGAAACATGGTTTTAAACCAATCAGCGTGCGGATTTTCTTTGGGTTATTTTCTAATTATTAATAACACTCAGGAATCATCCTTGGTTGTTACGAGACCAAGATTTCGCCAACAGAAGACTGTTACCCTACCAATTGGAAATTTAGTGCTCATAATAACAACAAATAAAGACAAGTACCAAAACTACCATGAGCTAGCCCTTGTAAGCATCGCACAGCCTACATGTATAGCCTCCTATGCAGAGGCTCTTAATTTGTGCTGGTCAATCAATCTTCCTCCACAACGAAAATGTGTGACAAGCCATGAGAATGTCTGCATAAGATGCTACACAGCTTATCACTCATTGCACTACTTAGTCACAACTAGGCCATTTTTTGGCTGCTCAAGACAAACCACAAAAAACATTGCCTTGGGAAACTGCTCCTTTAGTTGCTTGGAGTAAGTTTTCTCAACGACTTGTATTGAATTTGCCCTAAGGATGACATTCGGAAGGAAGCGTTGTACGACTCTAGGTTTCCAGACTTCCTTTGTATATGTCCATTGCCATTGTATCTTTCTTTGTGAGGTTTATTTTCAAAGAGCGCAGCACGGTTCTGGTTTTCATCCTTGTTACGCTTGACCCAGTGTCCATAGATTCTAAATGCACAGCCATCTATCATTTTGCGCAGCGGTTTCACACCGTAAGGTTCTTGAAGGATTAAGTCAAATGTCACTGGTTGAAGCTTATTCTTTGCAAACTTGGAGAATTCCCTGACTGCTATAAGTGTAATCACAGTCCCCTGTAGCAAATTAATGATTAGTTAACCTTTACACCTTTACATCCTAAAATTTCTTTGTCACTGTCTGTAAAACAATAATGTGAAATGATCAGATCACATGTTGTGTATTTTGGAGAACATGAACCACAATGGCTAATTTCTCATGTTTCAGTTTACTCTAAAAATGGTACTTCTGAAAACACTGAGTGATTTTAAAGACAAGAGATACAGTCATGTAAAATTGTTCCTACATGTAGTGGGCCTTTTATGCACTGAGAGAAATCAATGTCAAAAAGCCATTGTTCATTAAGAAAGAATCACAAATACATCATTTTGTCTTTCACTTTCACGTATGCAAAGGCACTGAATTAAATAGCATAACAACTTGACTGCTAATAAAGAAAAATATATAATTTATTGATATAATTATTTGGAAGAAAATATGGCCAATTATCACTGCCCTTGTGCCAGACAGTCTAATCTTATCATGGGTTGGTAGCAACACAAAACTAAGTCCAAAAGATTTTGCTTACACCCAATGTTGAACAGATTTCACCATTTACAGTAAGAAAATAATGTACCATCTACTGTATGGTCTCATTACCAATCAAAAATATTCACCTTAAATTTCCGTCTTGCAGAAAAACCTTCATTCTTTGGTTGCTGAAAATGAACAATTTTCAAACATTTAAGGTGGCTCTGAAACCACTCCACAGATTTAAACTTTGCGAAAAGTTGCATCTTATAAACAATTATTGGATGAGGTTTTTGTGATATCCAGAATAATCAAGGTCGAGGTAAGGGTTATCAGCCAAAGCCGAAGGCTGAGGCTGTTAACCCTTACCGAGATCTTGATTATTCTGGATATCACAAAAACCGAATCTAATAATTGTTTTATTATACATTGAACAAACGCAAAAATTTGGAAGTCATGTTTCTACTTCTTCACTGACGGCAAGCAACACGACTCGCGCGAAGTTGACATGACTACCCTTGGAAATCATGCACTGCGGCCATACATGACATGATTACCCGTGACCTTGACATGATTACCCCTGACCTTGACATGATTATTGTATAATCTGCAGTTATGATGTCACGAGCGCTGATTTCGAAAATTCACTGTAGGCTTTCGGCCAATCAGAAAAGGGTTAGAGAGTTGAATGTATAATAATCATGCTTATCATAATTCGATAATTAAAAATAGGGATCACCGAGCTCGTTTTTGAGTTATAGGCGCTTAAAGCTAAAATTAAGGGTGTTTTTAGCAGGTCATACTGTTACTATGGTAACTTGTTATGTAAAATAGATGATTGCAACTTGTTTACCAATGATTGGGCATTTGTATGATAACATTAGTGTAGCATCATGTGTTAAACAGTGCCAGTATTCATCCTTCAAAGTATACAATGTAGCTGTTAGAAAAATGCTGGAAACTGATACCAGCCTCCCTCCTTAAGTCACCCTTGAAACCTAAATGTTCACAAACCTGAGCTCCTTGAAACCAGGGATGCTCCAGTGCTTGCCCTGCAGTCAGTCTTGCTTTAGGATGAATAACTAGCAGCTTAGAAATCTGTAGGAAGACCAAGAAGAGTTCCCTTATCAAGAGCAAATGAGAAGCAAGTTCATGTATCTATCACTCACGGACAATCTTTAATCTGACACTTTTAACAAGATACTTGGCTGACTGGAGGGCAAGTAAGAATAAAATGCACAATTTTATTTGACCCATGAAAAAACAAGCTGGCCTGCTTGATTCATTATATCCTTTGTCTTCACAAGTGCTGAGGAATTAGCACTCTGAGCAAGAATCTTGTTTTCAAATATTCTCTGAGAAAGAATGTTCCTAAGCAACATTGCCAACATGTCTATTGATTATGACATGCCAAATAATTAACAAATTGGAAACTCTTCAAGTTTAATTGTTGTTATTTTTTTTATTTGCCAAAATGTGTCCACTACCCATATGATGTACTTACCAGATTCTTGGCAGATGCTGAAATGTCATCCCACTCAGGGCTGTGGAAATGATACCTTCCTTCCATTATTGATCGCAACATCACAACTTGTCGCCGATGCCAGAAAGGAGGACAACCGACCAGCCTGTGGAGAGAATTGGGTCAACACTGTTAACATGACTATTTCTTTTTTTTCCACAAAAGCTGTGATGTTTTTTTTACAAAGGCCAACAATACTTACAAAGTATACATTATCACTCCGCATGCCCACCTAAAATAAAACAAAAACAAAATTTAGCAACATACTCAATGACTAGAGCAACAAGGCCTATGACAATCATAATTAATTATTCTTAATGCTATTTGCTATTAAGTTACAAAATCCGTTCGCAGGGCCAAAACCTAAAATCATACAATAAGGTTGCACTATTACCAGCCCAATGTTTCCCAAGTATTGGACTGAGCATTGACTCACATGATCCCACGCAGATTATGTATTAGAAGGTTTTCTTTTTGTTTTCTACAAACTTCCTTTTTTTGTTCTAATCTAGACAGCTCTCAATCAGAATTGCATGCCTAGAGTTTACAATACCTTTCAGTTGAGTAATACTGTAAAAAATTTATTAACCAAGCTTGTTTAGGAGCTGACTGGGAGAACATTGGACATCAGTCTTTTCCGTATGGACCTTGCTGCCTGGGTCCATACTGTTAAGTCCTCAGGCCGATGTTCTCAATGTAACGCACTTGCAGTTGGTCACCAAGATATGACATCTATAGACATGCAATGTACATGTAAAACTAATAATGGACAACTTCGGCCTCACATGTCAACTTCCTTTCCATAACCAGGGGCATCAGCAAACATGGAACACTGAAGCACTTCAGGAGATAAATAACCTGGTGTTCCACACAACTCTACCAAAAGAGAGAGAGAGGAAAAAAAGAAAACAGGTTTACATTTTTACGCACTCATACGATGACCTCAACTACCAGGATTCATTTCACTTCTCCTTTATTATTCAAACTTTTAAACCAAAGTTTGGGATTAAATGACAATTGTTCCAATCAACATGAGACAAAAAGTGAAGGATTCTGGTACTTGTTCTTGTAGTCCAATGATGCCATCATGCAAATTGCCTATTAGACCCAAAACCAACCCCAAACAAGGCATCGCTGAGTTGACAATTGCTCCTAGAAAAATGAGGACTAGTGGTCTAATTTTTAGTAGACGCTCTAAAGGATTGCAGCACAAAGCTGTAATTCTATGTATTTTTAAAGACTATTTCCAGTTCATTCTGCAGTCCCACCACCCTAATGTTTATAAACATCACAAGTTTCCACTCAATGGAATGCGAATAAATGTTAATCGTTACAAACCACATTCCTCATCTTTGAGGCCTTTCAAATTCTTTTTCCAACAGCTTCATTGATTAATTCTACAGCTGCGAAACTGTTTCATCAAGTGATACATGAGCAAGAACCATGCATAAAGCTAATTGACCGCTTCGCACCATTATGGCGGTTGTTTTGAAACTTCTAATTTACTTCATGTAAGTAAATGTAGTTATTAGTTTTTGTGATGTCTTACATGAAGGAAAACAGAAAACGCAAACAAACTCTCAAGATTGCATAGTACGGACTAGAAATCATCTTTAAGCCTAAAATTAAGGATAATTTACAGTTTCAAAAGCAGCCCACATATGATCGTTGTCTATTGATCAGCGAATAGAAAATGATGAGAGAACCAATCAGATTCACCGATTTTCAATAGAACACAGGCATGACTGGCTACTACAACAACATGTTAAAACAAATAAAATTTTGTTACGAAAATACAATATATACAATGTCATTTGTACCTCGGAGCTTTTCTTCCTCTTTGAGCTTAACGGCAAAACCAAAATCTGATATTTTCACAGTATATTCTTCATCAAGGAGGATGTTTTCAGGCTAAAGAGGAAACAATCACTAACAGTAAACATCACATAGGCATCAAAACATGCATGTCAATGGGCATTGTCATACACCATATAACAACTTAAATCAAGAAAGAACCTGGATTCTCCCTTAGTAAATGCTGAGAATTCCATCCTGCATTGTGATCAAGATCCTGTTAAGTCTTTGTTTCCATCAAGTGAGAGTAAAGATGGTTATTTGTTAAAATGAATTTTGAGTTCATTTGTGGCAATTCAAAGCTTGAGATACACAGCACTTCATTGAGAAATACAACATGCTATACCTTCAAATCTCTGTGAACAATGTCATTATCATGCATAAACTTCACAGCTTTGAACACTTCAAGCATGATCCGCCTGAAATAAATAAACAAACACCATAAACTTCTGAGAGTAACATCCACAAGATTAGCGACCACCTGACCAGCTGAACCAAAAATGATCTGATATTTGGTTTAGATTTGACCCCTACTACAAAGGCAATGCATTACTCTCTGGCACAACACATATTCTTTATCCCCTTCTTTTCTTGAAGTACATGTACATGTATCAAGTTCATTTTTTAAAGACAGATGGGCCTGCACGTAGTACATTTTAGGTACCTTAAAATGATGGCTCCCCAAAAATTGCAAGGACTCCAAAAGTAGTAACAAGAATTTCAAAAGGCCAATGTCAGAATCCAAACGTTTTAAACATGTTTCGTCAATCTTGTGTCTTTATAGCCTGTAGGTGTACTGTCTTGAATTTGTGTTTGTGAGTTATCTTGACTATTTCCTTTCACTATGTGTAGTTATAGATGTCGAGCCCATTCTTACCTGGTTTTCTTTTCTGATAATGTCACTTGGTCTGTGAGATGATCAAACAATTCGCCTTTTGCTGCACTGTAACACAACAGTACAGACATGAACTAAAGAATGAAGTTTTGATTTTACACCTGAGAAAGACAGTCACGTTAATGATCAGCTTGAACATGGGGCAGACTCTCTCTTTAGAGAGAAAAGACAATTCAAAGCAATAAACAACAACTACAATATATACAACAATGCTTTATTTGCTCTAAAATCTTAAAGCTACAATAACTACAGTAACTTAAAATATAGGTATGTTTAAAATGGAGCCAGGGGGATAAATGAATCTTGCAGTTTTCTAGTTATTCTCCTAAGAAAAGTCTATGTCTAAAGTTTTTTTTAACAAGTGTAACACCAATAAGCATCTTGTGACAATTAAAACCACAGTGAAATAACATTGATACTGAAAATTACAAAAAAAAAACAAACGATGCAGCTGCCAGTCATATCCAAGTGCAAGTTGAACCTCAATAAACCCACATGTACAGTATTATGCCCTCCCTAAGTGCTGCACCTTGCCGTGGTGGGGAGGTTTGCATACCTTAATGACCCTGAAAGCTATATCAGCTGGGACTACAGTCCCTGGTATGTTTAACCTTGCTGGGCAGGTTCCAGGTGAAAGGTCAGACGAACTGCAGCACCTGGCCCTCCAGGTTGGGGGTTGGGCAAAGGGCCAATAACCCTTCCCTGGAAAACACTTTATATTACAGAAACTGCAGCGGCCTTATGCACAACAGAGCGCGAAGAGGATAGGTGAGGTGAGGTGAGGTGAGGACAGTATTATCCACACTTGTTGAGGTTGTTTAGGTTGATAACAATGCGTTAAAATTCCACTGATAAGCCCTGGGATTCATGAGGGTTTTTGTGCGGAATATAATGCTGGATCCTCCTGATGAAGACCTATATACTTCTAACCTATATAGTTCTAAAATATGGGCTACTAATACAACAATACCAGAAATGAAAAGAACGCAATGTACATTTAAAGGGCATTTGTCACCCTTCTGCGCAAGTGCAGCAGTTTGATTTCTTATCCGACGGAACACTTTTCAAAGTTGATATTTGTGAGAAAAATCCTTCTCCATCGACCTTGCGAGGCGTGTGAAAATAGAAATACCGCTATTGGAGGACTGTTTAGTCATCCATGAAAGATTTCGACGGAATATTTTGTGTTTTGAGTTGAATACCGTCGAGAATTGTGCTGTCCTCGAGAGGGGGTTTTCGAAGCGGCTAGAGACGAAAATTTCTAAAGAAAAAAGAAATGGCAACGAATAAAAGATAGGAGGACGATCATCAGAAACTATATAGCGGCAGATGTGCATGCAAGTTGGAAGATAGTAAAGTGCAGGGGGCTTGTATTCAACGGACACGGCCTTCACACAACAAAAACATGATAAATATTCTTTACAAACAAAAGGTCAAAAGCCAGCGGATAAAGAGATTTTCGAAAGGCACGTGAAACTCCAAGCTGACTCGCGGCGAATTCGTGGCGCACGTGATAGTATTAGGATATTTATTGGTTAAAAAAAATTTGTGTCAATCAAGACCACACATGCGCTTTATCGTGACAATGGCCCTTTAATAGTTATATCAATGACACTACCCATTTGTTGCCATTCATGCAGTTTGAATGTTTAAACAAGAGGAGAATTCTTATTGAAATTCAACCTTGCGGATTTGGAATTTAAATGTGCTTATGAGTTATTCAAAAATATTTTACTTACAGTTCAAAAACCAGGAAGAAGAACACAGGGGACTCAAAGACATCTACCAAGCCAACTAAGAAGAAACCAAGTAGCACAATGATCAGAACATGTACACAACAAAACAGTGCTTCCAGCTGGAATTAAAAGTTACAGCTAATGATGTAATTGTCAATAAATAATGTCCCACATAAACAATGTATTATTAAGCACTTAGTGACTGGCCCCAAGGGAGTTTAGATTCTCCGAGACCCTTAACCAAGGCTTCAGGAAACATTGAAGTTGAGGAGAAACAAAACTCACTGTTTCCGTGGGACCAGTCATGAAGTCAGGGATCTCCCGAAAATTTGAAATAGAAGGAGAAGAATTTCATGTAGACGGCACAAAGTGATTTCCTTGCTGAGCCCACCACAAAAAAATATATAGAGTTTCTCTGAGTAGCTGTTGTGTCTAGGTCCATTAAACAGTGTTTTTCGCCAGTGTGTTGCTATTACAATGTACCTCCCAACTCAAAAATAGGGAAAAAACACACCAACAATTATTTACTTGACGCCAGCTGGCACAACAAATTTGCCATGATTTGAAGATGCTTTAACTGACCATGCGCAAGTCAACAGTTCAAGTTGTTGTTTTCCAAGGGAGTTGGTGAGTTTTGTTTGCTCTTAGGAATTAGTGAGTTTTGACCCATTACATGTGGCATGTTTCTCCTAGAAACTAGTAACTCTGCTTTAACAGTTATAGCCTGTTACATTAAAGATTCAACTAAAAACTGAGGATTTAACTTTACTGTGATCTATGTACAATGTAGCATCTATCACTGGTAAGGTTGTTTCTTAGTTTTAAATAGTAGCGTTAATTGAGAGCACTGTACATAGCATCACCAGTGTTGAATTCTGAGAATCTCTTGAGTGGGAGACGATTTGAGTGAGTCAATAGAAACCTCTCATGACAAAAACGGTCAAAATAATAAGCATCAGAATTATCAGTATCAAAATGATAATATTGTGGCATTACTTACTTATATTCCTATGCCCTTGCAGAGCAAGCAGAATGTTGACTTCATCTCTTGTAGTTGCCTCTATGTCCACACCTCCTGCATCACTCAGCTTATCTATTATTTTTACAGCATATGGTTTGCCAGTGGCTTTGTGGAAACATCGCCTCACCACACTGGAAATTCCTCTGAAAATGTTCAAATTAAAATTTGTTTTATTTAATTCCAAATGACTTTACTAGTCTATAATCCAATAAAGTAAACTGTGGAAGCGGTGTGGCCTAGTGGTTAGATCACTGGATTTGTAATCTGGAGGTCCCAAGTTGAAATCCTCCTTCCTGCCACAAGATGGATTTGTGTTTGGTGGTCCCAGATTCAACTCCTCCGCACTTTTTTAAATACAATGTAGCCAGCTGGTCAGCCTCCTGCCAGTTGGGATTTTTAACAAGTTTCTGTTCAATTTACAATTTCAGTGTCCTCAATTAGTACAGTTATAGTACTATACATTTCAACAATAATTATAAAGTTATTTATTTTAACTACTGGTAGTACTAATGATAACAAGGTTTATTTCAGGATTATTGTTAAATTTTGACGTAGCTGTTGCCTAGATCTTAAGATCCGTAACAAACTTGTTTTATTTCTATCATGTCTGCAAGTTCCCTCTCAACATCAAGGCTGCATCAATCATAAACAGCCGTGACAGGTGTTACAGTTTGTGGCATTTACTTTACCATACAGGCATTTAACTGAACCTCAAGTTTTTAATTATCCATTTGGTTATAAGCTCAAGATTTTTATCAGGTGATAGGTGATGAGGTTGCAGGCAGAAGCAACTATCACCTCATAGGAAACGAGAGTGAATAATCTGACTTCTTAAGTACTGTAGAATTGCAACCGAAATTTCCATTCAATGATGATTTCCAATTACTTCTCTATATTTCTTTTATATATCAAACAACAAGACACAACAAGTTAAGACAGTTCTCTTTTAGATTATTGCATAGAATTACAGTAACCAAAAAAGAGCTACTAAAATTTAGATTGACAGATGACACAACCTCAGACTCAATAGAACATACTTTCTTACATTGCTCCGAGATAAAATCATTCTATTCTGAAGCGTTGGTGTGGTTTAACCGCGTAAACGATACCAAAGTTAATCTGTCTAACAAGCAAATTACTTTTAATGAAATACCCGACTTTCATCAACTATCCAAATACCCACGACGCAGACTACACTTGTTTGTTATTCTTTTGAAACAATATGTCTTCAGTTGTAAGTGCTTTGAAAAAAAAACAATCCAGAAAGAATTCCAAACAAAAATGTTGTTGCAATGGCAAATGGAGAAATGTGCTCTTTATTAATTATTCTTCTTATCTATGTAAAATAAACACTCCAAAAAGGAGGTATAAGTTATTCACCATTACACGTTAGCGCTGTTGTATGGTAGGTAGACTGCAAGTAATTCTCAGGTGCCTTTCAATTTATATCTTGTAAGTTATTTTCCTTTTTGCTTTTGTATTTTTTTATATACTTTTTTCCTTTTTAGCATAAATATAGTATTGTAAGTAGTTTCGTATTTCTTTAAGTTTGTTTTTAGTATGATCGTATTTTAAAGTAGTGCATGTATAAGTAATGTAGTATAATTAGTAAGTATAGTAATTGTTCACTTATTTCTTTTCTATTTCATTTCTTTTGTTTTCATTTTTACTGACTGATTATTTTATTATAATTGTTCACTTATGTATTTTCTATTTCTTTTGTTTCATTTTTACTGATAATGACGTTTGATTTAAAAGCGCAACCCGCCTCGATTAGCTCTGCTATCTGCGGGTTGCACAGGATTATCATTGTATTTTTTTCTTTAAAGTAATAAAATGGAAATATTGAAGTGGAATTAGGACTGTAAGTAGTGTAAGTGTTGGAGATGTTAATACAATTGCTTTGATGGAAAAAAAAAATTACTTCTCTATATACTTCTAAACTTCTAGTTTACGAAACCTCACACCAACTGTGTTTGAAATTTGCAGTCCATCAGATTTTTCAACAATTTAGAGATTTTAATTTAACAAAAACACGAATGTCCTTCTTTTAGTTTTTTCAGCAAATTAATTGTCCATTTGTTTCTAGATGTTCCTCCAAACTTCAGAAAAAAAAACAAGAAAACAACACCATTTTGTAGATGACCTACAGGCACTGTGTGCAAATGGCTCATACTGTGATATAGCTCAGCCAATCAGATTGCAGCATTTATATTCAGAACACTAGTAGAATTACACTAAATTATAGACCTTATACTATGCTGTAAAGCAGGTTAGTGCCAAAGGCTGTAGGCCATTTCTGAGTTCCCATTACCTCAGCCTCAAAACGAGTCTTGGTGATAAACCTTTCATACGAAATGAGTTCTCCATATGGACTCACACGTTCCACGTATTATAACATTATTACTTATTATTATTATGTAAATCAGACACTACGTTGCAGAGACAAGAGGCAACTTTAAAACAGGCTCTTTAAAGATCCAAGGCTCTTACAGTATTTGGACAACAATTGAAATATTTGCTGTGTTGCCCACAGGAAGATGAAGCAAACTTCGTCACCAGGGGAAATTGCGGAAATAACAAGGAGTGTTTCCATGGAAACTTGCTACACATCAAGGAACTGTTATTATAAGCTACCCTTCTAATTAAAACAGTTTCAGATTTGGTCAAATAGGCTTTAGAAAGAAAACTTAAGCTTCAGAAATAATTTAATGTCATTCTTAAAAATTGCAATTCAAAAGCCATAAAAGTCATTCTTTTACGGCATTATAACATGAAGGAGATGGCTAGTTCTCTCAGTAATTGGTTCAGTTGTTAGATTGTTTGCTTGGTAGCAATAAATGCTACTCCTTTCTTGAAACACCAGTAATGACTCATCTACAAAAAAATCACATAATTTTGTTTTTAATAATTTCCTTTAACCTACATGGTTCATTTGCCTTGAAACCTCCAGTAGGCAAATGATTGCTTGTATTATTATTTCGTTTTTTAAAACTTGTCTGAGCTGATCGAAAACTAACTTAAGTCATCCAAATTATCAACTTTTTACAGATTGATACACAATATAATTCCAAAATAAACAAACAGCAGTTCTCTCCGAAAATGATCGACTTCAAGATTAACCCAACTAGGGAACGAGTCGTAAGGCGTGGAGTACGCTTGGCTCATCCGTTAGGGTAAGGGTAGACACGGATAACTCGTGCTTTAATGTGGAAGGGATGGTGAATGCGTGTGCAAATTCGAGTTGCTACTTGTTAGGCCGGAAATTCATGGGACCACACAAGTCTGCAGCTCTGTAATGGAGCTCAGTATTTGCCAATAAGCGTGATAACCTTTTATATGAGAATAGTTTAATTACCACCACCTGTATTCTTAGCTTAGACCTATTTCGATGTCACGTTAGTTAGAGAGAAACGTTGGCAAATTTAATCTCCATTTGTTTAAGTAACTAGTTCCGAGCAGAATGCATAGCACACCCTCACCAAGCCGGCTACTAACAGGATCTAGTGCAGAGAAAATTGAACAGATGCGTTTAAGCAGACGGAATTGCGACACGATCACTCCTCGATCGGCCTACATCTGTTTAAGCATCTGCGCTGAGTTTGGAGTATAGGAAACGATCCACATCCAAGTTAAATCCCATCACTGCAGTTTGCAAAACATGTAAGAATTCACCAAGTTTCTAGCGTAAGCATCATTCCAATGAAGTTGTTTCCGTACAGCATAACGGGAACTGACGACCATGTACATGTACATGTTAGTACACATGCATGTTAGCACTAAAACTAATTTGCTCGACGAAAAGCTGTAAATTCGAAACACATAATGATCTAAGCACTCTCCTGAAAACACTAATCTTACACAAAAATCATATCAAAGTCCACTTACGCGCCCAATTTCTCCTTTACTTCGTACTTGTCGGAAAATCCGCCGGTTGCTTCGGTTCCTAGCGGCCCATCTTCCAAGTCAAATTCTGTCATTTCACGAAGGCCAAGTCGCAGTGCTTTGGCTTTCGACTCTCAAACATAGTTCTAAAATCATCTGGAGGGTTTCATCTCGTCGAGATGCAAAGCAAAAGCGAACTTAAATTGCAAGGATTTGTAATCATCGAATGAACTCTGCAAATTTACGAAATTTACACAAGGAAGATTAACGAGTATTTGCTCGTCAGCGGTATGCGGTCAGCGGTATGTTTCAAGCAATCAAGAATCTCTTTGCTCATTTCACATATCTATGTTTTGGGTTGTTTTGTAAATTTTTTGGTGATTTTTAGGTATATTTGGAGAGAAATAGTTTTTCTTAAAGGATTAGTAAAATTGATGGAAATAGGAAATTTTGAAGATTTGGTGTTGTTTTAAAATTAGAGTTTGAAATTAAAAATTGGTTCATACACTCCAAACAGTTGCCCAACAACCTGGGGTGCCATTGTGCGGTCAGGCAACTGTCTGGTGGTGTTCCATAACCCTTTTTTTTCCCTTTCAACCTCTCTTTAAACTTACCAAAATTTCACTTTAATTCACGTGTACCCCCGCCTTAAGAGGTCAGCTTAGGGATAAGATTCTTTCTCCTATTTCGGATAATTTATTTTTAGATCGCATAATATGAACAATATAATTAATTTTAACTTTTAGATCTTGATCTGTTCTTAGGCTGCATTCATTATGTATCCTACAGGGGGGGCAGAGGATTTTTTTTTCAGCGGCTCGTTTTTTTTATATCCCCCCCAAGGTCCATACAAATTTACAGAACCCCCCAAGCAATCAGCCGAAAAATTAATACCCCCCCCCCTCCCCCCTCCCAAGAAATATCAAAATAAATATCTGTATAATAGTAAACTATATATGTTTGAAATCTCAAGAGACATGTTTAATAAGAACATGGAGAGAGCTTTGACTGTTTATGTCATACCTATGCCAGCCAGTTTAAGTAGCGCGAATTAGGTATAGATAGCCTGCCAGCTCGTGTACGAGTACTACCAGCCGGAGTACAACTAGCCAAGGTGGGTATGTAAACGCCCTAACAAACCTTAAACTACGGAATGGTTAAGAGTTCTGCTCAGCCGTCCGACCACATAGCAACTGACGAGAATCGAAAGATTCGAAACCGCGGTCTTGCTTAAAAACACACATTATATACGAAAATGGAGGTTGCCTGAACTAAGCCGAACAATGGCATATAGAACACGCAACACAGTCAACAGACTTGCGCGTAAACAGCTACATTTGAATCATGTGGTGTCAGAACGAACAAAAGGAGGAATAAACCTAAACATCGAGCGCGAGAAACATAAGCTCGATCAGATATATGCAAGAAACATAAGAACGACTCTAGACAAACGTATAGCTTTCTCGAAGTAAAGCTACGGCGTCTCCGAAGAAAAACGTAAGAGGACAAATATGATATCCGTGATAAGAATCTACGTACTGTACTTGCATGCAGTTCTAATCAAACAGCCGGGCCCGGCATCACACTATATGATGCAAGTAAGCAACATGTTCACGGTAAATTTCATATTTTGTCCCTCGAAAGCATATTCTTGGAGACATATCTTGCATTAGAGATGAGCCTAAGCAATGTATAAACACGTGGCAAATTACAGAGGTGTCAAACTCTGCAAAGCGACATGCCGGTAAACAACGGAAACTATGCAGACCGCAATGACCTCTCAATTTGCTATAGCTCAGTCTAACGGCTCAGTTCTACTAAAAATTCCTCTCTATAACACAACATGAAGTCCCCTTCATAAACACGAGTGAAGCAACAAAAAGGTCGAGAGACCGAACAAAGAACGGCAAATGTACAAATGTCACGAACCGTAGGAGTCGTGTAGGCTAGTCACCTCATTTTACACTTAGAAGGTTACAAAATATGTTTCATTACGGTAGGGAATGTGCGGCCTGTCACCCCTTGCGTTATCACACATCTACAGACCAGGCACACTACTTGAAAAACTTCAAAATAGGTACTATATATAGTCTCTCAGGATAATAGAGGTACCCTTGTTGCTTACAATCCTTGAAAGAAGCTGCTGTACTTATCTTTTCTTTTCTCACCTTTTAAAACCATTACAAAAGCTAGACAGAATCTTACAAAAAATAAGCATCCCCCCGGAGATATTTAAACAATTTTCATATCCCCCCTTTTTTTGCTCTGAAAATTTGAGATCCCCCCCTAAAATCCTCTGCCCCCCCCCCCCCTGTAGGATACATAATGAATGCAGCCTTATACATAGTGATTTTTAATTAGGTTTTAAACTAGGGTAGTTAATTCTCTGTTCCACCATTTGTGTTCATAGTGCTACGCGGCACAACATTCATATGTACCCTCACTTTCTCTTCGCCGCGATTCACCACCTAAATCGTCCCCGACTTTCTCTGTCCGACCTCGTAGCTCAGTCGGCAGAGTAACGGAAGATCAAATCCGGAGGTCGTGGGTTCGATCCCACCGAGGTCAAAAGATTTTTTCTTTACCTCGTGTGGTTCCCTGATTCCCTTTACTAGGGCTAACGCCCAGTGGGTTACTTCATGGGTTCAATTTAGCACTTTAAATTACACTTCAGAGTTAATTCTCTGTTCCACCATTTATGTTCATAGTGCTACGCGGCACAACATTCATATCTAAAAGATAGTAATGCTGCGCCCGGAATGCTGCGGTACATTCTGTTGATAGTGACATATCTTATGCAGTGGTTCATCTACCTGTGCGTTCTAAGACTTACATTAACCTTACGTCCTCAAAGTAGTATTAAATCCTAGTGTGTAACGCTGTGTAAATCGTAGTGTGTAAATTTGTCCTTGTAGGCATCAACTTCATGCATGATGACGCATCGATGGCGAGGTGTGACAAGTGATCGTGACAAAAAAGCTTACAGTGATCTGAACTATGTTTGGACATAAAACGATACACATCAACCTCCCCTAAATCGGATCGCGAAAATCGAAAGATGTGGAAATTGTAGGAGCAGAAATCTGATTTCTAAATTCTGTGCTGGCACGCATTAAATGCCTCCGGCTAGAATGATGACAGACTGTGCCGAGGACGCGTCCATCGCGATGTGTGAGAATGGACCGATGGATCAAAGGAGCAAAACCACCGTAAAGGCTGGATTTTCAGTATTTAATAAAACAATGCGGTAGAATGTAGTAACATGGTAATCTGAAGCTAGAAATTGCGAAATGATACTAAATTAGTTACGAATCCTACAGTCAAATGAACGAAAATACAATTGCAGAAAAAATACATTTGTCCAGCCTCGTAACATAGAGTTAAGAAACTCGCCAACTTTAAAACGCCTTCAGTGCGGCACTTAAAGAAAACGTATTATATATGAAATTAGCGTGTTCTACTGTTTTCGTATTTTAATTGTTCTACTGACAAGCTTTAGTAACGACGATTTCTCTTCATTTAAGAATTCGAACAAGGAGGCGAGACTGAGATGAGGTAACATACTAAGTTAAAATTAAGATGTCACAATTAATCGTCAAGATTTACAAACTTTCACATACTGCATTCAGAATAAAATCAAGAGTTGTGAACGTCAAGCACGATCTTCTTCACATCATTTTGCAGGTAAATCAGAGCAAAACAAACCACTAAATTCTCACTGGAATCTTCGTGAAATAAGACGACGGCTCGACGGTATGACCTTCTCATGTGATGTATATACGAAATAATTCATATACTGGAACTGCGGTTGTAGATGAAAGTGAAGAATGATCATCGCAGTATATTTTCCAATTTAAGCAATTGGAAAGAAGAAGCCTGAAAAAAAATCAGGGCTTTGGTCCCGCTGAAGCCCTGATTTTTCTCAGGCTTCTTCTTTCCAATTGCTTAAATTGGAAAATATACTGCAATGATCATTCTTCACTTCCATGACTTCCTCATGCTGTTCGTGGCGCAATGCACTCTGGTAAAAAGTGGCGCAGTGCACTCTGGTTCCCTTCTATATATTCGACTTAAATCCTGACTATGTTGCTGCTCCCTCGCTTCGCTAGCTGCGTAGCAATAAATTCTTAATTAGGTTATTAATCATTGTAAGTTTTTAAAATATGCCGTATGGAGGGCCACAAGTTCATTAGTTTTTTGGCTATGAAGTGTCACCCTCTTTAAATAAACATTTATTGAGTGAAGAAAGCAAAATTACCTAAAGAGTCCTAAAAGTTCATCCCAGAAGGAGCATGAATTTTTTTTTCGGTAAATTTTAGATGTGAAGTGAAAATGGTGATAGGAGATGCTGTTGGTGGGAAATGCAGTCGGAAGATACTGTTTGAGCTATGTTTGATCACAGAGAGGTTTGATCAGGAGAAGAAGCCGAGCAGTAGTGCACAGGACAAACAAAAAGTTCTCAAAACTAAGAATGAAAGCAGCTACAGCCTTTGTTGGAAGCCTGAAGCTGACTCTTCCTCGGCTGACGGCATCACACATGCTACATTCCTTCGCATACCAGACCGCAAAACAATAAAGCGATCTACCTGACAATATCAGAACGCCAGAGTCTCACATTAACATCCTCGTATGACTGTGACTGCACTGATCTGTAATTGAATTTTTAATATGTATTTGTAGTATTTTGTAATTGTATCGTTTGAATATAGTTTTTATTCCTAGCTTTTATTCTTCTATTTTTCATAAAGTTTTGATTTTCATTCGCATATTCTAAATTTTATTTCTCTTTTTCTATTTATTCGCGATATGCGAATAAATAAAGTTTACTTACTTAAAGAGAGAGTTGTTTTTTGAATTGAAACTGTCTTTTTAATAAAAGCCAATAATTTTTCATTATTACTTGTGCCAATTTCTTTCGAACATCAATGCAATTGTTACTTATGTAAATAGTAGTTTGATGTACTGTATATAATGTACGATTTTATTTTTATCTTTATTATCAATGCTATATCATTTAGTTATTTATTTATTTTGTCTTTTCTTTCTCGGAGAAATCAGCTAGAGCTACTCTTGTAAATCTGAGGTGAAATAAAGGTGATGGTGTATGTAAGGTACGCTGGGTACCCCGCTCTGCTGTGAATTGCGTTATCAACATTTGCGTCTCTGACTCTTCGCTTGGCCTCCTCCGTTAGGCAGACAAAATCAATATTGGCCCCAAGGCTTGAAACTGTTGTTCATAACCACAATAAAGGCCAATAACGACCTTTATGTGCACGATATTGATTGCAATCTGAAAAAATGTCAACACCATTGACCCTGTACACCTTACGGCATCAATATTCATCCGAGTCACTGCTGCCGAGTCATTTTAACGTTTGACGTCATAGCATGACGAAATTCCTGTTAAAAGAGTTTGAATTTTCGCTGGTCATAGTTTGCTCTCAGCCAGAGTGAGAAGCGGTTATTTTCATGTCGGGGCAATCAGAAGCTAGTAATTTCCTCAACTCTTGTTACGCTGGAGTTGAACAGTCCTTACCTTTCTCGTCACCAAGCTTGGCTACCTTAGATAAAAGTAGAACCGGAGTCTGAAGGGTGGGGAAGAGAGGGTAGCGGCACTTACGGCCTTCCAACCTAAGAATTCAAAATTATGCTACATGCATATTTATATTGTCTTCGTTGCCACGCAAGGCTGAAGACATCAACGCTACAGCGAATTTTATAAACAACTATGAAGTGTTTTCAGCCCATGCATGACCAGAGGGTGCAAGTGAAGAATACGTAATCAGGATTTTAAACTTTGTAATTTTCGGCTTTAAAAATTAAGTCCTAACATGTAAAATCTTCAGTCGCACTGTTACTAAATCACCCGATTTTCTTTGCACAACTGATACGAACGAAGTTTTAATCGACTATCATGAGAAAGATCATACGGACTGCATGCCGTTCTCATACTTGTATATTGGAACCAGTCAAACATTGAGCTAACGCTCGGAGAATCAATATCATATAACTGCACATGAACTCTTGCCTAAAGTTTAGATTTCGTAGTAAATTCTGTCCGTTCGTTGATTATAGTTTGCCGGCATTCTTTTTGTCGACATGTATTGTTTAATAAAAGCATAGCCATAAGAAGCGCCAAGGGTTTGGGGTTTGGTAGTTAAAATCTGAATTATTGAGAGATCTTAAAGAGTTCACAAGATTGCTAATAGAAAGCATTACTTAAGGTTACTAATAAGAATCATCGCCTGGCATCCATTTGTAAAAGAAAGAAAAAGAAAAGAAAAAACACCATTTTGACAAAGGGTACAAACAGGAGGAGTTTGGCAGCCGGTTCGTCGATTTTGAGCGAATCAACAGTTAGTGGTTGTCACGGTCAGTTTGTGTAAAAACAGGAAGACTTCGGCATTGGTATAAAGAGAACTTGCTCTAAGATAAAACTATTTCCTCTCTTAATTTATCTTAGTTTAAACATTAACAATTTATTTAGATCTAGAGTTCAATTCAACGACTTCCCTAAAGAAATTATACAGTTTTTATCAACATCGCTCCCTCATGACGATGTCAGTATAAACAAAAACAAACTTAAACAATGGCCACTTACTCGCCTAGTATCTCTGCGCCGGTTCCTTCGTAGTCATAATGATATTCGTCTGCAAAGTCATCGCTTGTTTCTTCACTTCCACAGCGCCCATTTTCCAGGCGAAACCAGTTTTTCATTTCACCACCAAACTGGCCACAACACAGCGTTAAAACGTTCGGCTAAAACCGCCTGCGCGATTCAGATGCACTGATGAAAGTGAGCGTGAAAGGAGTGAAGTTTGAAGTGATGCTCGCTGTCAGAGAGAAGAGATGAATAAGGAAAAATAAATAATGGAAATATTAAGGGGTGGAGTAACTGAAGCAGGTAATTACCCAAGGACGGTAATGAATACGATAGAACAATATCGTGTCGTCTGCTTGCAACATGGTTTTTTCCGCCTTAACAATATAATTACTAATTATCAATGAGAGTCTGAGAACTAGTCGAAGCTCTTATTGAAGCCGGCATTTCGTTGGGACCCTTGAAGTTCCTGGCAACTATTGGTGACATCAAGCTCTGCGCAAATTCGAATAACAAATATGTTTGTAAAAATAAAACACCATCTTCGCCAGAACATAACGAGAAAGCACTGAGACCTCAGTAAATGTATTTGACAATGAGTCAGGTTTCGGTTGGTTCAAGAAATTAATACATTCTAGTCTGGTCAATAAGTACAGTATCTACCTAACACAGTGTATCAGTACAGTAGAACCCCTATTAAGCGACCACCCTCAGGGAAAGTTTGTGTACTTTGAATATTTTTTAGACTGGATTAATTGCTTGGTGAATATACAGTCACGTCAAGACAATCATGATAAACGTGTGCTTGATGTTTTTATAAGTTGTCAAATTCTATTTCGGGCTCTTATCTGCCATCGCCTTTTCTAAAAGAAAGCAAACTATCTGTATCATTTTTTGTGGGGTAAGGACAACAGAGAACTCCTTCATCGGGACGACCAAAAGGTGGCCGCGGTTAATAGGGGCTCTATTTTCTTTTTTTACTGACAAAAATTTCGGGACTTTGATATAGGACCGCTTAATGTGGGTTGGCCACTGACTTAATAGAGATTCGATTGCATTTCCCTATCACGTTTCCATTCGAAGTGTCAGGTGGAATACAACGTGGGTTTAAAGCAACAACAAAAATCAAAACGTTTATACGTTAGGCACAACAGACTCACGGCAGTATCCTTGTATTAAACGTACTTCTCATAGTCAGTCACTTACTTGACAAAACCTTTTCCAAGTTTAAGATGGAAAAATCATGAATAACAAGGATTGTCAAGTATGTTTTCCCTTGCTTTAATATTTTTTCTTTCTCAGTTACAATTGTATCATCACATTTCCAACACTGCGACAGTCCCAGGCAACCATGATTTTAATGGTTAGAATGTAAAACTCACTGTGAAGTACCCTTCCTGTTGTAGAGGCACGGCGTGGTCCAGTGACTGGGGCGCTGGATTTGTAATCCGAAGGCCTCGGGTTCATTCCCCCTCCAGGTTCTGCCACCGGATAATCTTGAACCCAGATCTTCCACGGCCAGGCGGAAGGGAAATGTCAAACAGAGTGAGATCTGGGTACGAGGAGCCACTGGACGGATTTGTGTTTGGTGGTCCCAAATTCAACTCCTCTTTGTTTTGTAAATATCCAACTGGTCAGCCTCCAACCAGTTGAGATTTTTAACCAGTTTCTTTTCAATTAACAATATTTAGTTTGCTTGTTTCAGTGACCCCAATTAGCACAGTATAGTCCTGAACACTTCGACACTTAAATGAAGTGATTTCTTGTATTTTATTTATTTAATCTCTCTGTAACTCTCACCTTTCTGGATACGGTATTGTCTTTTTTTATGAAACAAAGTTTTAAAAATCTCAGATAGTAACTAAACTACCTTGTCAGAGTAGTGTTTTGTTTACAAATGTGATTAAATTTGGCCTCCTCCCCTCTGCTTTATTGGAAGACATGCGTAACTATAAAATCTATCGAGCAAGTGACTTCAGCGATCATGTGGAACCAGCCATGCAGGATGTAAATTCGGATTAGCATATGATAAAACGCTTTAACGCGCCAGAAGTATCTCAGAAGTGTCTCAAAAGTGTCGAGGTAAATCTCGAAATAACAGTAAGAAAAATAAAATAAAAATAAAAGGCCTATGTTAGAAAAAAATAATGTTAGGGTAGAAACCAAGCCTACTTTCTTTACAATACAACCACGTGCGTTTCGAGTGGGTTTGGACCAGTTAGCCTCGTTCCAAAGGTCTCCGTGCAAACGAGGTTGAAACGAAGTCTACATTGCAGTTACGTGCTCAGACTCCTGGGCATTGTTTGGATAAATAAATATCCATTGACTCGGCGACCAATGATTGATTTGACCGACCGATCCACCGACCATCCTCGAAGACCCAAGGGCAGTTGTCGGGGCCGGAGGAAATAAATCGGGCAAAGAAATGAAGCGTCGCATGTTTACAAGTAAGGCGGAAAAAGCCCCGCTTTTCCCACCTTATTTGTAAACTTTCATCGCTTCATTTTCTTGCCCAATTTATTTCCTCCCGCCCCGACTAACTGCCCCTGGGTCTCCGAGGATGCCCACCGACCGGCCGACGTAGCGATCGACTATCGATCAGCTTCTGACCAGCTGCTGACACTCTTTCATTAGAAGACGTTAACACCATGTTCCTTGTGAAGGACCTTCGTGGCCCTTCTTTCAAGTTTTAAGATTGGGTCACGAGGTGACGGGACACCCTGTAAGGTTTTGTATGAGCCCTTCAAGTGGAAGTACGTTCCTCGCCCCAGGTTCCGCTTGCCATACACTGTAGACGAACGGCTCCTAGAAAGCAATGAAATGTAATTTGTTTTAAAATTCAGAAGGTATGATCCTGAAACTTTTCATGACCTATTAGCACCTTTGCACTTTGAACAAATTCTAATTTCTCTTTAAAATGTCTCTCTGTTGTGAAGCAGGGAGGTGATGAGAATAAAGAAAATCATCACATAGGCAAATAGTATTGATGTACGTACAAGTTCTCAGAACTAACTGCAAGAGTATATAGCAATGAGTGAGGAGAAAAGATAGACGCTTTGCACGGCCTGGTCACGTGGTCTAAAATCACTCATGTTGGACCGCAAGTTGCGCAGCGGGAACCCCAAAGTCAAGCTTGACTGGTGGGAGTTACTTTGTTTTGGATGTCCCACTGCGGATGTTAGGGGGCAACATGGATTTGTACCAAGTGACTGGGTCGTGCGAAGGGCTTACGAGAGTTTAGCATAAGACTAACAAGAAATGAAAAGTAAAACAATTGTAACAAGATAATTTGGTTTTATCAACTGGGTTGATAATGTGAATTGGCCACCGTAAAGAGATTCGAAAGCCGACGTTTCGAGCGTTAGCCCTTCGTCGGAGCGAATCGATTCACTCCGGTTGGATTCGCTCCGACGAAGCGCTAACACTCGAAACGTCAGCTTTCGAATCTCTTTACGGTGGCCAATTGACCTTATCAACCCAGCTTATAAAACCACATTATCTTGTTACACTTCCCACCGACGCAGCACCACAGTTTCTTCAGAAACGTAACCCCTCTAAAACAATTGTACGTTCAGTTTGCAGGGTCAATTGTTCAGCCATTTACATGCATCGTACAAGTTATTCCCTACATCGTCAGTTTAGTGTACCTGATAGTGACATCTTTCAAGGTTGAACAGTTTTCAAACTGTTCGTGCAAAACTTTGGTTGTCTCACAGAACGAGTGGTCCACCTGGTAGACAAGCTCGTCAAGGTTCCCTGAAAATTACGATACGAGGAATCTCAATAAACATGTTCGAGTGCAATCAGTGCGAGGAACGATTCTTTCTGGTAACGACATGAGACAGCTCTGTTTCTTTTGAGAAAAAAGCCCAAAGAAAATTCGTGCGCTGATTGGTTAAAAACCGCATCAGTCTATTTAACATACCAGTCGTTCAAAACTACATCTAAATCCTCTTCACAGTCGCTTCGAAAACGCAAAGAAGCAGCCGTCAGTTTGTTAAGAACCGCACACTGCTATGCTACTCACTCTCTACTTAACAATTAGATTACGAGCTCGAGATTTCTATGAGGTGATAGTTGATGAGGCCGAAGGCCGAATCTATCACTTCATAGAAATCGAGAGCGAATAATCTAATTGTTTTAGTAGAATTCTTAATAAAATTTACTTCCAATAACGGTTTCCAATGATTTCTCGACGTATTATTAAACTTTGCGCCGTTCAAAAAGATCGCTCAGATTGAATTGTCATTTAAAATTGAAGTTGTGTGCGCGCGCATCAAGAAACCGCACAATGTCAATGTCCTTCGTTTAGTCTTCTCAGAAATTTAATTATCCCCTTGCAGGAAAATTTTTCTCCAAAACTTCAGGAAAACGAAAAAAAACGTCGCCATTTCGTAGACGACCTCCAGCTACTGTACACTAATAGCTGATAGTGTGTAATGGCTCAGCCAATCAGATTACAGCATTTGCATTAGAGTACTAGTAGATTTCGACTAAAACAAAACATATAGTAGGTAGGGTGCCAATAGGAGAACAGCATTCGTAATAGAACGCTAGTAGATTTATACTAGATCTCGAACGGACAGAAAAGTTTTCCTAGTCATGTTCGTTAATTTCTTTTAGGGCTGTTTTCTTAAAAAAAGGTAGAAAACCATGTTTCTATTGAGTTTTAGTATAAATCTACTAGCGCTCTATCACGAAGGCCGTTCTCTGATTGGCTACGCTACTCACTATCTATTCTGTGATAGATAGTGAGTAGCGTAACAGTGTGCACTTGTTAACAAAATGACGGCCGTTTCTTAGCGTTTTCGAAGTGTTGAGAAGAGGATTTAGATTAAGTTTTGAACGACTAGTAGATTTATACTAAAACAATTAGATTATTCGCTCTCGATTTCTGTCGCGCGATAGTTGACTCGGGCTGCGCCCTCGTCAACTATCACGCGATAGAAATCTCGAGCTCATAATCTAATTGTTAAATAGAAACGGTCGAGAAAGCTTGGGAACTGAAAAAATCTGTGGAAGCACTCGCGTATAGTCTTCGTTTTGAAGCTATGATTCGTTGATTACCTGCAGGGACTGTCTCTCAAAGATTTAGAATAAGGCAGTCATTAGAAAACCGCTCCACAACATGAATTGCTTTTCTTCAAGAGCGCATGTATTTTAAGTGTTTCCCTAAGCAAATTTCCCTATTTCCCTTCAAATTTAGCGATAAATCACGTGACTCTTTATTCGTTACCTTGAATCATGTTCCGCTCAAAACTGTCGTACACAAGGAAGCTGTATTCATCCGAGTAGGCCTGGAAACAAATGCATCACCAGCGTGAGTACATGTATCTGCCAAGGCAACTGGCCATTTCCGAGTTACCTATGTTTCACGAGTCCTCGTGCAAAATCTTTTACATGAAAATGAGTTTGATTTGCATGAAAATGAACCTCTAGGAGGAACACATTTTCATGTGAATGGTTTCGCACGAAAGACTCGTTTTGACACGGGCAAATGGAAACACTGCCTTCCCTTATGGTTCTCACTTCATTCGCCGAATAAACTGCCTGAATGACAGATTTCTGAATGAGTCAAAGATCTTGTTTCATAGATTCTCTAACCATCCCAGATCTGTATGCCACCAAATTTCAAGTGAAATGAGCCAGGTAACAGCAGGAAAATATACAATTCGGCCATAACTTGCTAATGCATTGACCTTGATTTAAGCATAGAAAACTTTAAGCTCATGTCTACCGTCATTTACTCGTCAGTACAGGCTCTTTACTTACCGGAATTGGTTCATCTCCCAAAGACTGTTTGACCAGAAACTCCAATTCACCAAGTTGATTCAGCGATGTTTCCCACTGAAAGAAATTAGAGTGAAAATGTCAAATGTATGTTTATAGTGTTTATGCACTTAGCTTCCACAAGCTAGTTCACAGACATGCCACTCAAACTGAAGGAAACAAATAGTTCAAATGAACATAACAGGCTTAAAAATCCCAACTGGCGGGAGGCAGACCAGTTGGCTATATACAAGCATGACCGAGGAGTTGAACTAGGGTCCACCAAGAAACAACTCCAGCTAAGTGGTCAGAGCGGGACATGAACCCGCGACCTCCGGATTTCAAGTCCGGCGCCCTAACCGCTCGGCAACCCTGCCTCCAAAGCAAGCGCTACTCAGATATCACGAGTAGTGTAAATCCTCAATTGCTCTAGCTTTCATACGATTACTCATTTATTATACGACTCGGAAAATAACTAACGCACGCACATTAATTTACACTGCAGTGCAAATAAAAGAAACGATAAATTGGTCTGCTCTCAGCCAATCACAATGAAGTAATTTTCTCAGTCATATAATAATACTGATTTCACTAATTGTGACAGTTGATCGGATGTTGAAAGCCTATGAGATAGTGTAACTAATAAAGTGAGTACTCAATAACAAATCAAAATAGGTAATAATTTGTCTCCATGACAGCGTTGACAAAAACAAAGGCATCAGTTCCCGATATGTCTACCTTAAAAGGTAAAGTCTACCTACAAGCCAAGTGGCCCATCAGGCCGCGCTTATCTAGGGTTTCTGTAGCATGAAAGCATGAAGCGTCAAGGAGTATTTCCACTTCCCCCCAGCATTAAATGTACCAGTACCCATTTATACACCCGGGTATAGAGAGGCACTCTAAGAATAAAGTGCCTTGCCCAAGGACAACACAATGTCCCCGGCCAGGGCTCGAAACCGGACCGTTCGCTCCGGAGTCGAGTGCACTATAGCCTGCGAACGCAGACGTATTTCCGGCTGTCACTGGTTCCGCCGAACGGCGGAACCAGTGACAGCCGGAAATACGTCTGAGTTCGCAGGCTAAGTGCACTAACGTTGTGCCTAACTATGTCTACCTTACCAGAGCTTTTATGCTGTCACAGTCACTGTTCAGTCCCTCCTCGGTCAGTAGAATAAGCACAACATTAGAGTGTGCTTGGACATACAGGTTGACGTGAGTTAAGCTTTCCACCTATCAAATGAGGGAAACGATAACAAACATGTCCTGTGTACACAACGAACACTGTATGGACAAAACAAGGCCTCGGTAAATAACTCGTGAAGTCGTTGAAACAACATTCTCAAACTGATAAACAATCCATCAAGATTAAACAAAGGAAATAATGACAGTGACGCTGTTTGGACATCTAATCTTAATAGGCCTTTTGCAACAAACGATCACATGGTACAAAATCCGCTATGCTGGAGGGCAAGCTCATTATTATTCCCGCACTGGGACGGTAAAACAATGGCCAGTCACGCTTGAGTGGTTGACGTCTCTTTGTTTTACCGTCCCAGTGCGGGAATAACAATTAGCATATATTTTAACGATTTTATTTCTCGGTTTTCTCCTTAGTTTTAGTTTTGATTGAGAAGATATATCAAACACTCAAGACTGTGTTTGACCAATGACTGTGTTTGACCTTATCGCGCAGAATATCACGCACAATTTAGCGCGCACACAAACAAAATAGTGGCTTTTTCTTAACAGCTTGGCTTGCGAGAGACAAATCGATTTTTTCTCGGAAATGAGTACCGGGACCTAACGATTTTTTTCACTTAGTTTGAATGCAGCGATTACCTTTCTATACAATGAATATAAAGTAAGGAATGTTTGGCTTTATTGAAGGTCTTCCTGTTTCTAAGCGAATACGGGGACCACCCTTTTTAATTACAAGTTCTCTTGATATAAGCAGCCAACAGGTAAAGATTGAGAGAAAATCTTTTGTGAGTTCTATTTCGATGGAATTACCTTGAAAGAAGTACTTACTTGATTGACACCTTCTCCTCCACCTTCCTCTTCAAACGGCAATTCCTCTTCACCTTCCAAGTCAGCGAGGGAGGACGTGTGGATGTCGCCCAAAGGTGGTTCAAACCATTCCCACGACTCCTTCTCAAACTCCACCTCTTCCAGCGCCTGGTCAACAGGTACCTCAAGTCCTCCGGACGAGGCGATGCTCTCCTGGCCGTTTGCAACAAAAACCTCAGAATCAGATTCAGCTGAGATGAGTGATGCTGTTGCATCCGCGTTCCTTGTACTACCATTAGCATTTGAAGGTGGAGTCGATACATTGACCTCACATTCTGGAATTTCCGCATCAGCAAAGGAATCCATACAAGCAAAGGATTTTTCCAGGAGCTTCTCAGATCCTACGTTAAGATTGCGAATTGAAAACGAATCGCAAACTATTGGAGTCAATTCACTTCTGGAGCTGTTCTCTTTGTCAGGGTTCGCTTCGATCGGTAGACAATTTTCAGCGACATTTGCAGTTCTTGGTGACTCTCCACAACTCGCTTCTTCGCCACTGCTACGATCAGACTTAAGCGCATCAGTTGCATGATTATCTGCTGGAATATCCATCGTCTCCTTCTCCAGATCGTGCTCAGCAGAGCGAGAGTTTTCATTTGAGAACGATTCGTTGCTCACAAGGGGAGTCCTAGTCAAGTGATTGATTAAAACATTTTCACTATTTGGGTTCGTGTCGTTTTTAACGAAATCAGCATTGTTTGGTGACGTTTTACAACTCGTTTCTTCGCCATTACTACGATGAGACTGACACGGATCTGTTTCTTGAAAATCTCGTGGAAAATCTACTTTTTCCTTCCTCAAATCGTGCTCAACAGAGCGATTGTCTGTATTTGTGAGAGATTTGTTGCTCTGAGCCTGGCAGGTATTTTCCCTTGATTCACAAGGCTTCGCGAGTCCATCAGAACAGTAACACGATTTTTTCGCGTACGCCTCGCAGCACGCTGCAAAACCAAGAACGCTTTCGCTACCCTCCATGTTCAAGTCAAAATTCTCTTTATCGACAACTTTTCTAATCAAATCTTCCAAGACTAAACTGCAAATATCTATGTCATCAGTTCCAGATGATTCTGATGTTGCACAGAGTGAATCATTACACAAAGAACCAGTACTCGATGTACCAGGCTCACACTCGCCCTCGGCTTCTCCACACTGTTGCCCTTGACACTGGGAACTAGAATACTCAACGATTTTTAACCCCGCCACGTCAATGGCCTCCATAGCGAGGTTGACATCGTTGGATAACTCACTTTCACAAGAACTGCTGTCGAAAACTGCACTAGAATTTTCCACTTCAGTGAAATCCGTTGTGCTGTCCTCATTCTTTTCTCTACCATCTTCTTCATCTCTATTCTCAGCAAACACGCAGCTCTCGGTTTCATTGTTTTCATTTTCTTTTTCAGTTCTGTCTTCTCTTCCCTCAATTGTCGTAACACTGTCCATATCTTTTTCGTCCGACAGGGTGTGTTCAACAATGCTAGGCTCCACACCAAGCGGGGTACTTGATTCTGTTTTACACTGCGGCTTTGATTTTGATTCTCTCCCATCCGCAATGTCAGAATTGTCATCAGTGTGCTGTTCAGTATCCTCGCTTGTGCCTACTGGCATAGCTGATGCGACAACCCTTGCGAGATTTTCCGTAGAGTTACCTTCTTGGCCAGTTGATCCAAGACATTCGGGCGAGTCAGTACCTCTATTGCCACTTGTGAATTGCGGCGTTGGATGGCTCAAATGTTTATCATCACTTTTATCAATCTGCCTGCCCGAAGAGCCTCTAGTGCCCGAGGATGACGTCGCGTACAAATCAGGAAATGTTCCCGATGAATGACTCGAGGAGGGCTGCCTATAAGCAGATTCGGCCAAAGCGTCATAAAGGTGTCGATACTCCGTCAGTGTGAGGAACGCATTCAGAATACGGACGCCAAATGGTAGATCACAAGCTTTAAAAAATATCTTCATTTAGTAGATACCACACAAGTGAATAGTGCTTTCCGTGCATTCTGATTGGCTAGCTCGGAGGTGAATAGCAAGTACTATTCACCTCCACTTCGGTGAATAATTGCTAACTACTCCCTAGTTCATAATTTTCTATTCTCGCATCAAGTATCAGCATGACAGTGTACAGGGGAATGTTTGTTCACAATATTTGCTTCATTAACATAAGGAAAGGATTCACTCTCTGATCGAGCTAAAAATTTCACAAGCTCTTCAAATGCTCCAAGACAATTTGTTTCCAGCATAACGCGTCCTGACGAAAAACCGTATGCTGTAAATGTAACGTCAGCAAACATGCCCCTATTGATAAGCTAAGGAGAAACTAGATTTTGAAGCGAGTTAGCCTGGATTTTCCCGCCCTTGTCAAAAATGTTTTTTTTTATGTCAGCTGATTTGACTCATTTCACTGCTTCATTTTGTGAGCAAGTTATCGAGTTTGTGACTATTGCGACTTGTGTTTTACGTTGGTCGCTGATAGCGCGATTCTCTTATGAGTGTCCAAAAGTGTTTGGTTTTGCATACGCTACACGATTGGCTTAAAAAATCTCGCACCACTTTCTCATCCAATCAGAAGAAAAACTTAAACCAATCGTGACTCGTTTGCACACGCTTTCCCGCGCTTTGCGTCAGCTACGTGTAATTACTTCGAGTTTTGATTGGTTCACTGTATTGACTGTATCGTTTGTGATTGGCTAGAGAGATTACTTTGGTTTTGGCTTTAAGACACTCAATTCAAAACTGCTCTAACTCCAGCATAGGTAATGGCGGTAAAGTAACTTTTTTTTTTCGAAATCACATTTTTCTAAGCAGTATCGATAACAAAGTAAAACTTACCGGATTTAATAGGCCTTGCTGGATGCTGTATCAAAAAGAACAATAGACAGAAAAAGAAGTGTGCAATTCAAGTTACAACGATAAAGTGACAAATGATTAACGCAGAATAACAAACACACAGTAAGGAGACTTAAACTTTTAAAAAGCATTAGGTTACTTACATTTCTTTGATTTGGTTTAAGAAGAAGGAGTCTCTCCGTGATGGACGGTTCCAGCTGGGTACATAGAATACTGAAAACAACAATGTACAAAGACAGATAAATTGCTTTTTACACTTACCGCCAGTCACGTCATTTGCGACATAACAGATTAGCTCTGAAATTATTCTGATTAAAATAGTAAGTTAAATGAATGAATACCTGTTGCTGTAGAGAATGCATCCACCAAGAATGTGTTGTCTTCGTTTGCAGGCTTGTAAAATGTAGGAAGCCTTGGTAAAACATGTGGCTGCAACTCTCTATCAAGAGGAAAAAATAATCTGAACACCCACTACAACTCATAACTTGCTATACCAATCACGAGTTACAAACTAAAAGTTATAATGGTTGTTGTTAGAGTGATGATTAAATTTTGTGCCTAGGCCATACATTCATGTTTAGCATCTCAAAAGGGCTGCTAAATGCTAATTAGAGACTACAAGCAAATTTTGGATGGAAAGTGCTGCATTTGTTAAGATCCCTGAACTTGCCAAAATCTTGATTAAAACCAAAGGTTTTCAATTTACCGGTAAAACTGAAGTCAGTAAATAGGAATCCTATTATCAGAAGGCTACAGGGCCTCATGTGGGGATGCTTATTATAACAGAATAACTTCAAGGGTGTGGGGGATGGGTGCATTTTACTGAGAGGGAAGCCACTTATTAGAAATGGGTGCTAGATTCAATTGTTGTCAGTGGCAACGAAGAGACTGTCTTGTGATGAATTCAGGAAGAGCTCCCTTTGGTTAACTGGTATTGGTAAGATTCAATTTTTTGCTCAACATTGCACTCAATATATCATTAACCACCAGACAAACAAGCAAACTCATATCCCCACTGTGGAACTGGGGGATTGGTTGAGACACATAGCACTTTATAGCACTCAGTTTCCTCAACAAGGTATAGATGGTTTTTCAGAGGTTTCATTAATTTTCTCAGCAAGAGAGCAAATGGTTTTCACATGCAGGCAGATCATTTTGAACTACTCCTCTATAAAAAAACACCTTTCCTATAGATGGTCAAACCAGGCAGGCAAAATTATCCTCACAACCAGTCAGTCAGCTCTTAATGAAAACCCTGGGTTTTTGTTAGGTTTGATACGAAGCCTTGTACGTGTATAAGTCACATTACAAGTATGTTCTTAATTCCACGATTTTGGCTGTCACTATTAATCCAAAAGGATAAAATAGAATGTAAAAAAGTACTTATTGCAGGGCATCTGACAGGATGTGGTGGTGTGGATCTGCAAAATTTGCTAAAATCCGTATCTGTCGCTTAGTCAGAGCTTTTTCCCGCATAGAACAAAAAATTTGTTACATACTAGCGATAAAGCAGCTGCCTTACAACCCCACAAGCCAAAATTCCAAAGAGATTAATTATTTTGAAGTAGTTTTTCTCCTAAAACAGCGACAAAAACAATGAAGAATGAAAAAAAGTATGTCAAAAGAGACAGAATTTAATAAAATGGTATCACTATGGTAACATCAAATAATGGGGAGAAAAAATTGACCCATCAAAATTTTTGCGAGGGATGAGTGACAAGCTTCTGAAAGGTTTAGCGCCACAGAATGAATCCCCTTTCTAAAATTGCAAAAGAACCTCAAGGGGGATAAGCTTCTGTCCAGGCACATCCCAGGGTTAACAATTATTAGCATTTTCAATGCTGTATACAATATTGAAAGTTGTTAACTCAAACTAATAATGCGGTACATACTTTCGGCAGATCAAGAAATGGTAAAGGATCAAACACTCCAGGCAGGAAATCACCATAATGACGAACAAAGTGCAGATAACAATCCCAGATAACATTCATCCATGTCAGAAAGATCTTCTGGCTATCACACATCTGGAAAACAATTATACTTTTTGCCATGATTAACAATGTAAGTTTGTTACACTCAGTTACAATACTAATAATACTCATTTTATAAAAATTGTGATCTACATGTAGCATCATTGGCAGAGGTATATGGTCAAGTTTGCATCAGGCCAAAGAATACTGAAGGCACCAGATAATAATTATCTGGTTTCCGTAGTTTTAAGCAACTACAACAATTTCTGCTCCCCTAGTTAGGATGCTGCCTAGTCCATTGCTGGGTTACCTCAAACCTTGAATTTGTTATCCATTCATACAAGAATGTACACCTGGGTAATGAGATGCACTGTTGTAATAGAGCATTTCCCTGACGTGACCAGCAGCCGTACAAACAAACCTGTTTACATTTAAGAAACAGAAAACATGTGCCGTGTTTCTATCGAGTCATAGGAACATGAGTGAAAGTTTGGGAGAACGAGAAATGCTGTGGGAATACGAGCCGCACGGGACTGTTTCCACAGCTTTTTCGAGTTCTCCCAAACTTCCCCCAGTGTTTCTATAACTCGATAGGAACACGGAGAACATGTTTTCTATTTCTTTTAGAAAATACCGCGATGAAGAAAAAGAAAAACAACTTGTTTACTTCAATCATCAAAATGTAAATTATCTTTGTTTGCACCATCTTTACGTCAACAGCTCGTGCTAGTTCTGTGTTTCTATAGAGTTATAGAAACACGGTTTTAAACCAATCAGCGTGCGTATTTGCTTTGGGTTATTTTCTAAAAGTAAATAGTTCAACTCCCACAGGCCTGGTTTGGTACACCAACATGACCACCATTTCATTGTTTTGGAACACCAATACGGCTAACGTGACATCATCACAACACAGTGACTATGGTCATGGATCAAGCTCAGATGGCTTGATATGAAGCCCAGCATGCCTCCTATCATTGGCATGCAACGTGTGCAAATGGGTGTGAAACTTTAGTCCTTTGCATCTGCAGACTGACATGTATATAGTAGCCGTTAGCCCTTAGTACTTAACAATAATTTTTGTTCATACACTGGTAACAAACAGACTCACCATTCTGATCCTCTCTAATGAGCCATGGTAAAATGTAAAGATACTCTGAAGGGTCTCTAGCTGTCTTATCAACAGTGAATCAGGCTCACTGAGGTTTCCACCAAGTGCCTGTCACAAAAAAAAGAACATTCGTAGTAATAATGGTGTTTAGCTCTAAACACATTTTGAAGATCCAGGTTCTTTTAGCATGCAGGGTTTATCAAAGATTAAGTTTGATACAAAGTGAATCAGTGACATCCATTCTTATAATACTCGTGGCAAATCCATTTTTACTTACCACGAGTAAGACACAATTATTATGGAAAACAGCGCCTTTTACAGCCTTGAGATATTTATGGCTAACACTCCTCTAGAGAGAAATGGGATGACAAAACACTGCATGTTTTACTTTTAAGCCTTGGCTAAACAGACTCACAAGTAGTCACAAGAAGCCACAAGTTGAACTTGTGAAGATACTTGCGTTGGGTGGCCAAGCCAACTTGCAAGTTTCCTTGTATATGCAATAAACATGAAAGTCGCAAAAAACTAATTTGAAGGCTTAGTCCTGCATGGCTACAATGTAACCATCATATCAGACATATCTTGCACTTCGTTGGCTAATAGGTTGCTATAATAATGAATGGATGTCACTCAACTTGCATTGACCTGGGCTGGGCAGCCAAAAGGTGACAAACTTGCGTCAACTTGCACACAAATGTGACCTCAACCAAAGTAAGCGCAAGTCAATGCAAGTGCATACAAGGTCTGGCCAAACTGAGTTGCAAGAATACCCAAGTTTTCAACTTGCATCAACTTGCAAGTCCATTTTATTAGGGTGCATTTATTCAGTGAATGTCAAGATCACATGACTCATTACCAAGGTGTATTGGCCAGAATGTATAGTTGCCACCTTCTCTGTCTGTAGCTTACAAAGGGCTGGTCTGACACCAACAAAACCATGCATAAAATGTGACATTCCAATAAGTTGTCCACATATAGAAATTCGATCTTCAATAGATGCCTGTAAAGAGAACACTGTTAATACTCAGCATACATGTAATGCATACAAAAAGTCTAGGAGTAATTTTTTTTCAGTACAATAAAGTATGACAGGATTTTCCTTGACAGATCTCCTTGATGAATACTGTGGGCTTCCCAGGGGTTTTGCGGAACAAGGGAACATAATGATTTATTTCAAGGGAACAAGGGATAGTTTTGGGATTAATTAGAGGGAACAAGGATTATCTCTGCTACATGTATTGACGAGAATGGAACAGATATGGAACTTTTTGACGGGGAGCGAGGGAGAAACTGAGAAATGATCAATGATAAAGGGAACAGGCATGTTTAAAACATGAAATGGCAAAATGATGAATTGCACTTAACAATGTGGGATATGGTTAACCCTTACAATTATTGAGAGCTAACCACCTTCAAGTCAGTGATGCCGAGTGCATAGGCTAACCAGAGCACTATTTAGGCTATCCAAGAGGCTATTGAGGCTGACTGTAGTGACATTTCATCATTTCACCATTTCGTCGTTTAAACAGCCCCAAGGGAACATGCACCTACTGGGAGGCCCTCAATATTAGCTATGTTCCTGTTGAAGCAAGGAAACAATTTGTTATGGAAAAATTCTTAGAATGGTAGAAAATAGAAAATATGAGACTTTGTCAGGTGCTTAGATTAACTACTAGGAGCTGCAACATTAACTCATTCATCACCAAGATTTAGCAATTACTGAATGAGGCTGAGTAGGATATGAAGAATTCTGCAGAACAAGGAGGGTGTTATCCACAGAGGCCGAAGGCCGAGGTCGATAATACCCTCAGAGATCTACAGAATTCTTCATATCCTATGAAAGCCGAATTCAATAGTTGCTTTATTATTCATTTAACATATTTCCCCGTTCCTAAAGGAGTTTCGCCATTTCGCTCTTTGTTTTTTTGCTCACTAAAAATAGCATAATGTTGTCCCCAGGTTTTCTCGGTCAACGGTTCAATAATCTGCAGCGGGCTGCACTTTTGACGTCATTTTGACGTCATCGGTTCAATAATCTGAAGCGGGCTGCACTTTTGACATCATTGGTTCAGTATGGCGAAGATTCTTTGCAGATTTGGTGAACAGCAGCCGGTTACGGTAAATTATGCGTGTGGTTTTAATCAATCAGAAACGGGCAAATATTTTGAATGAATAATAATGTTGTTTATATGAAAGAGTTATTTATAATGAACACACAACAGGTGGGAAGTATACAAAGCAAAACAAGGGATCAACAGGAAATCTTAACTTTTTTAAGATGAACACTATCAGAGGAGGTATTAGGAAAGCGAAAGCACACAATAAAGTGATTGTTAGAATAGAATACCCTGAGTGTTGTTCGACTGCTTCAGCCCGAGCACATTTGTTCAAGAAGCTTATTCATGCATGAACTCATTGTGAGTATAAACAAAACGAAGCAATTCATGATTTACCGAAGGAGGGTAGAAGTAGATGATAGCATTTTCGGGTGGATCTGCTTCTTTCTTCACAGCCTCTCGGTCGTAGACAAAGAATATGAGACCCTCAAAACTGCAATAAAGATTTGAAAGCGAACTTATATAAACTTTTACACAGTTACATAACAAAATAATATGAAATCGTTTAACCGGCCTGCCTTTATATACAACACAGATTCAGCAACAATACCTTGGTGACCTAGCCGGGGCTATCAGAGCAGTCATTACTTCACCGGTTTCTGCAGGAATGGGTCAACATGTAAAACATTTCTCTACAAATAGCGGTAGATACAACTTTATAGCTTGATAAAGACTCTCGATCGATGCATGTGAGTCACGAGAAGCTAGGTAACCGCCCTTAGTTTTCCGTCGGGCAGTCTCCTTTCAGTCACGCGTTCTGATCAACTACACATCCTAAGGTTGCGTGACTAAGGTTAGGATCACGCGGATCGTGAAGCGTCAAAGGAATAGATGAATCCACTCTGGACAAAAGTTCATCGGTTCCTTTGATGCACCATGGCTTGAGTGATCCTGGATCATTGATTTTTCCAAAGAAACGCACCCTTAGATTGAATTTGACATGATGAAAGCTTTTACTTTCAACGAGAGAAGTGGGATTAGTATCAAAGAATTTCTATCTGCATTCTTTATGTACATGGAATGTTCAGTCATAACTGGCCGTTCAGTATCAATAACTCCGCAACGCAAACACAAATGAGAATTGATTTTGGAAGTTTTGTTAGGCCCAGCCACACGTGTATTAATGTTTTATAAACGTTTATCGTTTGTATCACGATGTAGTCACGCTGTTTTGACTGCTTACTGCTAACCTTCATCGGGCCATCAGTTCAACTGATTGCTTTTTTTATAAATATCTCATCCTTTAAAGGTTTATTTAGAGGAGATGGGAGGACAGAATTGCATTTTATTTTACGAGTCTACGTTGTTCTATTTACACACTGTATTTTCTTCTAATAGTACCGCCCTTCCTTTGAATACTTGTAGACGAAGATTGAACGACAACCATGCAAGGCAAAAGAAAAAAGTTTTTTTTAATCAACTTCTGGATTGATTTTCACTGACAATCTTACGATTTGTTTGTCAAATCTCCTTAGGCAGGCTAGTACTGTGTTCATTTATCAAACTTAGCAGCAACTGAATAAGTCTTAAATTTAAACCGGGTAATTATATCAACTTATATAAACTTTGATTAGTTCAGTTTAGTTTACACATGTACACTTCAATTTCACGAGAACTTCTCAAAATAACGTCTACCAATCGATAACAGCCAGCAATTGTAGCTTTCAATAGTACCACCGAATTAGCTGCATATGCCATGTAGAACAAATTATCAGTTTCAGGCGTAGCAATCCAAAAAATTGTAGTTGTTGAATTCACGCTTGAGCTCAGAGCTAAAGTAGTCTATGTTGAGCAGTGAGGGAGCGAACACAGGGAACCAAAGCTAGAACCACCGAATTAGCTGCATATGCCATGTAGAACAAATTATCAGTTTCAGGCGTAGCAATCCAAAAAATTGTAGTTGTTGAATTCACGCTTGAGCTCAGAGCTAAAGTAGTCTATGTTGAGCAGTGAGGGAGCGAACACAGGGAACCAAAGCTGAGTCATGCCTTGTCTATGGGATTGCAGGGTTCCAGCAGTCCTGCTACCTTTCAGTGGCAACGCCGAGCAATTATCAGAAGTCTCAGAAGCTCTTGTAGTTAAGATAAAAACAAAAACTCGCCGACATTGGACCCAAAAGAGAGTGCGTCTATAGCATGTAAGCTTGTCCGCTTGATATGAGTACTCAGTTCGGCCGGTGATTCCACTTTTGTTAAAATGTGTTAGCTGGCCGGGAGTCTCTACTAAAGATACGATATTTCCCAGCCAGCATCATGTTGCCTGAGGAACGGGTATTTTGCATATCGGCTCCAGTTAAGCCGCACTCCTGACTTCTCCTTTCTTGAATCTTTGTACCAGTTGTCCCGGCTAGCTACTCGCTATGCGAGAGGTGGTGCGCAAAAGAAAGATTATAGAAATCTTGAACTGGGAGACTTTTTTAACAAAGTATGCTTTAAGGGGGTTATGTAACAGCTGATTGTAGGTAAGTCTGTTATTTTTTGTTAACTATGAGTTCTAACTGACTCAGTTCAAACAGGTACTGAGCAGCAGTCTGTTATTGGCAAAATCTCGCCTACATTTCAAACAAGGATCGACGATTTTCGAGCATGATAAATGACACTCATTAAAAAAGTCGGGCCGCTGTTTTTTAAGTTTTCCTTAATGCAAATCACTCTTTTTTGCTTGAATTTTACCCAAGCGTGCCCGATTTTGGCTGCTTTCCTTTGTAAATTTTGATTTTTCTACAATTTTAAGCTGTTTTTGTGATATTTTACTGAGTCAGTTCCATGACCAGTACGTTGTTAAGAGCTAAAGCTGCTTAAAATTGGGTCCCCTAGCCCCTTTAAGAGGTATTTCTTGCCCATCCACGCTCGTTACTTAGAATTTGTTCCCCGGTAAAAGTACGGCTAGAGCTCGGGGGGGATACTCCCTATAATGGCCTACACGGGGAGGCTCCGCCCGAAAGGGGTACCTTTTTCAGGCTTCAGGTATATAAAAGGGTAGGGATTTCACAAGTTGAGGTATATAAAAGGGTAGGGAAATCGGTCATTTAGGTATTTACAAGGGCCTTTGCTTTAATTAAAGTATTTCGAATAGACGCACTTATGACTGTATCAGTTTATTTATTAAGCACTACATGAAAATGACAACAAGAAGGGCTTAGAAAGGGGGTGCAGTGTTCTAAAGTAGGTATGTGAAAGGGGTACCTTTTCTGCCAAAATGGTATATAAAAGGGTAAGGGGTTAGACCTCGGGGCGGAGCCTCCCCGTATTAAACTTTGTTAAGTACCCCCCCCCCCCCACCTCCGGGGGCTAGAGCTGCAGCCTTTGCTTTGCTTCACAACTGAGAACAAGCTGGAAAGAAGTAGTGAATCAAAGTGTTGAATGTCTTTAACATTACAGTGGAACCGAATCTTCTCATTTATGTCAGTTACACTACTGCACTAGACCAAGCAAATCCTGGAAGCGATCTCGTTATTTTGGTTAAACAAAGGAGGCTGCCTCGATTCTGGTATTGATCTCTTACTCTTGCTACCAGATCTCTGCCCTTCCGACGGCTTCGTTCATAGGAGATCTGGGAATGAGACTAGTTCCAAAAGTTGCCTTTTGCCTCTATGTCTTCGAGTCTTCTTTTCAAATGAACATGCCGGGTTCACCCTACAGATTCATTTTCATGCAGACCAAACTAATTTTCATATAGATGCACAAACGAACTCAGAAATGGTCTATTACAGTTTGTATCGTTGTTATGGCAAGTACCATCAAGGTTACTATCTTAGCAGCGTGAACTAAACAAATAATTCAGGAATGCAATCCGTCAACTTTGAGGAATTTCACTTCATAACGCTAGTCGGTGAGTTACCAGACGAAATATAATGGAATAAGATCTACTCTTCTTCAATAACAGTTTTATCCCAGCAATAAAAAATTCTTCCCAATACAAACTTCAGTTTAGTTTGATAGCATATTAGAAAGTATATTTGTAAAATATATATATTTGAAGAGTCTGGCTTTAGCTAAGAGTTTTTCTGAGTCTTTGCTAACTTATGAGCGGTAGATCTCTCCACTGAATTGAACGGTAAACCAATCGAACAACGCATGAAGAGATCCCTGGAGTATACACCATGCAGTTAGCGCTTTTTCATCACGGAAACCATTCTGTTTAGTTCACACGGTCAAGATAGGACTGACTTTGTTGTTGGTTACATCGTTTATTGCCCCCTTAATTACGCTTGTAACTGAAAGAAAATTGATTTTGCATCCACACATTTTGAAAATGGAGGCGGCGTGGCCTAGTGGTTATGGCACCGGATTTGTAATCCAGAGGTCCCGGGTTTAAATCCTCCTCCCTGCCACTAGATGGATTTGTGTTTGGTGGCCCTGAACCCACTCCGCAGACCTTTTTATAGTGCGACCACTCTAACCAAGGCCACCCGACAAAATTTTCTACAAATTTAACGAATGAAAATTGTGAAGGTTAGCAATAGTTTTCACACAAATTATCCAAAATGACCACAAATCTGTTTGTTGCCTTTGAGATGTACAGCCTGATTACAAAGTTAATTTGCTGGAAAACTATTGCTAACCTCCGCGATTTTTATGTTGATAAATTTGTGGAACTTTTTGTCGGGTGGCCTTGGGTTGGAGTAGTCGCACTGTAAAACTTTGCAAAAAGTTGCATCTTATCATGCTTATCATAATTCGGTAACAAAAAATAGGGGTCACCGAGTTCGTTTTTGGGTTATAAGCGCCCAAAGCTAAAATTAATAGGTAAAATTAGTAGGTAATATTGTTGCTATGGGAACCGGTTATGCAAAATTGATGATTGCAACTTGTTTACCAATGATTGGGAATATGTATGATACCATTATTGTAGCATCACTTGTTAAACAGTGGCAGTATTCGTCCCTCAAAGTATAGCTGTTAGGAAAGTGCTGGAAACTGTTTAAGCTGGGCGACAAAATCAAGGCCTTCAACCTACATTGTCTTTTACATTTTAACATTATTTTTTTCTGCTTTTAATCGCCGTTTGCCATGAAAATCGAGGATTTTTTTTCAAACCAAATTCTACCTGGGTTACTTTGTAAGCGAATGCATGGAGACGTTCTTTTTAATAGCGATCTAAGTTGAATATCGTGCAACAGCAGCGGTGTTCCTGCCGAAGTCAAATCAGGACTTCAAGCGAGTTTATTAAATTCACGTTATAATTTACAACACATGCAGCAATGAAGTTTAAGAACCACGTTTATGGCCAAAAGCTTTATCTCTTTATGTATTTGGCCGTTTGCACCCTGAAGTGAGAACTATTTGTGTTTGGTCTGAGTAGGCAGAGTAGGAGGCTTTTTTTCGGACGGACGAGACCTCTCCTCAGTCAGTTAAGCCGGAAATAGAGCTTTCACGATAGTTTCTAGAGATAATACAAAACACAAATGGCCGTCATGGTGAATTGAAGGAGCAAGGTTATGATCCTATCGGTCATGCTGTAAATTTATAATATTTGCCACAGATGGACGATAGATTCACAATAACTAGTAATCCACTATATGACTGTTACAATCAGTACTAACCTTTCCTTTCCTTTGGGACAAACCGCTGACAAACGAGACTGTACTCACAATCACTCGGTCGAGGAAAAGTGGCGCGGGAGTTTTTGAAGCTACAGTTCCGTTTAAATCGTGCTTTTTGACCAAACATTTTGCTAATATTTAGTTAACAGTAAATTTGAGGGAGTCCAGCTTTGATATATGTGTTTCGCCAGGTCACTAGCTGCTGTTGAAGCCTGTTAGACTTGTTTACAGCGCTTGCAACGCTCGTCGGAAAAGAAGCAGCGAGAAGCCCACGTGGTGCTTGGTATTTCAAGGTAAACTCACAAACTGTTGTTAGTTGTGTGCGCTATGGCTATAAACTAGTGAAAACGGATACGTGTAAAAAAATTCGGGCTTCATTCCTTTGAAAATTATGTTCCCACGATAGACGGTTGACCAGTTGGTGAGCTCTAGTACTAGTCTCTTCAATTCGGTAACCTTGAGTGAAAGGCAAACTTTAATAGTCTCAGTGAAGTATCCATCATAAGGCTATCTCAGTTGAAAGTAGATATTTGTTTTGCCAGTGCTTGAATGTTTTTTCCAAAGTTCCTAGTTCTCTTGCTGCACTTCACTGCTCGCATTTTCGTGGATTTGCAAAACATTCTCTCCTGCCTCGACGAGTGTGTGCATGTTTGTTGTCCTTTGCACACTGATTGTTGGATATTGCATAATTTATCTATTATTAATAGTTTACCTGACAGGTAGTGAATACTCCGTGTAAGTTAGCAGGTATAGAGCCATATGTTGTGGAACAGAATAATATTTTTTTGTACGTAAGTTACAGCAATCAAGAGGGGTGAGGCCCTAGTCACTAAAGAGATAGGTGAAGGTGAAAGAAGAGGGTTATCAGAAGAACGACAATTTGTATAATAGTTTACATTGTTCGCTCTGAAGTACACGTAAACCTTGTTCTAGATACCTGTATACTACAATATCGTTTTGGTAGTTACTAATGGCTAACAAGTTCTTCTCTCTAGAGACAACACGTTACTGGTTATTCTGCCAAAAATTAACCGTGCAGCAAAACAAAAAACCAAGATTAATCCACGTGCATTAAGTTCAAAGTTCACTCACTGCTAATATTAATCAACTACATGCACCAAGGCAGGTTCAATTTTGCTGTTTGAATATCCAAATTGATGTATGCCTTGTCTTTGATATTCTGAATCAGACTTCTTCCTAAGTTAAAGGTCTCATCGGAAGTGTGTAAACCTAACCCTAACCCTAACCCTAACCCTGTACTGTTAACAATACCTTTTTGCCAATGTTGGGAGGGGTTAGTGGGAGGTTGTGTTGAGGTGGAGAGTTGATGGTCTTATGGTTAGTCTGTTAGACTCTGGATCGATTGGTCCAAAATGGAGCCAAACTGGGGTCACTGTGTCATGTTCTCAGGCATGACATCTTACCCTCACAATGTCTCTATCCAAGAGTGTAAATGGTACTGACCAATTAGTGAGGGCAACCTGACAATTGCTGGGGGTCACCTGCAATGGACTAGCATCCCATCCAAGGGGAGGGGCAACACTCCTAGACACGTCATGTCACAGAAATTGGAGTTGAGCACCTGTACTGATGAACCATTTGACTTCTCTGATCCCTTAGGAATGGAACTGACTTAAGTGCCCAGTAGCCAGTGAAACATCACTGGAATGTGCTCTTTCTTAGCCACAAAGACAGGAGGGGGATTTGGTGTCCTGTGTGAAACGAACCTTTCACCATTTAAAGTGCCACTATGATCAAATTCTCGATACCCATTTGTTTACATTTTCGTACACAACATATCTTTCCTAGATATCTTGCCAAATTTCAATCTATTACGAACATTAGAACTCGCGGTTTTTGGACCTTTATTTCCGAGAATTTACGGCCGCCATTAATTTTCCTTGTTCCAAGTCTTGGTGAGAATTTGAGAAAATGACGTCATTTTCTCAAAAATACCGCACGGGTTGAAATTATAATAACAATTAGCACAGCAATTTGCATAAAGAATAACAAAAACTTTGGCTCATATATTCGTGTAATTTTCAACACTAGTTGTTATTATAATTTCAACCCGTGTGGTATTTTTGAGAAAATGATGTCATTTTCTCCAATTCTCAACCAAGACTTGGAACAAGGGAAATTAATGGCGGCCGTAAATTCTCTGAAATAAAGGTCCAAAAACTGCGAGTCCTAATGTTCGTAATAGATTGAAATTTGACAAGATATCTAGGAAAGACCTGTTGTGTTCGAGAATGTAAAGAACTGGATATCGAAAATTTCATCATAGTGGCACTTCAAGTCCAACACCCTTCACCCGATATACCACCAAACATTTAAGTTAGGGAGGGAAAGGGCATTTGTCAACAAGCACTTTTAGCAAGCAGTTATGCAATAGATGACTGAAAATGTGGAATGGCAGAACGGGACCAGGGCAGTAGTGATTGTGTAATGGGGTGGGGAAATCAGGGAATGGTACCTCTTGAGTTTGGTTGTACAGTAAGGTTACATGTAATTCAGGAATCCACAGTGAGAAGGACAATTATTCAGTAGTGATATGGTTAGCACATGCTATTGTGGTCACCAAGGTTAGGACTCAGACCTCTGAATGAATCTTTTTTTTATAGGAAAAAGATGGGTTATAAAACAACAGTTATTTGTGCTTGATATTCAGATGACACCTTATTTGGATGATGCCCAGCTCCTGATTGGCTGTTGAAAATTGGGAAAATGATGTATTGCATGCTTCGTTGGGATGATGTCACATGTTTTATGCCATAACAGATCAGCAGATGGGGTGGAAAGTGAGTCATGGTTGGCGATCCTTTTCTCATTTCAGAGACGTCTTCCATCCTTTAATGGCAATTAGCCCAAGATGTTCGGGTGTATTTCTTGCAGGAACTACAATGCAATGATTTTCTAGTTGAAAGGAAGCTTCATCTTCCATGTATTTAGGAGATGTCTCAAGCACTGAACTGTCACACCGTGATGAAGAAGCAGCTTACATACATGTAAGTTGCATGAGCTGGAGAGGATTCACAATGCTTTTGCACAAAGGTGTTACAGCAGCAAAGGTGGAGGCAATGCAGATGTGGTGATGGCGTGGCGGAGCGCATGGTTGGAGGCAAAGGTTGTGGCGCGCTGGGCAGGGGTGCATGTGCGACATCTTTGTTGCCATGACACTTTTGGGCAGACAACCTGAATTCTCCTCAGTTCATGTAATTGCTGTTAGCCACTTCTTCATCAAGATGTGTTAGCTCATCACCTGGTACTTCTCCTGAATGCATGGATGATTTTGCTTCACCACACCCAGAAAATCCTTGCACTGTTGTTCCTGCAATAGATACACTTGGGCATCTTGTACTGAATGCCTGAAGGACAGAAATGTCTCTGACATGAAGGAAAGATCACTTACCATGACTTGCTCTCCATTCCACCTACTGTCATTATGGCCTGGAAAATGTAACATTATTTCTACTGGGCAGGGAATGTATTATTTTCCTAATTTTCAACAAAAATCAAAAGCTGAGTTTCATCCCTATCAGATGTGTCGTTTAAATATCAAAAGGAATAACTGTTGTTACAAAGGCTTCCTGTCTTTTTCCTATAATAAAAAATAGCTCCTTCAGAAATCTGAATTGTAGCCTTGGATACTGCAACACCACATGCTGAGCACAACACCACCAGGGGATTGTCCTTCATTGTGGGTTCTTGAATCATCTTGACTGTACAACCTCACTCGAGGAGCATTACTCTCCAATTTCCCCTCCTCGTTCCATGATGCACCATTGCCCTAGTTCAAACCTGTCATTCTACATTTCCAGTCATCTGCTGTGCAGCTATCTGTTTAAATTGCATGTCAACCAATGACCTTGTCCCTCCCTCACTTAAAAGTTTTCTTGGTACATCCAGTGAAGGGGGTTAAACTTTTATGGCAAAAGGTTTGTTTTAAACAGGACTTTAAATTCCTCTTCTGGTCTAAGAATGAGAACACTCTAGTGATTATTTCACCGGCTCCAGGGCAGGGAAGTCGGTTCCACTCCGTAGAGATATGGAGAAGCCAGATGGCTCATAAGTGCCAGTGCTTAACTCTGATCTCTGTAACATGCAGTGCCTAGGGGTATTGTCACTCTCTCTGTGGATGGGATTCTAGTCTATCACAGGTTACCCCTTGTTTTTTGTCAGGTTGCCCTTACAATCGGCCAGTACCATTTTCACTCCTTGGAGGGGAGAGGTACTGGGAGAGTCAGGTGTCTTGCCTGAGAAGATGATACAGTAACTCTAGCTTGGACTCCATTTTGGACCTATTGATGCAGAGTCCAACTGACCAACCAATAGGCCATCACCTCCCCACCCCCATACAACCCCCCACTTCACCCTCCCAACATTGGTAAAAAGGGTATTGTTAACAGTGCACACTTGTGATGACACCTTTAAATCATGAGAAGAATAAGAATTCTGATTCAATATCTCAAAGCCAGGCCATACATCAATTTGGATATTCCAGCAGCCAAATCTAAGCTGCCTACAGTGTATATACATGTACATGTAGTTGATTGATGCTACATTAACTCAGCTGGAAATGAATTGACTTAGGACTTACCGGTAGGGAAGACGTATATAGTCCTTTCCCAACTTTCACAATTAATTTGTCTGGTACACTGTATACCCAATGATGTTGCTTTTGCAAGATGCTTGAAAATGCCTTCTGAAAAGTATTTTTTCTGCATAAAAGTCGTGCAGTTTTGCCAGTAGACCTTAAATTCTCTTTAGAAATTCATGAATGCTAATTAGACTATGAGCAACATTAAAAACAATATTTTGTCACCACAATATTGCTTGGGAAGCATTAATGAATATGGAGAAGACATAACTTACAGGCCATGTCCTTATACATGTACATATTAAAGAGTCTCCAAGCAGCTTTGTTGGTCATACTGTACCCAAAACTGAAAGTCAACGTTTTAGCAATCTTCGCTTCATTGGGTGGATTTACGTTTTGGATAGCAGTGAGAAACAGAAAACCTAAACCAGTAAAACTTGAAGTTTGTGCAATCCAGATTTACATGGACACATTTGTATTGTTATGGTGGATACTTTGCTCATAATTGAAGTCTGTTCTTGATCAGGTTGATCACTTAACATGGTGATATTATTGAGTGAGGAATGCAATTTGAATTCAGAGCTCTGTGGTTACTGCATCTTGAGGAGTTCCTTTAACTCTCATGACTTGCAATGTCATACCAACCAGAATTTTGCATTGCTCAAAAAGCAAAATGATAATTATTTCTCATTCAACTAATTTTGTCAGTGTATAATCTTACAACATATGCTAAAGAAAAAGTTCTGCCTTTCAACCTGTTTAGTTCCAGCTTTGAAATTCAAAAAGTGAAAAAAAACTGTCAGGATAGATAATCCCCCCTGCCCTGTCAAAAATTGTTATTAATTTTTTATTGCATACATTTGTGATTGTGACACATGTTAATACTTGGCATTTTTAATATGGAACATGGAACTTAATGTGAAGTATTCTTTGAGGTATTCTAAAACAGGTATGATTCACGGCAACTATATGAAGCTTGAGGAATTTAACTACACGGGATGGGATTCAGTGACAATGTTATTAGAAGACTGCAAGTGGTGGTGGAGCTTGTGGATTGTCAGGACAGTACAACAGCTTTAAGTGGATACAAAATGAATCACCAGCCCTTGGGAGCTAAGCATCATGACACCATGTGTCATGTCAGAATACAGGGTGTGAATTCATGGTTTGGGTTGAGGTAGATTACGTTGCAAGTAAGATAAAGTTAATGGTGTCAGTTTAGTTCATTTTGCTTTTTCATTGATAACAGGTTTCTAAGGGATATATTTTAACACCTGCAGTGCACCAGGTGCTAAAATTTACCCCTTCACTTGATCAATCAACAAAAAGGTAATTGTTACTTTAAAAAGGCACAAACATACATGCATGTTTATAAGATCATTATAAGAATTGGATGTTAAAAATGCCCCATAATCTACATTTTTAAAATGTTTATAGAGAGACAATAAAGCATTTGTTTCAAAGTAAGGTACTTTATCATCTATGTTCTCATTTCACTTTTATAAGCAATTGCCCAGGGAAAACCAATTGCAACTTGTTGACATTCATTTTCTTGCATTTATGTTGCTAATGTGTATTTGCCTCAAATGATCAAGTCATCAATTTGCAGTGTCTTGTTTTTGTCTGTCATGAGTCATTACACACTCGGCTCTTCAAACTGTAATGCTCTTGAACTGATCCAAGAGTTCAGTGAACTGTTAAGTTAATATCATTGGTGTAGGGTTTGAATCAAAGGACATGTAAATGTATTTCTAAAATGAATGCAGTGTTTTAAAAAATATCACAATTGTTTTTGATTTGTAATAGTTTATAGTTACATGTTTCTATGAGACTTCTCTGTCAGTAACAAAGTGTGTTTAAAAAAAAAACATTTGAACTTATGCAATGTAACAACCTACATGTAGAGAAGTATGCACAATAACATGTAACTATAATCACATCAAATAATTTAATGAAATTCTTCTTGCAGCTCTAAACATGGGCAGGCAATCTAGCCTAATTAAGAGATTTGTGTTTCAAGCTAAAATGCTCTCTGCATGATCACGAATCTGTTATTAACTCCAAATGACTTTACATCCAGATTTGAAGTGTTGCCTTCTGAGGCCTTTAATAATTTCCAGGGTTGCATGAAAGTTAAATACGAGGAGTGGTTAGGCTACATAGTCTAAAGCTGTACAAAGTCCTCTGCAAATTAAAGCAGGGCTCACAGAGAGTGTGCAAATGTACACATAACCATACATTGTATGCTTGAACACATGAAAGCAAGGCCTCAGTGCAAGGAATGGTAGTTTTCAAATAACCTGATAACATTTAAGATAAACAGCAATCTTACATCATACCTAAATCCAAAAAGAAAACAAATTTGGAGACAAAAAAGAATTTATTTACATGTAACAACCTAGAGAACTAGGCACAATTACACGTAAGTATAATCACATCAAATAATTAATAAAATTCTTCTTTCAGCTCTAAAGATGGGCAGGCAATCTAGCCTAATTAAGAGAATTATTTCTCAAGCTAAAATGCTCTCTGCATGATCATGAATCTGTTATTAACTCCAAATGACTTTACATCCAGATTTAAAGTGTTGCCTTTTTCCAGGGTTGCATGAAAGTTAAATATGAGGAGTGGTTAGGCCACATAATCTAAAGCTGTACAAAGTCCTCTGCAAAGAGAGGATCACAGAGTACACAAATGTACACACAATTACAATCTTGCATCATGCCTAAATCTAAACAGAAAACAAATTTGGAGACAAAATAGATTTGAAAATTACTCTGGTTAAACATGGTAGATGAAAACAAATGAGCCATTAATGTTACCAGTACAGTCTGGACGGGCTGGACTGCAGTTTGGCTTGTGTGAAAGTTATGAATATTGCTATCTTAACCGATGCAGATAAGGAACACTATGAGAAGATTCTGTTTTCCTCAATTAAGGAAGTTCATTTTATGCCACAGAAACACGCTTTTTAAGGTGTCATGTTTGAATTCCACAATCAAGCTGAACATTAAGCATCAAACAAGGATAAAGATCTCTATAAGGACCTGATCAGTCCTTTTAAGCTCATGGAATAGTAAACAATAATATAAATATATTATGAACCTCTCCTTTGGCAAACATGAGAAATTTTGACGACATCTTTACTGGTATGGGCTGTCTACCAGTAAAAATATAAAAGGCAATTTAGACATCAAACCCGTACAACAAACTTCTCAATGGATTCCTCTACAGTTAAGTTCCTGGAGTGACAGGGAACCAGCAAATAGGTGACCTTGGGAACTGGGGCCTAAAAGGTTAGCAGAGTGCCAAATGCCATATGCTGAAGGGAGGTATCCAGGGCAACCCTAGAAGCAGGAACCACCCCAAGAAGCAGCCACTGACTGGCACCATCGGACTGAAAGATATCATTGGAAATAACTTACCTGACCAAATACTTGCCGAGAGACCAGCAAACCATGAGGGAGGGAGGAGAGGGAGCATTACAATCCACAAAGATTCGCTAGCATGAGCTGTGCAAATCACCAAAGATATCAGTGGAAATAACTGTGAGACAAAAGAGCCCTGCAAATCCCCTGAGGGCCACCCCACAGGTCACATACTGTTGAGGGAAAAGCCGCTGGCTGCATTGGTTGAAGTCTCGCTTTACCTAAATGATATTTAGCCACATATCAAAATTGATGTGATGTTGAGCGTTTTGCAGTCTTTTATTCTAACACCTGCACACCTACCATATTGTTATCTGTCTTTTTTGTGAAAAGTAATTTATTATTGTAAACCAAAACAAATACAGCTCTATAATACCAACAACATATGAAAGCTCGGAAATTATAAGCTCTCCTGAAGCCATAACATTAGTAACCATGGAAAGTTCTAAGTCTGCAGCATAAAACAAATTATTTTGAAGTAAATAAACAAAAGATCAATGATGTCAAAGGACATTTTTCAAACATTATGTTGGGATGTCACCATGGAATATAAAGTCTGATGACTGAAAAGGTACTTCACAGGTCTAGGCACAATAGTGGTTTGGACATACAGCCTGATATGATCTTGGTTAGGTTTGTTTGCTTCAGGCTTAACTGGGTATTTGATCCAGACTGAGGGTGAGTCACTGTTCCTTTACTATTTAATAACATTGGGCTTGGTTGACTGGACACTAAATAATGTATTTGGAATGGTGCTGCCATTGGTTCAGGGCTGTTTCTAGATTCTATGGATTGCCAAGGTTGTTTACATGTAGCTGAAAACTTTGAAGTGTGGAGGAGAGCAGCACAGTTTGATTGCTGTGGGTAGTGGTTAGTATGTTGACAGTCAGTATGTTGACAGTCAGTTGCTTCATGCAAGATCATTGGACAAGAGCATCTGGTGGTAGGGGCACAGCTGGAGGCAACCTTCAAAGAATGTTCTGGGGGTGTGTCTATGTGAGAACGGCTTCTTGCATGTTGTGTTTTCCAGTCTTGAGGATCTGCTGAATAGTTTTTACTGTTTTTTTCCAATTGGGCCAAAGTGTGTACCATAAGCCTCCTGTAGCATGCTGTTCCTTTTTGGCAAAGGGATGACTGCTTGTCTTGGTTCGAAGTGGTTATAGGGATAAGATATTAAAATCAGTTGTTCTTGAGCAACCTCTTTTTCTTTTTCAATTTTGTTTTGTAAAGTTGTTTCAGCAAACCATATTATTTTTATAAAATACACAATTTAGGTTTTTTCTTTAGAGTGGCCCTAGAATGGAAATCAAGTTTTACCCTACTACTATCCCACCATCTTTTTACTTTGTTTTCTTAGCATATATGTGGAAAAGTATCATTAAACTGAAACTTAGAAATAACTGCACAGCATAATAACTCTAACCCAAACTGCCAATGTCATTTATCAAATGTTAGCTGGATATAACTACATTTCCAGTTAGTTCAGACATTGTCCTTAGAAAAAAAAAATCCTCTGGAAGTAGATCAGTTTTCTCAAACTTCGGCTGCTCAAGGTCTGACGAGCATTTTTAAGAGAATTAGTACAGCTAATCAGATCATGGTGTGATTGCAAACTAACTTTGTATCGCAATTTGTTACCTTGAGTAAAAGAATCATCAAATGCTAATGTAAAAGATGTAAGAGCAGCCTGAGCTTCTAAATCATATAAACACTGGGTATTTTAAAAATACATTTATCAATAGGTTCTGTTTTAATTAAGTATAAATTAGCAATATATAGTCTTACGTTTTTATCATTTTAGCCTTTTTAAATTTGTAATACAAACGCTTTTTAGACGTATTTTTAATCGCTTTATCTTTTATTGTATGTAACACTTGATATGTATTGTCTAAATGAGGTATTAAAATAGTATTACTATTATTATAATTACAGTTGGAGGTACATTAATTAGCAATTATAGGTTCTGCAGGACTTAGAACTCTTTCTTAAGATCCAGATTTGTAGACTTCACACCAATACTGAAAGAATACAATACAAAAAATACAATGAAGGGTTATTCAGGATGCAAATTAAAAGATATACATGTGTATCAAGATAATGTCCAATGATTAACAACAATCAAAAATAAATGGGCGGTCTAAAAGGAAGTTACTGAGGTTGGCCCTAATTGAAAACAGTATAATTCCTTTAATTAAATTACAAACATGAATGAAAGACAGAAAGAGCAATAAAATAATAAAATCATATGCTGGCAATTTGCATACATAGGTGAACTACAAGTTTATTCTTGAAAGCTGGCAAACTGCCCGCTTCAATGACAAGTGGCATGACTATATATAAAGAACTGTTCATTGCGTGCACTGCTGCGCCTCACTCCCAGATTTGAGTTCGGTGCAAACCTGAAGCAAGCCACTTGACTCTAGTATATCTTGTTTTGTCACCTTTGTCACGCACTTTCCAATAATTCTTATTACTTCGCCCACTCCTATTGGTATGATTTCACTGTTACCCTTACCCAGCAGGATAAGATGACTTGCCAGAATTGGCTCAATGTTTATGTCATCAATGTATTCTGTGCACAATCAGTGGGTCAGAGTTGCAAAAGCCTCACACAAATTAGAGCCAGACTTCTTGAATGACTTGCTAGCAAGGATCCTTTGAGAGCCATTTGTATCAACATTCGGTGACCTCCAGCGCCTTTGGATGATAATGATGACAATCATAATCATAATCAACTTTATTTATTGAGGGTAACACAGTAACTGAAAAACCAGTGGCCCTCATAAATATGTACTGAATAAAAAGGTGAGGTATTAAAAATTAATAATACAGGAAGATTCTCAAATGTGCAACTATAATACAAAACACTAAAATATGAGACACGAGCAAAGCATTGGATCAAGTCTAATAATTAAAACGAAAATTGAAAAATTTACATCAGTATGGAGAATTGCAAGATCAGTTCTGACTCTGGACAAGGCAACAATGAATGACAAACAGTGTGGAGAATTACAATAATATCACTTGTGACACTGGTAAAGGTAAAACTGACTGGCATTAAGTATGGTGGATTACAATTTCAGTTCTGACACATCCACTAGCAGCACTGCATGGGCTTCCTCATGCTGGAATAAACTGTTCATTGCACACACTGCTGCCTCACTCCCGGATATGTGTTTGGTGCAAACCTGAAGCAAGCCACTCTACTCTAGTATCTCTTGTTTTGTCACCTTTGTCAAGCACTTTCCAATAATTCTAATTACTTCGCCCACTCCTATTGGTCTGACTTCACTGTTACCTTTATCCAGCGGGATAAGATGACTTGCCAGAATTAGCTCAATGGTCGCGGGATCAATGTATTCAGCGCACAATCAGCAGATCAGAGCTGCAAAAGCCTCGCACAAATTAGAGCCAGACTTCTTGAATGACTTGCTAGCAAGGGTCCTTTGAAAGCCATTTGTATCTACATTTGGTGGACCTCCAGCAATGTACCTTTAGAAGATGATAATAGTAATAGTAATAATAATAATAATAATAATAATAATAATTAACAATAATAAT